>QLTV01003112.1:114348-151741 GCA_003457575.1 Thermophis baileyi | reverse complement strand
GCTGTCACACTGGAAAAGGGCAGCCACGCAGAGATTGGTTGGCTGCCGTCAAGAAGGGAGGGAGGGGGGGGAAGGACAGCCCCACATCCAGATCCCTGCTGTCAAACAGGGATGGGAAGTCCTCGGGGTGAAGGGGAGGCAACAACCGGACCTCCAAGGGGCCTTTAAAAGACACCCGGGTTTTAAACTCGGATAAGGGATTCGTGTTCTCTTTGGCTGACCTTGTGCTATCATGTCTCTGGAGATTCTCAGGCATGCAGGTCATGGTTGTCCCAAAGGTGCTTTTTCAGGAGGCAACTGGACATTCTTGGTTTTTTTTTTTTTCTTTTGAAGACGTTTCGCTTCTCATCCAAGAAGCTTCTTCAGCTCTGAGTGGATGGTGGGGAATGGAAGGGTTTATATTCCTTGCAGACAGCTGGTCATTTGCATCCTTTTAGAGGGTGGTTGGACCGGGAGCACTACTCTGATGACCCTGAGGACACAGATAAACCTCCACCTGCTTCAAAGGCCCTCTAAAAGGATGCAAATGACCAGCTGTCTGCAAGGAATATAAACCCTTCCATTCCCCACCATCCACTCAGAGCTGAAGAAGCTTCTTGGATGAGAAGCGAAACGTCTTCAGAAGAAAAAAAAAACCAAGAAAAGTCCAGTTGCCTCCTGAAAAAGCACTTTAGTGCTATCAGTGGTTTCTCCGTCTGGCCTACCTCGTGGGGTTGTTAGGCAGATTGAAAGAGCAACCCTCTGTGTCCTTTTGGCTAGGGCTGTTTGTCAGTAAGGGCAAGTGGTTGCAGAAAGGAAGGTGGTCTGGGTGGGAGGAAGAAAAACGGGGGGGGGGGAGGAAAGCAGAGTGAAACTGATGGTCTGAATAGGGAGGGGTTGTGATGTGGGCTGAGTGCAGAGTACTTTTCTCTCCGGGTGTCTGTCTTAACCGTGTAGATGTAACCTGGCTGTCTTGCACAATACACTTAATCCAGTTTTGGTTCAGATCATTCCACCAGATCTGGGACAGAGAATAATTCTCAACATCTCAACAGTGCTGACAAAGCAATGAGCAGGCCAGGTGACGCGTCTTTCCGGCAAACAACCACACTTCTTAGATTTATATTCTGCTTTTCATTCAGGAGCTCAAAGCAGCTGTGTAGTGCTTTCATCTATTTCTCCCCCTCCCTGTCCCCCCACCACCACCATCAAGTTTCTGGGTGTCATCATAAAAGAGGACCTGACCTGGGGCACTCACATTGCAGCACTGGTCAAAAGGGCCCAGCAGAGATTATACTACCTGAGACATCTCAAGAAACAAAAACTGAATGAAAAACTGCTGGTGGCCTTCTACCGCTGCACCATAGAGAGTATTTTAACTTACTGCATCTGTGTATGGTTTGCCAATTGCACAGTGGCAGATAGGACAGCAGGGTAAACGTACTCCAGAGGGTAAACGTCATTGCCCAGAAGATCATTGGTTGCCCCCTCCCCTCTTTGGAAAAGCTTTATAGCAGCGGTCACCAACTGGTGGTCCGTGAGAAAATGTTGGTGGTTTGCAGAAAAATTAATTGCATTTTTTATATTGCACTAAATACTATTTATCTTTTTTAAAAATTCATATTAGTGGTCCATGGGATTTAAAATTATGAATTTAGTGGTCCCTGAGGTCCGAAAGGTTGGTGACCCCTGCTTTATAGCTCCCGCTGCCTTAAGAAAGTTCAAAACATTCTTAAAGATCCATCTCATCCTGGCCACCCTTTTTTTTGAACTATTACCATCTGGCAGACGGTACAGGATAATAAAAACAAGGACAAATAGGCTGAAGGCTGAAAAACAGCTTCTATCCCAGAGCAGTAACCATATTGAATTCTAATGTATAGTGCAATGTTAATGCAATATCAGGGGTTTTCAATTCAGTTGTGTAGAATGTGAAGGATGTGTGTTTGTGTTTTATTTTTATAGTTACAATGTACACTGAAGATGGCATTTAATTTCATTGTACGAGGTGCAATGACAATAAAGTAAACTAAACTAAACAGTAGCAACTCTGTGTGGTTGGCTGGGTTGAGACCGTGGCTGTACCGTGGATCTCTTCTTCACCTAGTCCAGTACTTTAACTACTACACCCCACTGCCTTTTTCAGCCACTATACCCTGCCAAAGCAGAATAAAATGATTGTGCCAGAATCAGGCAGGCTGTTCAAAATTCCTTGGAGGGGAATGAGTATGCTGAAATGCTAAATAATTCAGCCTTGATATTTTATAGACTTGCTTCATCATTAAAGCGGTTAGAAATAGTAGGAAGGTGAGCCAGTGTGTGGCTCGGTCTTCTTCTGATAGTCTGTAGAGCAGTGGTTCTCAACCTTTCTAATGCCGCGACACCCCCGTGACACCCCCCCACTACCACCGCGACCCCCTCCCTACCCTCTCCCCACGCAGGATGAGGTGATAAAGGGGGCGTGGCTTGCCTGCGGGTCGCCGGACAGCTGATAGCGTTGGAAGCAGGAGACTTCGCCCGGACACCGCCATTTGGGTTATTTTACCCTCTGTGCATGCGCAAAGCATTCTGCGCATGCGCAGAGGGTAAAAGAACCCAAATGGCGGCGGATGGGCGAAGTCTCCCGCTTCTGTCGCTACCAGCTATCCGGCGACCCGCAGGCACGGCCGAACCGGGAGCATTTCACCCCTGCAGTGACGGTGGCACCAAGATGGCGGGCTAACGCGCGCGGCGACCCCTGTGAAATGGTCGTTCGACCCCCAAAGGGGTCGCGACCCACAGATTAAGAACCGCTGCTGTAGAGATTCTCAGTCATCCAGGTCATGGTGGTCCCAAAACTTTTTCAGCAGGCAACTGGACTTTGTTTTTTCTTTTGAAGATGTTTCGCTTCTCATCCAAGAAGCTTCTTCAGCTTTGACAGGATAATGGGAAATGAAAGGTTATATATTCTTCTGATAGCCACCCCTCAAAGAGACCAGTAAAGAATTTTTCCGGCTAGTAACTTGGGGGACAAACCCCAAAGCTCAAGAGTATTAAATTCTGTGCAGCATGCTTTCTCTCTGAACCCTTCTGGAATTTTGCAGTTATGTTAATTGGCTCAGTAAAGTTGCAGCAGTACAGATTGAGAAAAGAAAAAAAAAATCTTCAGGCAAGGCCTTTTGGGGTTCCTCTGGAGTTGTTGTGTCAAACTGGGCAGACAGCTTGAGTTAGTTTAACTCCCCAAATCCCATCCAATTTGATGGTTCTTTTCAATCGCTTTCCTTTTTTTCCATTTGACTCTCATTCATTCTGCCGCCCCGCTTGTCCTTTAATTATTTATCATATTTCTCTTGTTCCTGGTTGGACTTAACCCGAGGCTTTCTATCTTAAATAGAAAATGCTTCTCATTTCTCTGTCCCTATTGATGTACTATATTGGGGAGGGGGACGTTTCCGCCTTCCCTTCCCCCCCCCAAAAAAATAACCCAAACCAACCTGATTTGACAAAAAGTAGAACAGGGACAAAGCAGAAAAGGCCATCTATTGTTAGTATTTGCTACTCAGCAGGTACTCTAATGCTGGGATGGGGCGCTGAACTGGCTCTGAGTTTAAAAAGGCCATTGGGAATTGAAATAGGAAAGTCTCAATAAATTAGATTTTTAGGTGAGAAAGAATGACAGTGAATGAACCTCACCAATTCTGACGTTTTGGGGTACCCCTTTCTCACTACAGAGCCCCCTTTCTCTCTGCAGTGAATTTTGGGTATTAAAGCTATAAAATGTTTAGGAGGGGCACCCAAAATAAGAAAAGGTCCCACACACGTATACACACACACACACACCGCTACTAAAAAATGAAGTGTTTACCATGAGAGATACTTGTGTCAGTGTTCTTGTCCCATCAAAGGAGGTTTCTAAACTATTCTTGAACTAGGGAAATTCCTTGGGTAGCTTCTATTGTTCTGCAAAAGTGACACACACAGATTTCCAAATAAATAAACACCGGGATTTCCAAATGCAGTCAAAACTGTTAGGAAAGCAAGCATGGGACAACCCCATGGGGGGTGGGGGGGGGGCAAGAACTTCAAGGACCGATTCTAAGTATCACTCATTCAGCACCGTCATAATTTTGACTGGGCGTTAAGCAAGGATTCCCTGTATTTTTTTTATTGATTGTCCTCCTCCTTTGCGTTTTTAAATGGTGCTCATTCAAGTGACTTCCATACCTGCCCATCTCATAGAAATAACTACAACCAAGCTATCTAAATCAGTGGTTCCCAATGTGGGGCCCACGCCCCACAGGGGGGCAATTTGATTTTTAATGGGGGCAATTGGAACCTTGTTTAAACCAAGTTAATGGCCTTTTAGGCTTCCTCCGCATGAGTAGGAGTTCACTTTTTGAATAGTAAGAATTATATGTCACGGGGGGGGGGAGGGCATCAGGATTTTAGAGATGCTTAGGTGGGGCATGGCCAAAAAAAGGTTGGGAACCACTGATTTAAATAATAAATGTCTGAGGTTGCAAAAATAATTCCATTTACAAAGAACAGAACAAGAAGCCAATTTGCCATTAGAGCTTGTTCTGCCTCTAAACTCAAAAGTCTAGGGAATAGCCAGCTCTTTAAAACCTTACGGAAGACTAACGTAGTTGGGGCCATTCAGCAATTATGTTTCATAGGGCATGCCCTGCAACAGAGAAGGCACAGTTACTGTTGGGTCTAGCAAGATGGCATTGCTTAACGGAGAATATCTAATTCTGGTAGGATGAGCAGAAACAATTTGAGATGCACTGCCCCTCAAATAGCCTGAGTCTCCTCTGTAGCCACCCCCCCCCCCCAAAGTTGCCATTGTGAGATAGGCGGCTGCATAAATTGATTAAATAAATACATAAATAATACTCCTTTTGGGAGCAGGCTATCTGTGGGCCTTGGCTCAAATTGTGCAGGTAGGAAAGACGAACATTTAGCAGGAAGGGAAGGGAAAAAATAAACCCATAACCCATCCGTTGTGTCACAGGTTCCTAACAGATTGCCCTCTTGGGGAATATGACCCCAGAAGGAGAAAGGATTCTTCTAAGCCTGTTTAATTGGCTCTTGCTTACCATAAATACTTGCAAATAAGCTGAGAATTTTAGACGCTAAAATACACCCCCCAAATTTGGTTTGGCTCCTCCACGAACGGGATTATCTGCAAGTGTACATAATAACACTTTATAAAAGTACTTGTATGTCCCGTACGTACGTGTAGATAAGCTGACCCTCCAGTTTTGAACCAAAATAAGCATAAAAAATGTAGGTTGGCTTATCCATGAGCGGCATTTTTTTCATGGTCTTTTGGTTAAAAATTTTTAAGGTTGGCCTAACCGAATGGGCTTATCCACAAATATATACGTAACTGTCATACCAGTAGAACCTCTGGTCACGAACGCTTCTGACCACGACCAAATCGGGTTCCGACCAAAAAATTCACGGCTGATTTCCCCTTATTTATTTTATTTGTTTATTTATTTTGTCAAGCACATATTAGATAATATATATATTAAAGGCGCACCAACGTGCCTACTGTCCCTGTCCTAATGTTCCCTTTTATTCGTATTCATTTCATGTATTCAAATCATGTTTATACTTATATATATAAACATGATTTGAATACATGAAATGAATACGAATAAAAGGGAACATTAGGACAGGGACGGTAGGCACGTTGGTGCGCCTATGCACGCCCCTTACAGACCTCTTAGGAATGGGGTGAGGTCGACAGTAGACAGTCTAAGGTTAAAATTTTGGGGATTTGGGGAAGAAACCTTCCGCGCCATTTTTTTTTTTTTTGTAAGCGCCAAATTTTCAAAATTAGGTTCGGTCTGTAACAACTGACTTATCCTTATCACTCTCTGCCAAGAGTGAAGGATTAAGACAGCTGCTTTCCAGGCTTCTTTCTCCTTCCAGTCTCTCGAAAGCAAAAGTTGAACTTGGGGGGGGTTGATATTAGTCCATGCATTTCCGGTTTTCAGGAAGGGGGGTGGGGTGGAATATTGAGATCTGTGGATTTCGATAAGAAGTTGAAATCTACAGCTGTGGCCCACTGCAGAGGTGAGGCTTTGTTTGGGCACACGCACAACCAGCAAAAGTGGTTTATCGCACCAAAGGAACCTCTTCAATCAGTAGGAGATGCTCTGGGCAAGAAAGAATTACAGTCTAATAGAGAAGAATCTCTCTAGCTGAAGGTTGGAGTCCTTGGTGCTCTCTTGAGTTTGGTTGTTTGGGTGCAGACATTTCATTACCCCACTAGGTAACATCATCAGTCCCATCGTATCTGCAAGCTCAGAGCTCAGAGAGCACCAAGGACAATTACGACTCCCAGCTTGGCTCCTTTGAATTCTGCATTGAATGAATGGAATTCTGTAAGTCAACGTCTATGGAGATTCTCAGTCATCCAAGTCACGGTTGTCCCAAAGGTTGTCAAAAGGCAACTGGAGGAGGGGTGGGGTGGGGTGGGGAGTATAAAATTGTATATAAAAAGTCAACAGAGGGGGAGGGACACAACACCACTTCTTTCCTGTTTGCAGGTTTATGGTGGTTCTCAGTCGTCCAGGTCACGGTTGCCCCAAAGGTGCTTTTTTCAAGAGGCAACTGGACTTTCTGGTTTTTTCTTTGAAGACGTTTCACTTCTCATCCAAGAAGCTTCTTCAGCTCTGACTGGATGGTCCCCTCTATCTAGTCAGAGCTGAAGAAGCTACTTGGATGAGAAGCGAAATGTCTTCAAAACAAACAAACAAACAGCTGCTGTGGCCTAGAGGTGGGGCTCTTGCCTCACAATCAGGAGGTGGTGAGTTCGATCCTAGGTAGAGGCAGATGTAAGGGTCTCCTGCTTGGGCAGGGGGTTGGACTAGATGACCTGCAAGGTCCCTTCCAACTCTGTTAAATCTGTTAAATCTGTTAAACAAACAGAAAGACCAGTTGCCTCTTGAAAAAGCACCTTTGGGTCTCCTGTTGTACAACACAGTCCTTTCAGCAGTTCCAAGAAGATTCCACACCCATTTGCACTCTTGAGCGCATGGATAAACTCCCAAGTGGCCTCAATGGCCCTCAGAGAGAGTGCTAAAGACCAGATGACTGCAAAAAAGAAAAAAAAGTCCAGTTGCCTTTTGAAAAATGCACTGTTATGACAATTCTGTAAGTAGGAGAAAACCTGTATCATTTCAGTTGCTTGACACAACATTGTTTTATTGTGTGCAGTGGAGCACTTTGGGGTGGGTGGGTGCATTCTGGCTTTGCATTTATTTATTTATTTATTTATTTATTATTTCTCAAACGTACAAGATAGCAGGTATAGGTATAAACATAAACATAAACAAAGGAAGTAAGTACAGATAAATGGGGACAGTAGGACAGGGACGGTAGGAACGCTGGTGCGCTTATGCACGCCCCCTTTACGGACCTCTTAGGAATGGGGTGAGGTCCACGGTAGACAGTTTGAGGTTAAAGCTATGGGGGTTTGAGGATGTAACAACAGAGTCAGGTAGTGCATTCCAGGCGTTGACCACTCTGTTGCTGAAGTCGTATTTTCTGCAATCGAGTTTGAAGCAGTTTACCTTGAGTTTGTATTGATTGCCCATGTATTATTGTGGTTGAAGCTGAAGAAGTCGTTAACAGGTAAGACGTTGTAGCAGACAATTTTGTGTACTATGCTTACATCAGACCGCAGGCGGCGCAGTTCCAGATTGTCCAAGGCCAGAATTTCAAGGCTGGTGGCATAGGGGCTTCTATTGTGAGTAGAGGAGTGGAGCACTCTTCTCGTGAAATACCTCTGGACCTGCTCAATAGTGTTAATGTCCGATATACAGTGTGGATTCCAGGCGGATGAGCTGTATTCGAGAATTGGTCTGGCAAAGGTTTTGTATGCCCTAGTTAGCAATACAATGTTACCGGAGAAGAAGCTTCGCAAGATTAGGTTAACAATTCTTAATGCCTTTGTGGCAATACTGTTACAGCTTAGATCAGGGGTCGGCAACCTTAAACACAAAGAGCCACAAAGGTCCTAACAGGAAAACCCATGTTCAATTCTGGAGTCAACTGGAAGTCCACTTCCCCCGCCATAGAGTCTCCTCCTAGCGTGGCGTCCTTTTTCCTCTATCTGTCCTAACCAAAAGCCCTATCAATTGTGGAGCCGAGTGGCAACAGGGAGCCGCAGCAGAGGGATGAAAGAGCCACATGCGGCTCCAGAGCCGCGGGTTGCTGACCCCTGGCTTAGATCATTTGAGATGAGTACTCCTAGGTCCTTGACATAGTGAGGGTCGTCTACGAGATCGTTTCTGCCCAGCTTGTATTTGGTGGTCTGACTTTTTTTGCCAATGTGTAGCATTGTCCCAAGCGATGAAACCCCATTCCCCACTGAGCATCTTTTGAACACCTGCTCTTTTGAAGTTCTCAACTACTCATTGGCCATTGGATTTTCACCGTTTCATTTGGGCAACCTGAGACCAGAAGATTATTTATCATGAATTGTGACCCTGGCCCATACAAAGTCTGTTTTCTGTGCCAAGTACTCCAACTTTGGCTGCTGATATCTTTCTGTGCGAGTGAACACCAGAGCTGGAGGCTAAAATTCGAAGTGCTCTATGCTGCATTCCTATAAAACAGGGCAGCAAACCAAAGCTATTTTGCAGCTTCTGAGTTGCTTCTATTTTTGCAATGGATTGCAAAACTCCTTAAAAAGGAGGCAGCCATTTGGGGGCGGGGGGTGGGGGGGGGGAGAGATTCTATATCAGTGATAGTGCATGTGCGCGTGCCCACACCCATAATGCAATGCCCTCCCCCCCCGCGCATGCATGCACAACCCCCGGCGCTGCCCCCCCGCGCATGCGCACAGGACTCACTGAAGCCTCCGGAGCCTGTGGATGGCGAAAAACGGATTCCAGCTGATTTTCGGCCTTCCGGAGGGCAGGGGCAGGACAGCCTCCGGAGCCTGTGGAGGTCAAAAAACAGACCCAACGGCCCAACCGGAAGTTCATAAACGAACTTCCTGTTGGGCCGTTGGGTCCGTTTTTTGCCATCCACAGGCTCCGGAGGCTTTCCTGAAGCCTGGGGAAGGCGAAAACGACCTCCCCCCCGCCCTCCGGAAGGCCGAAAATCAGCTGGCCAGCACGCACATGCACGCTGGAGCTGACATAGGGCAACGCCTCGCGTGCCCTCAGATATGGCTCCGCGTGCCACCTGTGGCACACGTGCCATAGGTTCGCCATCACTGTTCTATATACTGCTAAAACTTTTCATCTGGCTCATTTTGGTCCTACGAGGGTTAAAAAGAAACCACCTCTATGTTTAATTATTGAGTTCCCTCCCTTCCCCATATCTAGCAGGAAGGAAATAGAGCTGAATTCTTTTTTCTTCCTTTTGTGTTTCAGCCACGAGAAAGATCAAGAAAGTGAAGATGGAGTTGAGCTACGAGAAGGTAAGGAGAACTCCTGAACTGGTCCAGAAATCCCTCAAACATGTTGCATGGGTGGATGGCATTTCTGCAGCCAGGGGTATAAAAATGGGAGCATATATATTTAATATTACATATCTTGACGGCAGCAAGAATTGTATATGCACAACATTGGGAAAATGAGGAACCACCCATAAAAGAAGATGTAATAAAAAAAAAATACTAGATTGTGCAGAAATGGATAGATTGACATTAAAGATAAAGAAGATACAGAATATTTTCAAACATGGGACTTATTTTATCAATGGTTGGGCAATAGAAGTAGAAATTGGAAATTGGAAAAATACTATTATGTATGTCTTATGTTTAATATATTATTATTATTATATATTATTATGTAAGCAAACTGACCCAGACAATAGGCTGTTCATAAAGCACTTATGTAGGTTAAAGAAAAATATATAAATAAACTGTTAAAAAAAAAATGAGAGCACAGCTGTCTCACCGAAGCCGCCTTCTGTCTGGATCTAGCCTGCAGATGATTTTGCAGCCAAAACCTAGCATGCTTTTAAGTTTTTGCGGCCTTATCATGTGCAGGATACAACATTCCCTGTTGAATACTAATTGGAGAGAGAGGAGGAACTATCCATCTGCAAGGAGGACTGTCCCTTTTCTCAAAGAAACCCAGAGTGCTGCAGATATAAGCAGACTACAGCTCCCATCAGGCCCAACCGGTGTGGCCGGTTGGGAGTTGTAGCCCACCGGCCTTTGCATAGCTCCGGATTCTGTTCCCTATTAGGTGTATAATGTGCCTTCCCTCCCATGGCAGTCAGCACAACTTGTGCTACGAGTTCTGTTTCTGTCTCCCCTGGTCCCACAACCACAGTACTAAGATCAGTTTGAAAGGTAGTATGCGATCCATGTTCGCACAATGTTTTGTCACACGCTCAGCTCTCTGGAGTTCCAAAGCCAGCAACGACAAGTTAGTCCTCGACTTAAGACTGCGATTGAGCCCAAGATTTCTGTTGCTAAGCGAGACGGTTAAGTGAATTTTCCTCCATTTTATGACCTCTCTGGCCGCAGTGGTTAAGTGGATCACTGCGGTGCTTAAGTTAGTAACCCGGTTGTTAAGTGAATCTGCCTTTCCCGTTGACTTGGCTTGTAAGAAGGTTGCAAAAGGTGATCAGGTTAGCCCAAGCGTCATAAATATGAGTTGCCAAGTGTCTGAATTTTGATCACGTGGCCATGGAGATGTTGCAATGGCCGTAAGCGTGAAAAACGATCATGAGTCACTTTTTTTCAGTGCGGTCGTAACTTCAAACAGCCACTAAGTGAACTGTTATAAATCAAGACTACCTGTACACTTTCTTCTCTTCCAAATGCCCCATTGGCTGTCCCAGCTGTACATCCCTGATGGAAAAGAACAAAGGACATTAAATAGCAATCCGGATCAGTCTGATGGAAATTTTGAGAATATTCAATCTTGCTACGGCTGACATTTGAAATAGGCTGATAGTGAGAACAGCCCCCATCCCCACCCACCACCGCAATCACTCTTCTGCAAGTCCCTGACACAAATCCACACCTTTCAAACCTGGTTTCCTGTCTGCCGGGGCTCTAGAATTTACTGGATGTTGTTAAGCTTTCCGGGCCGTTGGTCAAAAAAGCTGTCAGTTGAAATCTTCATTTCCTTCCTCTGCCAGGGGACGGCACAAATGCAGATGAACAGACAGCCGTGGCCATTGCCAGTGTCCAGCAAGCAGCCTTTGCAGACCATAATATCCAGTATCAGTTTCGAACAGAGAACAATGGAGGACAGGTAATGGGAAGGTTGGATTTTGGACTTTGGATGGAGCTCCAACAGTTAAAGACTCCCCTCCCTTGCAATTTGAAGACGATGGAATACAGCAGGAGAACGAACGCCTGTATTAAGGGAATCCACTCCCATTTCTGACTCATTTCATTGCACTCCAAAAAAAAAAAAAGTGTTGTTCATTGTGGAAATCATCCCATAGCGGAGTTTGATCGTTTGAGATCTTCAAGAGGGGTGAACGTCACCTCGTTCCTCCCCCATAAATCCCACCTTCAGCCGGAAGAGTGATATGGCTTCTGCTGTTTCTCCCCAGGTGACATACAGAGTCGTTCAGGTGACGGACAGTCAGCTGGATGGACAAACGGATGCAACGGGGGCCGTTAGCGTGGTCTCGACCGCAGCTTTCACCAGTGGCCAGCAAGCTGTTGCTCAGGTGAGAAGTGGTTTGGCTAACCCCAGTATTAGTGTTATTGTTAGGATTGGCTGCACGGTCAACCCGATGTTTCGACTGGAGTTGCTATTTTGATCCACCTGTCAAGTCCTTCCAAAGGCCCTGGGATAGACAGATGTTGTTGTTTGATGGCGTCAGAGGATGTAAGCTGTTCTGAACAAAAGCTGCCTTTTGCAAAGGACTAATGGTGATTTTTGTCAATGCCAGTGGTGTTCAAGTGGTGCTCCAGTTGTTTTGGTATTACGCACCCAAGGCCCCTATCGCTTTTGGTACTATCTTTGCATTCTTTTGCCACAGTTGTTCTACTTCTATTTGCAGGCCTTTTCATTTTGTGATTTTTTTTTCTCTCCAGTTCTTTCTCTTCTGACCGAGTTGTTAAGTCTGGGGCGTTGTGTGGCAGGTTCTGTTGAATTTTAAAGTCCCAGAGTACTTTGCCTTCTTCGTTTTCGATGACTTTTGTCTGTTTTGCGGTTCCAGCGGTTCTCGCTGGCAGACAGATGGTATGCATGCACATTTCTTGACAAGATTTTTCAGAAGTGATTTGCCGTTGCCTGTTTCCTGCGGCTGAGAGAAGGTGACTGGCACAAAATCAGCCGGACAGCTTTGTGCCTAAAGCAGGACTAGAATTCACGGTCTCCCACTTTCTAGCCTGGTACCTTAATCACCACACCAAACTGGCTCTTTTTAATCTGTTACCTGTTCTTAAACACAAGAGGGCAGTGCCTACCTTCAGTTCATCAGCAGATCTACACTCCTCACTTTCCTCTTTCCTCTGTTTCTTTAAATCCGTTCCTGGACCGTGTATTGATTTCCTAGTCTGCACGAAGTCTTGATTTAATTGACTTCTCCTAATGTTTAGCCCCAGCTGTCGGCTTGCCACTCGCATCACCCTTAGCCAGTTATGAATAAAAGCCAGGGTTTTATTTTCTGTGCCAGTCTTCCAGTGCAGTAGGGGACTCAAGTCTTCCCTTGCTCTTTATCCATTATTTATCCTGTTTCGGGTATCCATTATTTATCTTGCTTTGGGTGGTTTGCTGTCACAGACCCACAAATGCGTCTCCTTCTGTTTCCAGGCTGTGATTCAGAACCCTTTCAGTAACGGTGGGAGTCCAGCCACAGATGCTGTCAGTGGTGAAGCCCGTTTTGCATACTTCCCTGCTTCCACGGTGGGGGATGCCACGGCAGTTTCCGTACAGACAACCGATCAGTCGCTGACACAAGCTGGAGGTAGGAAATCAGGGACACCGGAAAGCTGTTTGAGATGGCTTTGATGGCCTCCACGTCTCTTGAACTACCACCCCTACAATCCCCAATCATTGACCATGAAGCCCAGACTAGCCCAGACTAGTTCAGTGCTAATACCTAACTAGGTGTCCATAGTTATATTGTATGTAAAAGGAGTCAAAACTCTATTGATCACAGGACAGATTACAGTGCCACAGGTTAGAACTCCAATGAACAAAACAGTTGCCCTGTTTACATAACAGGCTTTACCCAGACAAATAAACCATCTGACTTGATCTAATGGACACATGTTAAGATTGTGGGTTCATCCCACAAGTCAATAAATTGTAACCTGCCCAAGCTCAGTTTAGCTTCTTACGTTGGCAAATCAGTGAAGATTCTGCCTGAAGAAATGGTTTAATAGTTTATATATACATATAAAAACAGCCTGTGGAAATCTATATGTTTAGTATTGCCACACACAGGGTATACGCCTATCCATTCCTTGAAACTGCTTTTAATTTTTAATATTTTTTGGGGTGGGTGGGTGGGAGTAGAAGAGATAAAGGAACAGCCCAGTGAGGACAGACCATGCTCAGCAGCCAAACTTCAGATTTATTGTGAGAAGGAGGAAAATTGGGAACGGAGGTGGAATGGGAGGATGGGGGAGCCAGACAGACAAAAAGCAACAGCTAAGTCTTTTCATGCAAGCATTTGACAGTGCAACATTTTCTTGCAGGCGTCCTCTTTTCCCCTTTTTTCCAATTTTTAGTCATTTATTTGGTGGCGTAATACCTTCTCCACGTTGCTCCTTCAGGTCAGTTCTACGTGATGATGACCCCCCAAGACGTGTTGCAGACCGGAACGCAACGTACCATAGCTCCCCGCACCCACCCCTATTCCCCGTACGTACTGCTTCAGGCACAAACTTGGAAGTTTCAATCAGGGTCTTGCAGTCGGGGATGTTCTGCAGTGTGGTTGGGAGGAAAAAAGGAGGGAGGCGAGCTGGAAGAGGGCAGAACAGGTGGGACCACAAGCAAGGTAATTCTGGAGTCGGGGAGGAGAGAAAGCAGGCAAATTGGTGTGCCAGAATCAGGGGCGGGCTTCAAAAATTTTAGCAACGGGTTCTCTGCCCGGTTGCTGGGTGGGCGTGGCCATGGTGGGCGTGGCCTAGTCAGCCTCCTGCACCACGGCGGGGCCCCCGTTTTCGCCCTCCCCGGGCTCCGGAGGCTCTCTCGAGGCCGGAAACGGGCCATTTCCGGCCTTCCAGAACTTCTGGGAGGCCTGTTTTTCGCCCTCCCCGGGCTCCGGAGGCATTCCTCGAGCCTCCGGGAGGGTGAAAACGGCCTCCCCCAGGCTCTGGAGGCCCTCTGGAAGCCGGAAATGGGCCCATTTCCAGCCTTCCGGAGCCTCCGGGAGACCCTGCACTTACCTGGCATCCAAAACGGGCCATGTGGAGACTCCTGGGAGGGGAGGGACGGGGTGGGCGGGGCCAGTCAGGAGTGGGATTTGGGGGGTCGCCGAACCGCGCAGAATCTTCGCTAGAGGATCGCCCGAACCCGGAGCAGCCCACCCCTGGCCAGAATATAAAGGAATGTAGCTAAGGAAGGATGGATCAGACCAATATTGGGGGACAATGTGTGGTGGAATCTCCAGCGAGGCTGGAAGGAAGTGTGAAGAAAGACCGAGTTTAGAGTTCTTTGCACTGCAGAAAGCACAGGCCTGATCTCCCCAGAATCCCTGAAGCCTTATGTGACCGTTCGCAAGGGAAGGCAGTCAGCCTGGCAAGATTCTTGTATCGTGGGTGACTAACCATAAAACCTCTGCTTGAGACTGTTATCCTACCTTATCACAATAAATATGACTCCTGGAATTCTTGACCTGGCCTGCTTCAAAAGGCTGACTTCAGTCTTGAAAGCATGTCTAAAATTTGATGGGGAGGGACATGTAGTTCACAGTTGTCGCTCAACGATACCTGTGTTCTCCCAGAAAAGAATGTGGATATTTGTTCTTCTTCTAATTCCTTGTTTGTTTGTCCGTTTGTTTTTTGTTACTCTTTTTAAAACATCTTTGAGAAAGGAAAAAAGACGTAAATCATTTTTCGTCAGCAGTCTGCAGCCGCCGCCAAAAAAGCTAATACAATCCTTGACTGTATAAACAGAGACATAGAATCAAAATCAGGTGAAGTATTAGTACCATTTTATAAAGCCTTAGTAAGGCCATACCTGGAATACTGCATCCAGTTTTGGTGGCCGCATTACAAAAAAGATGTTGAGACTTCAGAAAAAGTGCAAAGAAGAGCAGCTAAGATGATTAAAGACCTGGAGACTAAAACATATGAAGAACGGTTGCAGGATTTGGGTTTGGCTAGTCTAGAGAAAAGAAGGACTAGAGGGGACATGATAGCAGCACCTCCAATATTTGAGGGGCTGCCACAACAAAGAAGGGGTCAGCTTATTCTCTAAAGCACTTGAAGGCAGGACAAGAAACAATGGTTGGAAACTAACCAAGGAGAGAAGCAACCTGGAATTGAGGAGAAACTTCCTAACAGTGAGGACAATTAACCAATGGAATAGCTTGCCTTCAGAAGTTGTGGGTGTTTCATCACTGGAGGCTTTTAAGAAGAGACTGGGACAGTCACTTGTCTGAAATAGTATAGGATCTCCTGCTTGAGCGGGGGGCTGGACTAGAAGATCTCCAAGGTCCTTTCCAGCTCTCTTCTGATTCTGATTCATTTTCTAAAACTGTTGAGCTTTGCAACCTTATGGAGACAACGCGGAGAAAGGGTCCACCCTAATTGTTGCATTTATTAATTGTCACATCGATGAGCTGAGGTGGCGCAGTGGTTAGAGTGCAGCACTGCAGGCTACTTCAGCTGACTGCTAGCTGCAGTTCGGCGGTTCAAATCTCACCGGCTCAAGGTTGACTCAGCCTTCCATCCTTCTGAGGTGGGTAAAATGAGGACCCAGATTGTCGGGGGCAATATGCTGACTCTGTGAACCGCTTAGAGAGGGCTGTAAAGCACTATGAAGCGGTATATAAGTCTAAGTGCTATTGCTATTGCTATTTCTGACGGGGTTTTAGAAAAACAAACTCTCTGTTTTAGCAATCAGCACTGGATTGATGTTCCTTTTCCTTCCAATTCAGAATGTCCACGAGGGGGTTAGCTTCCCCCGATTTCTCGATTCTTAGGTATGCCTTTCTGTGTTGAAGGACTGGGCTGACATTTGGCAACTTTAACTTCGTCTTTTAAAATAATAGAAAACGTTCTGTCAGTTCTGAGATGGGAACAGGGTTTCTGAAAGCTGCTGTGCTTCTGATTCGTTCATCTCACTTCCTTCAAATTCTAGGAAAATGGATGGGACGCGGACGCCCCGAGATGAGAGGCGAAGAGCTCAGCATAATGAAGGTAAGGAGAACAGCCAAGCTGGGTGAGCTCTCTCCTGTCTTCAAATTTGTGCCCTAATCAGATGAGGAAGGACTGCATTGCTCTGAAACATGATTGAGAAAGACCAATTTATTTCCCTTTTTCCAATTCTTGGAAAGCGCCATGATGGCGCAGTGGTTAGAATGTAGTACTGCAGGCTAGATCTTTGCCCACTGCCAGGAGTTGGATCCTGACTGGCTCAAGGTTGGTAAAATGAGGACCCAGATTCTTGGGGCAATAAGCTGACTCTAAACCGCTTAGAGCAGGGGTGTCAAACTCAAGGCCCGCGGGCCGGATCCAGCCCGTGGGGTGCTTAGATCTGGCCTGTGGGGCCGACCTGTAAACAGTGAAGGACCGGCCCGCGGTGCCTCTAACCTGGAAACAGCGAAGGACCGGCCCCCAGTGCCTTTGCCAGTGAAAACGGAGCTTGGCCACATGCCCCCCCCCCGGCTCCATTTTTGGCTGCGCCAGCCTTCTGCAGCCCTCTGCCAACGAAAACGGAGCTTGGGGAGCCGCGCCCGTTTTTGCTGGCAGAGCACTGCAGGAGGCCATCCCAGCCGAAAACAGAGCCTGGGGCATGCCACCACAGGTGACCCAGACAGGGACATCGAGCTGGCCACACACACACACACACCCCGAGGTCAAACACAACCCTGATGCTGCCCTCAATGAAATCGAGTTTGACACCCCTGGCTTAGAGAGTGCTATAAAGCACTAGAAAGTAGTATATAAATCTAAGGGCTATTGCTATTCTTCCAAATTGGCAAAGGAAGAAGACGCTCCAGATAGTGAACTCCAGTACCTATTGGCTCCAGACATCCCACCTATTGGAGAAGAATGCTGGGAATTGTAGTTCAGCAACATCTGAGGGAACACATGTTGCCCAGATTAGATCGAACCTTCAATTTCTGATCCGTAGAGCTGTGTCATAACTCTGCGTGTGTGTCTGTTTCTTTTCCTCCAAAGCCAGTCATTCCATCCCTTTACATGTTATTGTCATGTTGCCATGTTTGATCAGCGTCTTATCTTTCTTCCCCTCCCTCTTTTTTTTAAAGTTGAACGGAGGAGGCGGGACAAGATCAACAATTGGATCGTACAGCTGTCAAAAATCATTCCAGACTGCAATACAGACAACACCAAGACAGGGGCGGTGAGGGCGGTTACTAGGGGGGGGAGGGGCAGGGTAGCACAGAAGGAACAATGTTTTGCTTCGGGGTGGAGATGTTAAGCATCTCTCATGAGGAGATGTCCCAGATCACCCTTCCATGGTTCCAGCAAGGTTGGAGGCTTTCCCTGATCATTGTTTCTCCCAGATGAATTTTCCCTGTTGGTTATCTTGTTTTGGATAATTACAGCCTCATTAGCCTGCCTGTAGATGGCATAATTGTGGAGTAATTGGAGCCACAAGTACTGTTCAGTCAGATTATATCTTGTGGAAACATCCTCCTGCTAGAGCAGGGGTCTCCAACCTTGGCAACTTTAACCCTGGGTTGCTGGCTGGGGAATTCTGGGAGTTGAAGTCCACCAGGCTTAAAGTTGCCAAGATTGGAGACCCCTGTCCTAGAGTATTGAGTTGTGGGTCCATTGCCTGCTTAAGATGATGAGAAGTTACAGTCCAATCCTTTGGGGATGATAACTAGGAAGAAAATTAGCAATCCCTTTCTCCCACTGTAGTTTTGATCAAAAGAACTATACAGTAGAACCTCTGGTCACGAACGCTTCTGACCATGACCAAATCGGGTTCCGACCAAAACATTCACATTTTTTTTTTTTGCTGCCGATTTCCCCTTCCATGCCATTTTTTTTTATTTTTTATTTTTTATTTTTTTGTAAGCGCCAAATTTCCAAAATTAGGTTGGGGTTATGACCAAATCAGGTTGCGACCAAAGTTATGGAACGAATTATGTTCGTGACCAGAGGTTCTACTATACTAAGTAATTCTGATCTTGAATTCCAAACTATTGGCATCTTTGAGTAGCACAGGCTGCAGAAATTCTGGTGTGGAGCCCTGATACGTACCACTACCAGTCCAACGCCACCATCCCGAATCCTTAATCTCTACCCACCACGACACCAAACAGCACCAGTTCGATTGGAGCAACACAAAAATCATCGGCCACGCTACCACCCGTCCGGCTCGTGAGTTCATTGAAGGCTGGCACTCCACAAGCAATTCCATCAACAGGACACATTGACCTATAACCAGCCTACGAACCCCTCAGAATCCAAATCAACCACACAGCCAACCAGAGACTGCACCGACCCTCAACCAACCCACGCAAGCCCCCAGCACCCCCAGCAGTTCACCTCCCAGTGACCCTGACCTGATGTAGCCTCCAATTCACAAGACCCATCACAAGACTCTCACTGATGACTCACACCTGACCCATTACACTTGACACACCTGCACTTGGCCCATCTCAAGACCCTCACTTGACACCCCCACACATGAAGCCCTTATAAACAGAAGAACACTGACATGTCCCCTAAACTCCGCTGAAGACGTTACCTAGCCTGGTAACGAAATGTTTGGAAACCAACCCACAAGCTCGGAGAATGAATCTTCACCCAGTAGTACCACTACTGGGCCTATCCCTGGCTCTTCAGCAGGTAGACTATTCACTAATTCCACCGATGATAGCAATGGGAGTCACCTTTGCAGGCTTCTGAAATAGCTTATTGGTTAGTTGAGAGGCTTATTTTCCCGACTCTGCTTATCAAGTACTCAATATGGACTAGTCTAGTGAAGAGAAGGACCAGGGGTGACATGATAGCAGTGTTCCAGTATTTGAGGGGCTGCCACAGAGAGGAGGGGGTCAAGTTATTTTCCAAAGCACCTGAAGGCCAGACAAGGAATAATGGATGGAAGCTGATCAAGGAGAGATTTAACCTGGAAACAAGGAGAAATTTTCTGACAGAACAATCAAATGATGGAACAGAAGTTGCCTTCAGAAGTTGTGGGAGCTTCATCACTGGAAGCTTTCAAGAAGAGACTGGACTACCATCTGTCAGAAATGGTGTAGGGTCTCCTGCTTGGGCTACATGACCTACAAAGTCCCTTCCAACTCTGTTAATCTGTATCCATCTCTGTTGGGGATCTGATGGGGGATAGATAATTTCATCCAACACAGTAGGAGGAGGAATAATGCAAATGAGCAGTTTTTTCTACATTTGCATCACCTGCACAGTCATAATTGAGAGTTCCTGCTTGAAGAGTTCCATAGATTTGCAGACACTTATTCCTAGTGATTTCTCCTTAGCTGAGGAGAACCCCACAAGAAACCTCTTTTCCACTTGAGAAATCTGAAGCTGTGGCCATTAGTTGGCCAGTTTGGCCTAAACTCAAGAAGTTAAGGGATCTGGACCTCATTAGTATTCAAATGGGAGGCTACCAGTTTCGTAAATAGTCCTAAAGCTCTAGGACAGCGGTTCACAACCTGTGGGTCGCGACCCCTTTGGGGGTCGAACGACCATTTCACAGGGGTCGCTGCGCGCGTTAGCCCGCCATCTTGGTGCCACCGTCACTGCAGGGTGAAATGCTCCCGGTTCGGCCGTGCCTGCAGGTCGCCGGATAGCCGGTAGCGACACAAGCGGGAGACTTCGCCCACCCGCCCGGATGCCGCCATTTGGGTTCTTTTACCCTCTGCGCATGCGCCGCTTCCGTCGCTACCATCTGTCCGGCGACCCGCAGGCAAGCCCAAACTGGGAGCATTTCACCCCTGGTACCACGCCCCCTTTGTCACCTCATCCCGTGCGGTGAGGGGGCGGGGAGGGGGTCGCAGCGGCGGGGGGGTGTCGGGGCAGGGATGGGGGGGTCACGGGGGGGTCGCGCCATTAGAAAGGTTGAGAACCACTGCTCTGGGAAGTCAGGGGGTGGTGGAAACAATTTCAACCATCTTGGGGGAAAGTCTGCGATGAACGATGTCTTTGTTGTTTTCAAGAAAGGCACAAAGACGTCGCCAGGCATTGAGAGGTTGACTCGAAACAGATAGAAAACGGCACTTAATGCTTACTTTTTGACTATAACAGCAAGTTCTATCAATTGAGATGAATCAATATTTTAGCCAGCCAGAAATAAATGAAGAAGTCCCATCCTAAAAACAGAGCCAGCTAATCCTTGGAGGCTTGAAGGCGTGTAAAGGAGGAGGAAGGACCTTAGAGAAGCCTGATGATTTTGGAAGATCCTTCCCACCATCCAAGGTGAGGCAGAGCAGGAAGCTCAGTGGTGGAGCTTGGTCCTTGTTTTTCTTTCAGAGCAAAGGGGGTATCCTCTCCAAAGCCTGCGACTACATCCGGGAGCTGCGCCAGACAAACCAGCGTATGCAGGAGACGTTCAAGGAAGCCGAGAGGCTTCAGATGGACAATGACCTCCTACGGCAACAGGTAGCTCAGCCCACATTCTTCCTCTCTTGCTTTGGGATTGTGGCCAGCCACAAAGCCGAGTACAGACAGTCCTCGACCTACACAACCACAACGGAGCCCACAATTTCTGTCGTTAAGTGAAACATTGGTTGACTGCTTTGCCCCATTTTGCGACCTTTCTTGCTACCGTTGTTAAGTGAATCACTGCAGTTGATAAGTTAGTCACCCGGTTGTTAAGTGAATCTGGCTTCCCCTGGGACTTGGCTTGTCAGAAGGTCGCAAAAGGGGATCACGTGACCCCTGGACGCTGCAACCGTCATAAATATGAGCCAGTTGCCAAGTATCTGAATTTTGATCACATGATTACGGGGATGCTCCAAAGGTCGTAACTGTGAAAAACGGCCATAAGTCACTTTTTTCAGTGCCGTTGTATCTTTGATCGGTCACTAAGTGAATTATTGTAAGTCGAGGGCTACCTATGGCCATAGTAGTGGTGCAGAAATCGACATCCAGTTTTGGTCACCATGATATAAAAAAGATGTTGAGACTGTAGAAAGAGTGCAGAGAAGAGCAACAAAAATGATGTCCTGCTTCAGGGACCTCTTCCAGGTCACACGGCCTTGGAGCAAATCTGTAAGTGCAGCCAAGTACAATTTCAGCTATTGCAGCTAAACGTTATCGCAGAACAAGAGAAGATGGACAGTTTATATGTTTGCGTGTATAATATAAACAGAGTAAGTCCCTTTGCTTTCACAAAATGTGTGTATGTGTGCACACACGTCTGCGTACCAGGTATGTGTTTTCTTTCGGCCAGTTTCTGGTGAAAAACATCCCTAAAAACAAATGGACTTGCTTTATGATACAGTGTCTGCTTTACAGCTATCACAAAAAAAGTTATAAAAATCGACATCCAGTTTTGGTCACCATGATATAAAAAAGATGTTGAGACTCTAGAAAGAGCGCAGAGAAGAGCAACAAAAATGATTAGGGGACTGGAGGCTAAAACATAGGAAGAACGGTTGCTGGAATTGGGTATGTCTAGTTTGATGAAGGACTAGGGGTGACACAATAGCAGAGTTCCAATATTTGAGGGGTTGCCACAAAAAAGAGGGGGTCAACCTATTGTCCAAAGCACCAGAAGGCAGGACAAGAAGCAACGGGTGGAAACTAATCAAGGAGAGAAAGCAACCTAGAACTAAGAAATTTCCTGACAGAACAGTTAACCAGTGGAACAGCTTGCCACCAGAAGTTGTGGGTGTTCCATCACTGGAGGTTTTTAATACGAGACTGGACAGCCATTTGTCCGAAATGGTATAGGGCAGTGATGACGAACCTTTTTTGGTTCGTGTGCCAAAAGGGGGGGGAGCACGGGGGGGTCGCACGCGTGTGTGCCCACACCCATAATTCCATGCGCGTGAACCCCCCCCCCACTCCCGGCATGCGATGGCACGCCCGTTTTCTGCTCTCACCAGGCTTCGGAGTCTTTCTAGGAGCCTGGAAAGGCGAAAACAGCCTCCCCCCCCCTCCGGAGGCAGAAAATGGCCCATTTGCCAACTTCCGGTTAGACTGGAAGGCCCGGTTTTTTGCTCTCCCCAAGCTCCAGAGCCTTTCTAGGAGCCTGGGGAAGGCGAAAATGGCCTTCCCCCCCCCCCCGGAGGTCCTCCAGAGGCCGGAAACGTTCTGTTTGCCGACTTCTGGTTGGATCGGAAGTCCCGTTTTTTTGCTCTCCCTAGGCTTCAGAGCCTTTCTAGGAGCCTGGGGAGGGCAAAAACCGCCCCGGAGGCCCTCCGGAGGCCAGAAATGGCCCATTTCAAGTTGGGAAACGGGCCATTTCTGGCCTCCAGAGGACCTCCGGGGGGGGGGCATTTTCGCCCTCCCCAGGCTCCTAGAAAGGCTCTGGAGCTTGGGGAGAGCAAAAAACGGGCCTCCCCCCCCCGGAGGCTGGAAACAGCCTGTTTCCCGACTCCCAGTGGGCCCAGAAGGCCCAAAAATCAGCTGGCCAGTGCACGCATGCGCGCCAGACCTGAGCTCGCGTGCCCACCGATATGGCTCCGCGTGCCACAGGTTTGCTATCACGGGAATAGGGTCTCCTGCTTGACCATGGGGTTGGATTAGAAGACCTCCAAGGTCCCTTCCAAGTCTGTTATTCTGACTTGGTTACATGAGTCCCTCAACTTAACAACCGTCACGACGTACGACGGAAATTCCCAGGTTCCACTACGGTCATAAATCGAGGTCTGCCTGTACTTTTTCTGCAGCAACCCCAGTTGCATTTCCTTACTCTTGACTCCGCTTTTTCCCCAGTTTGATAAACTCTCCCTTTCTTCTCCTCCTCTTATTTCCCGCCCCCCCCCCACTTCAACAGGTGGAGCAGATGAAGAACGAAAACACCCTTTTGAGAGCACAGCTTCAACAACACGGAATTGAAAT
This sequence comes from Thermophis baileyi, assembly GCA_003457575.1. NCBI lineage: Eukaryota > Metazoa > Chordata > Lepidosauria > Squamata > Dipsadidae > Thermophis > Thermophis baileyi. The sequence continues at coordinate 128,652 of QLTV01003112.1, read as the reverse complement.
GGTGGGCGACACCCCAGGGCAGTAGCCCCTTTCCTTCGCCTCTGCCTACATGCTGAATCTCAGCCTCCCAATTCTTCTATATATATAAACCGAATCCTCCTCCCGACAATAATGACACAGCGAAACCGTCAACCTCTGGATGAACCTTGCCTCCTTGCTTTGCGTTTGAGGACGGGGGATGCAGGGAGGGGGCAGGAGGGAGGAGGTACAGAGGAGACTTGGGGGGCGGCTTTTCTACCCCATACCTTGCTACTGCCCTAAAAGGTGGCGTCTGGCTTTCTTCCCACCAGGTGCATCCTTGTCCACTCCCTCCCTCTGCCCTCCTTTCTTTCCCTGTATTAAGATTCAACAGACAAAATCCTGCATTTTTTTTTTTACAATAGGTTTTTAACACGGGTTCACTGACTTCCGTCACCCTTTTCCTGGGTGGGAACTCGGGGTGGTGTTGGGGTGGGAGGTAGGGAAGCGCACACCCTTCCTTGAGCTTGGCTGTTTTAAAAGGAAAAAAAACTGCTAGGTTTTTCCTTTCTTGCTTCTCTCTTCTGCACGTTTCGGCATCTTGCTTCCAGGGGGGTGGGGGCTGTTCTGTTTGGGCGCAACCACAGCCCCAGGGGCTCAGTGTCACAGATAGTCTAGTGAAACGGAAGAAAATGCAGCGGGTCAGGTTGACACACACACACACACACTCACTCCGCGCACTAATTAGCCAGTTCATTTGAACACGGCCTGCAGACAGGGAGCGCACCGTTTCACGGCGAGGTTGGAAACAGCCTTATGCAGGAAAGGAAAAGAAAAAAAGAGAGAAAAAAAAAACTTTTGTATTTGTGGGCAACGTGCGTGCTTTTTTTTAAATCCCGAACAGAATTCTATCTCGGTTTCTGGGGACTTGCAAATCAAACCCATGGGATTTTTAGCTGCATTTTGTCACGAACGAGCCTGATGCCGAATTTCTGTCTTTTTTTTTTTTTGTCTTTTTTTTGCTCCGTCCTCGTAACTCAAGTCACGATAGTTCTTCGAATCGTTGTCTCACATTCTTTTCTTTCCCATTGTTTTAAGGAACTGGCCAGAATCACCCTAAAACTTCACCTTCCCTTCCTGTCCTTGTCTCTTGTCTCTCTTTCCCCCCTCTCTTTCTTGTAAGTAATCTTTTATTTTATTAGTTTAAAAGCGCGTTTGTATAGAGGTACGGTGTTTGTATGATAGCTGAAACCCAGGTCGTTAGGAAAGGCAATAGTGGTGGGTTGAATGACAACAGGGTTTGCTTTTGTGTGTGTGTGTGTTTTTTGATATTATATAATTTTTTAATTAAACTTCAGCAGTGTTTTAGGATTTCAGGTTTAAAAAAAAAATCAGGAGATGAGGTTTTTTTTTAAAAAAAAAGAAAGGAAATCTCTATTTTGTGTCCTTCCCTTCTACCCACTTCTGAACCGAATTTTTTTTTTAAATAAAAAAAAAAAACAATAAATGGTTCCTAAAATGGTAAAATACTATTGTAACAGCACGGTAACGTAGACCTGATTTTTTTTAAAAAAAATATATATCTATATATACCAATCAACCGCCCTTCCCTTAAAAAAAAAGGGGGGGGGGAATATCTTAAAATTGCAATGAATTTGTGGTCACAATTTGTACTGTTTGATCCTGAGGGAAAAAACAAAGCAAAATCAAGCAGGGGGGAAAAAGCATATGGGGTGTGTGTGTGTGTGTGTGTGTGTGTGTGTGTGTGTGTGTGTGTAATATACATATATATATATACATACATATATATACACACACACATATTCACATGCTCAGACACACACATACACACACACATATCTTTAAACTTCTCTTTATAAATAAATAAATAAAAGATTTAAGGAGTTGGCTTGCAGAGTTCGTTGCAAAGTAGGAAATATTTCTGTTTATATATATAAAAAAAAGAAACCTGCACAGAAAAAAAATACTGCTATCGGATCATTTTGTGGTTCAGCATTTCCTTGGGCTTGATTACGAGGGTGGAATGAAATGACTGCAGTGATTCACTTAACGACAGTGGCAAGAAAGGTCATGAAATGGGGCAGAACTCACTTAACATGGTTGCTAAGTGAATCTGGCTTCCCCATCGACTTTGCTTTTGTCAGAAGGTCGCAAAAGGGGATCGCATGACTCCTGGACGGTACAACCATCATAAATATGAACTGGTTGCCAAATATCCAATTTCTGATCACATGATCAGAATAATATAATAACGGTCGTAAGCACAAAAATGGTCATAAGTCACTTTTTTCAATGCCATTGTAACTGGTTGCTAATGAATGGTTGTAAATTGACTATATGGCCAAACAAGACAACTGCATTTGATTTAAACCCTATAGATCAGTGGTTCTCAACCTTCCTAATGCCGCGACCCCCGCCCCGTCACCACGACCCCCTCCCCCTCCCAATTGACAAAAGGGGCGTGGCACCAAGATGGTGGGCTAGCGCGCGCTTAGGCGACCCCTGTGAAAGGGTCGTTCGACCCCCAAAGGGGTCGCGACCCACAGGTTGAGAACCGCTGCTATAGATAGAGGTGGAACATCAACAGTACAGCAGTGAAACACCTATTCTGATTAGAAACAGCATTAAGTTTATATTCTACGTTTCATTCACAGCTCAAGCCAATGTATATAACCTCACCTGTTTTCCCCACCACAACTGTGATACCCCTCAGTTTTGGTAGTTGAAGATGGAATAGTTTTCCAGTTCAATATCATTACCATTACGCCACACTGGCTTAGAGAGAGGAACTGATCTAGAATCATCCAGTTGAGCTGCTGCGATTGAGAGAGGACTACAACCTGGGTCTTCTCAAACCTAGTCCAGCACCTTCATCACCCAAGTTCTTGGGGGGTAAAAGAGAGGAATTGGTCCAAAAATCACCCAGTGAATGTTTGTGGTTATCGGTGGACTGGAACATGAGTTTGCCTTGTGTTAGTCCACTACCTTGGCTTCCAGATCAGTGATTTTATCATTGCTTTGGGGCATCCTTCAATATCGGGGGAAAGGCTGTTGGGAGTATCAGAAGAAGCCTGAGAAGATGTGAAGTAAACTGGAGCTTCACTTTTAAGGAGAGAAGAGATTGTTTGTGGGATGGCTTCCTAAGGCTACTTAGCACCAAAGTATTCCAAAACTGCAATGCCTTAGTTTCCACGTTCACTGCTTTGATCCTGGCAGCTGCCCAACTAAGTTTAATGCTACTATCAGTCCAGATGGACGAAATTTGCCCATCCTGCCCCTTCAGAGTACAAGTGCACAATGCTCAGCCTTTTTTCTTGCTCACTGAGTAATTTACGGGTGTAGTGAAAATGTTGCTAATCTATGGAGATTCTCGGTCATCCAGGTCATGGTTGTCCCAAAGGTGCTTTTTCAAGAGGCAACTGGACTTTCTGCTTTTTCTTTGAAGATGTTTCGCTTCTCATCCAAGAATCTTCTTCAGAGTTGTTAATAATCCAACATCCTTTGAGATGTTGATAATAATCCAAGAAGAAATTTCAGGAAGATCAATGTGCTAGAATTCTAGCTCCTGGCCTTTTAAGTACTTCTAGGGACGTCCAGGGAAGGGGGATGAAATTGGCAAGTTGGTGGAAGCCCCAAAAGTGCTTTTTCGAGTGGCAACTGGACTTTCTGGTTTTTCTTTGAAGACGTTTCGCTTCTCATCCAAGAAGAAGAGCTGAAGAAGCTTCTTGGATGAGAAGCGAAACGTCTCCAAAGAAAAATCAGAAAGTCCAGTTGCCTCTTGAAAAAGCACCTTTGGGACAACCATGACCTGGATCAGAGGTGGGTTCCTCCCGGTTCGCCCGAACCGGTAGCAACCCGCTGGTGACATCACGGAACCGGTTCTGTTGGTGCCGGTCCGTGGGCGCCGCTATCTTTTCTTTTGGAATTTTTTTTAAATATTTTTGGGGGAATTTTTTTCCGGGTTTTTTTTCCTTCTGCGCATGCGCAGAAGCCGAGTTTCTGGCACTGCGCATGTGTTGCCATCTTGTTTTCAGCTATTATTATCTTTATTTTTTTGGAATTTGGGGGGGGGGAATTTTTTTGGGGGGGGGATTTTTTCCCAGGTTTTTTTTCTTCTGCACATGCACAGAAGCCGAGTTTCCGGCACTGCACATGCGTCCTCATCTTGTTTTCGGCTTTTTGGGGGGGGGGATTTTTTCGGATTTTTCGTACTGCACGTGCACGCAAGGCGTGGCCACGCGGTGCGGGAGGAAGCGAACCGGCAGCGAGGTAAGTTAGAACCCACCCCTGACCTGGATGACTTGAGAATCTCCATAGACAAGATGGGGGAATGAATGTCAAGATGGCAGCCGTTTTGAACGTGGACATTCCAAAGGGGTGGGGCTTGCAACCCAACATTCCATCCACCATCTTGATTACGACTACCCCTTCCTTGCAGATGACCCCAGCTTGATCCCAGTGAATATACTAGGTTCTTACAAGATCTGTAGCATCAATTTAAATTGTGGTACATTTGACCTTGAAGGCTCTGCCGAACAATTGAAATTCTGAGTGCATGTGTTCCTCCAGTGGTTGCACACACTATAATGAAGGGCTTAATTTTGTGTAAGCTGCTTTTTTCTTTTGATTGAAGTGGCACAAAAGCACTTAAAAAGAAACATCTTCTAAAGCACGATGTGGCCCTCCAGATCTTACAGCTGTGACCTTTCCTTTCCAATAGGGCCACTGCTAAGGCATGCTTGGAGAGAGAGCTTTTGAGAAGATCACATATTATTCCTCCCCATTCTAAAAGTTCAGTGCTTTCTATCAGCTAGAGTTTGCATTGCAATATATTGAATTCTTGGGTTTTGCCATAACCACCAGATATGCTGTAGCTTTATCTTCGAAAATCAGGGGGAACAGTATCCCCCGTACTCCCACCTGTCTTTGCCCCTAAAAAAAATTGATTGAAATTAGAAAGCATCCTCCAATACAGGATATTTTCCACTTATGTCCAGTTGCGTAGCTACCATCTGAAGTTACGACTCCCTAAAAGCTACACGCAATGCAGTTTCGAAGTTAGAATGACTCAAACACCCATTGGGTAAAACAGATTCACTTAATGACTGCAGCAATCACTTAATGACTGCTGTGATAACAACTACCACCAAAAAATGCTGAAAAATCAGGTCTGGTTGTCAGGGTTCCAAGTAATCGATCCATTGCAAGCAAGAACTCCCGAGGGCAGATGGATTCCTCAAAGAATAGCTTTATTGGAAATATCAAATTGGCACATATCTGGTGAAAACCAACTCTGAGGGGCCCCTTGGTTTCCACCTAAATAAAGTTTTTCCCTCGACCCCAAACAGTCAGTCACATGGCCCAATCACTGCAGCGTCCGCTGGTCAGGTGACATCACTCCTCCTCTCGGCCAAGTGTGAGAACGTCCTTGGTTCCCAGGAGAAAGTCTTGAGAAAGTATTTTAGTTTGACTGCACAAGCCCAGCTATCTCTAATCCCCCCCTCCCTATCCCTCGCTCCAGTGTGGCAACACTGAAGCTCCAAGATGGCTTCGGTCAGGTCATCTTCAGGGCGGACACTGGTCATGTGTTGCCTCAATTTGCGACTGCAATTGTAATTCCAGGCTCAATTATGCTCAAAAGCTGAGGACTATCTGGATTTAAAAACATTTTTAAACTAGTGCTGACTGGTTTTTAACTTTCTTGACTAGCGCGTCAAGAAAGCCAAGTAGGAGCCGAGGTGGCGCAGTGGTTAGAGTGCAGCACTGCAGGCTACTTCAGCTGACTGCTAGCTGCAGTTCGGCGGTTCGAATCTCACCAGGCTCAAGGTTGACTCAGCCTTCCATCCTTCCGAGGTGGGTAAAATGAGGACCCAGATTGTTGGGGGCAAGAGGCTGACTCTGTGAACCGCTTAGAGAGGGCTGTAAAGCACTGTGAAGCGGTATATAAGTCTAATTGCTATTGCTATTGCGTAACATCCCTGTTCCTTCCCTTTTCCCCTACAAGAATTTACTCCTGAAAGAAAATTTTGATCAACTTTTCATAGGTTAGACACCTAGTGTCCAGGGAGTGTATGCGCTTCCCAACTTTCAGCCACATTCAATTCTTCCTTACTTCCTCTTTTATCACTTCGGGTGTCGAGGGACCACATCCAATATATGAATGGACAGTGTATTCAATACAGGTAGTCCTCCATTTACAACACTTTGCTTAATGACCGTTCAACGGCATTTTAAAAAGTGACTTACGACCGTTTTTCACAGTTACGACCCCTGTAGTATCCCCATGGTCATGTGATTTACATTCAGATGCTTGACAACTGTCTCACATCTATGACAGTTGCAGTGTCCCGGGGTCGTGTGATCCCCTTTTGCAACCTTCTGACAAGCCAAATCAATAGGAAAACCAGATTCACTTAACAACTGTGTTGCTAATTTAACAACTGCAGTGATTCACTTAACAAACGTGGCAAGAAAAGTTGTAAAATGGGAGAAAATTCACTTAACCAATTTCTCACTTGGCAAAATAAATTGTGGTCCTAGGTTGAGGACTACTGTATATGAATGAACAACATTTAGTATATTCAAGTAATTCAAGTTTTGGTGGGTTTAGTGTTTATAAATTACTCACAGCAAAGGTCCATAAGAATTGCAAGGAGCTACTTCTGAAGATCCCAGGTTGCTTACATCCTGAAAGGTGCTGTGTTATCACACGTTTGTGGACATGGCTTTCCTTGACCACTTGCAAAAGAATGTTTTGTGCTTTCTTTAAAAAAAAACAAAAAAAAAACACTGTGAACTTTCTGACACATTTACAGGGGCATGGCCAGAATTGGGAGGGGGTGGAGGTAAATGTTGTGTTTTGCCTGTAGTAATGTTGTCCTTGAGCTGCTTTGACCACAAGGTGACCATGCCTGCCTCACCCCCACCCAGCCAAGGACACCAGTGGTACCAGTTGCCTAAACGAACGGTGGCGCTGGGAGGCGCCTTGGCTAGCCTGCCTGTCGCCTGTTCATTTTTGTGCTCGGCGCCACCTGTAATCTGTGATCTTGGCTGTCCCTAACTGTGCCTCCCGTTGGGGAGGGAGCAAGAGACGAGCAAGAGAGAGAGATACACACTGAGAGGTCAAAGAAGGTGATGTTGCAAAGTTGCTGGATTGTTTGTGGATGGAGCTCCACAGTATTGCGTCCTCTAATCTGTATTTTGGACCAAAAGAGACTCTTGTACAAACTAGGAATTGCCGGGAAGTTCAGACCAAGAAAATGTGTGTATGTGTGTGTGTCTACCTGCAAGAAGACACTCCCCACAATGGAAAAAAGTTGAGAAGAAATGGGTTGGTCAATGTCTATGGAGATTCTCAGTCATCCAGGTCACGGTTGTCCCCCAAGCTGCTTTTTCAAAAGGCAACTGGACTTTCTTTGTTTTTCCTTGAAGACGTTTAGCTTCTCCAAGAAGAAGAGCTGAAGAAGCTTCTTGGATGGGAAGCAAAACAGCTTCAAGGAAAAACAAAGTCCAGTTGACTTTTGAAAAAGCACCTTTGGGTTAGTAAATGACTTGAGTCGATAACTGGGTTTTGGGTTGCTTGGATGCTGTTGTACATGTTGCAGTAGAATTCACTAGCGCCTTGGTGGTTCCTGCAGATAATGGTGCATCGAGAGCCACCCGCAAATATGGAGCGAGGCAAAAGATGGCACCAATATGAAAACTTTTGTGAAATTATGAGAGTGTGCAAAAATCAGCTACTAAAGCCAGTGCAACAAAGAAGAAAGAGGATTGACTGTGTTTGGGGCAGGGTGGATTTGATTTAAATCAAGTCGATTTAAATCACGATTTAAATCATGATTTAAATCACTAGTAAAAAGGCTTGATTTAAATCAACTTGATTTAAATCATAATTTTTAAAGAGCAACTGTCCCGCAGCGGCTCCTCCTCTGACCTGCTGTTGACTCACCGACAGTCCCAATACTGCAGAATATACAGCCTCATGCTACACAACTAAGCTCCATTTCATACTGAATAAACTAAATTATTAATATATCTTAAATAGAAAACTATCTTTAGATAGATTTTTACTCCAAAAGCATTTTATTAAAATAAATTTGATAAAAATAAAAAAAATCCAATTTAAATAAAAACAATCCTATTTAAATAAAAAAATCTGATTTTTTTTAAAAAAAAATTAAAATCATCGATTTTTATCCACCCTGGTTTGGGGAAGGCTACAACTAAGCTAAAATGCAGTTTGACACCCTCCCACAGCTGTTGAGGTTATGGCTTCCAGTACACCCAACCATTGGCCATCTTAGCTAGGTATTCTGGGAGTTGTGATATGTGTGTGAGAAGAGTGGGGGGAGAGAGAGAGAGAGAGAGATTAGGCCATATTGCCTTAATTGAGTGGGATGAGTAGGTATGAGGTCTACTGCAGTTTGGTGTTTGCAACAAAAGGTAGGATGTAATTCAGATAAAAATGTCCTCCTCCTTTGGCAATTTTAGCTCTGCTTGTTAACCACTGCTGATTTAGTCTCCTCTTCCTTGGAGAACCTTGGGACTTTTTTCTCCAGTCCAATCCTGCCAGTTCCTTCTGGTGCATCGATGGTTCCTCTTAGCATGAGAAGTATTCCTTGGACAGGATTTGAACCATGGTCCAGAGGTGGGATTCAGCAGGTTCTGACCAGTTCTGGAGAACCGGTAGCGGAAATTTTGAGTAGTTCGGAGAACCGGTAAATACCACCTCTGACTGGCCCCGCCCCCATCTATTCTCTGCCTCCCGAGTCCCAGCTGATCAGGAGGAAATGGGGATTTTGCAGTAACCTTCCCCTGGAGTGGGGAGGGAATGGAGATTTTACAGTATCCTTCCCCTGCCACGTCCACCCAGCCACGCCACGCCCACCAAGCCATGCCCACAGAACCAGTAATAAAAAAATTTGAATCCCACCACTGCCATGGTCCTTTCTGGAACATATGGATCCAAGCAGCCTGGCCCGTGTCCTTGTCCTTTCCCTTTGGATGATTGTAAGACAGCCTCCAAGGGCTGGTCTTGGGACTTTCTTTGGAAGCTAGAGTTGGGCCAAAATCCAATAATTATGGACTTGGCAAGCTCTTTAAAAAAATGCATACAGGTATGCCCCCAAGCTAACTTTGTTTGGCTTAGCTGCCAGTTTACCCTGGGCACAATCCAAGTTTTTCATGCTGAATTTTGGGTCTGAGATGGAAAGAGCTCAGGGGTGAAATGCTCCCGGTTCGCTCGTACCTGTCGGTCACCCTAGAGCCGGTCGCCAAGGTAGCGTGAGGCGCCGCCCACCCGCCCGGACGCCGCCATTTGGGTTCTTTTACCCTGTGCGAATGCACAGAACGCTTTGCGCATGCGCAGAGGGTAAAAACCCAAATGGCGGCGTCCGGGTGGCGTCCGGGCGGATGGGCGGCGCCTCACGCTACCTTGGCAACCGGTTCTATGGTGACCGGCAGGTAAGAGCGAACCGGGAGCATTTCACCCCTGAAAGAGCTGTAGGATTCTAGCTTTGTAGGAAGAGAAGAAGAATGTGAAGGAAAATTTAAAAATAATCTGGAGGAGTTTGCTAACATCCTTTCCATTGAACGCATTTTTTAAAGCATCTGATAAATACCAATAGCACTTAGACTTGTACACCGCTTCAGAGTGTTTTACAGCCCTCTCTAAGCGGTTTAGAGAGTCAGCCTATGGCCCCCAACAATCTGGGTCCTCATTTTACCGACGTCGCAAGGATGGAAGGCTGAGTCAACCTTGAGCCAGTCAGGATCGAACTGCTGGCAGTTAGCAGAATTAGCCTGCAATACTGCATTCTAACCACTGCGCCACCACAGCTCTTAAAGGGATATAATACAGGTAGTCCTCGACTTATGACCATAATTGAGCCCCAAATTTCTGTTGCTAAGCGAAACATTTGTGAAGTGAGTTTTGCCCCATTGTACAACCTTTCTGGCCATAGTTGTTAAGTGAATCACTGCAGTTCAGTCAGTAACATGGTTGTTAAGTGAAATCTGGCTTCCCCGCTGATTATGCTTTGTCTGTCAGGGTTCCGACAGATGCCCTAATGAAATCATGAGTCTCGAGCCAAGCTTCAAAAGAAATCCATTGACATTGTCAGAAGGTTGCCAAAGGTGATCACGTGACCCTGGGGCACTGCAACCGTCATAAATATAAGTCATTGGCCAAGTGTCTGAATTCTGATTACATCAACTTGGGGATGCTGAAGCAGTTGTAAGTGTGACAAGTGGTGATAAGTCACTTTTTTCAGTGCCATTGTAATTTCAAGCAGTCACTAAACGAACTTTGTAAGTCAAGGAGTAACTTTAAAGCATATACATTTCTAGGAAAGGTGCCTCCAGTTTCCATTTCCAGTGTTCTGGCCTACAGAAATAATTAGGCCAACTTCCATGCATTTATTGATAACCTATTTCTCCCACAGGGTAGCCTTATTATTTGACTGCCTCCTGAAAATCATTTAGCACAAACTCACCATTTTTCCTATAAAAGTTAAAAGGCATACTTTTTAAAAAAATAATAATGTGTTTGCTGGGCTGACCCACAGGTGGTTGCTTTTCTTTATTTGTTTTACCTTTACTTAAACAAATTAAACCTTCTGATTGCAATAGCAATAGCAGTTAGACTTATATACCGCTTCATAGTGCTTTACAGCCCTCTCTAAGCGGTTTACAGAGTTAGCATATTGCCCCCAACAATCTGGGTCCTCATTTTACCCACCTCAGAAGGATGGAAGGCTGAGTCAACCTTGAGCCGGTGAGATTTGAACCGCCGAACTGCAGCTAGCAGTCAGCTGCAGTAGCCTGCAGTGCTGCACTCTAACCACTGCGCCACCTCGGCAAGGCAGATGTTGCATTATTTTAAGCTTTTTTTAAAAAAAAAATTGTCATTTGAGTTTCTTTTTCTGTAGAAAAGCTGACTCGAAATAGCTTGCACGAAAGATTAAGTCAATTATTCAGCAACTAAATCACAAGCTAAGCAACCACATTTCACCCTCCTGAATTATGCGAACTCAACCCTCGGACTTATCCTTAGAAAATCTCAAAGGTGGATGATAAACCAGCTTTAATTCCAAAGCTTGTGTGGAAGAAATCATACTTGTCTTAAGATAGTTAGTTAGTTTAGTTTACTGATTAGCCCTTGGGCCATATCAAAGTGCAGAGTTCCAGACACAAATTATTACTAAAATCTGATTTAAAAAAAAAACAGTTTAAAATGGAATTGGATAAAATACGATTTAAAATGAAATTGGAATAAAATACAATAATTTAATATAGAGATAAATAAAATATACTAAAATGATACCTTGGTATCACCCCTACAATCTTCCCCAATCAGTCCCCCCCATATGCTGATCTCAACCGAACCATTTTGCTCAAGTACTGTGCTGTGTTAAATGTTGTTTTCAGATTCTGGCCTGCACATAAGCTAAGTTGTTTTGATATGGGGATCCCAATGGGTCATTCGTTTAGTACAGGGGTGTCAAACTCGATTTCATTGAGGGCCGCATCAGGGTTGTGCTTGTCATCTGGGGGCCAGGGTGGGCGTGGCCAGATCAATGTCACTCGTGTCGGCACCTGTGGTGGCCCGAGCACTCTGCCAGCGAAAACGGGCTCCCGAGCTCTGTTTTCGGCTGTGACGGCCTCCTGCAACCCTCTGCCAGCGAAAACGGAGCTCCGGAGGGCCGCCCACGGCCCTCCGGAGCTCCATTTTCGCTGGCAGAGGCACTGCAGGCCGGTCCTTCGCTGTTTCCAGGATGGCCCCGCCGGCCAGATCCGGCTCCCGGGCCTTGAGTTTGACACCCCTGGTTTAGTATATAGACCAAGGTACCTGTCTCTCACCTTACTTGTCTTAAGAGTCAAGGGTGCCCCTTCCTAAAACATGCGACTTGGTAAAGAGAATGGAAACAGCAATGTTGAAAATGGGTTTCAAAGCGTTACTTACAATGCCAGCGCAACCTGAATAAAAGTTCTATACAGACTGAATTCGCACAAACTCTGCTACTCCACAAAAAAAGACTAACCTGACTTAGCACATTGAGCAAATGTGGCTGCCAGGTTTGCAATTGCTGTGTGTATGTGTTGTGTGCGGACACCACTAGAGTATGTTCCTATTCATGTTTGGCTGTACATTGTCTGCTTAAACTCACCCATCTTTCTACTCGACTGAGGGAATGTAGTAATAATAATTTTAAAAAGGTTGCCACTCCTAGTCCAGAGTACGGGTAGTACTTACAACAGTTTGTTTAGTGACCGTTGAAAGTTACAACAGCCCTGAAAAATGTGAGTTTTGACCGTTTTTCACAGTTATGACCTCTGCAGCATCCCCACGGTCACATGATCAAAGTGCAGATGCTTGGCAGCTGGTTCCTATTTATGACTGTTGCTGTGTCTGAGGATCATGTGATCCCCTTTGGTGAACTTCTGACAAGCAAAATCAACTGGGAAGCCAGATTCACTTAACAACTGGGTAACATATCAACTGCAGTCATTCACTTAACAACTGTGGCAAGAAAGGTCGTAAAATGGGGCAAAGCTCACTTAACAAATGTCTCACTTAACAACAGAAATTTTGGGCTCAATTGTGGTCGTAAGTCAAGGACTACCAGTTATATTGACATCTCCCATTTCCACTGGAGGCTAATAATAATCAAAATATTATCTTGGGTTTAGAACCATATTCTTCATTTCTATGTGTCTCCCTTGATTGCTCAACTCTTTTCAGACGTTCTGAAAATAAGTATTTCTGACATCTTTGGGTGAGGGGTACCTACTCTTTTTTGGCATCATAAATTGAACTGCAAGGATCTTCACCTTCACAGCTGCACTGAAATCTGAAAATAATGGGTTGCTGATTTGAGAGAGGCCCTTGTGCATTGAAGTTTCCTCTCAAAGTCTCTAATCAAGGAGACAAGCAACCTAGAACTAAGGAGAAATTTCCTGACAATGAAAGAACAATTAAACAGTGGAACGACTTGCCTCCAGAAATTGTGGGTGCTCTAACACTGGAGATTTATAAGAAGAGATTGGAAAGCCATTTGTCTGAAATGGTATAGGGTTTCCTGCTTGAGCAAGGGGTTGGACTAGAAGACCTCCAAGGTGCCTTCCAAGTCTGTTATGCTGTTATTCTCACCATGCCCACACTTTGTCTATCATGTACAGACACGTTGTAAGACAGTTCTGGCATTTAAGCCAAGAGGCTATGCTCTGGACCCCTTTTGCTGGAGGTGGTGAGACTTTGAGACAGACCTCACTGGCTGCCTTGATCATTATGGACTTCTTGCCTTCAGAAAGTCTAGACCGAATTCTCATATTTTGAGGGTTTTTGGTTCCACATTTTTAGAAAGAAGGTAAAAGAAAAAAGCAGTTTATCTCCCTCCCCTATTGGGTATTTTGGGCTTATGTGGGTGTCATTATTTCGGCTGATTGTTGGTTTAGGTGATTTTGATGTTCTCCTAATTTATTTAGAACTTTGGAGGTTGGATTCCTGAATTTTTAAAGTAATGAATTATTGTATTTCTGGTGATCAGGGAGAGACACAGATTCTTTTCAATAAATCAGTGATAAGTCAATAAAGAATTCAGAGCACAATTCAGTGGTGGAGCTGGTCCCATCATCCAGGAAACTGGAACCACATTGGCTTGTCCTCAGAGGAGAGGACTGCCTGGAACTGATGCATCCAAGGTCACTGATCCTGGACAGAGTGCATGGAAGGAAAGGTGTCCTGCCTGGCGCCTGTGGGTCTGTGCTTGGCCGCCAGAGAGGAGCCATGGGTCTGCTGGAAGCCAGCCAAATCCCATCAGGGATGCAAGCAGAATGGAGAAACAGCAAACAAACGGATTTGCTTGGTGCTCTGAACAAATAGATTCTCCGAAAAGGGGAAATCTTGTTAGCAGAAGACAACTGCTCTCTGACTGGAAAGGGGGCTTCTCACATCACTCGGAGATCAGCAAAAGGGGTTTTCCCCCCCGTAATATGCCCACTAGCTAGGTTCATGCAAGCAAAATATGGATTCCTTGCTTGGGCAGAATTGAATTCAATCAGTACAATTTGAGAAGTATGGTTGATGCTTAAGACTATGAAGGTTGTTCTTTTGACGATACATGATAGATAGGTAGAAGAGAAAGAAGATTGGTGATAAATAGATAGATAGATAGGTAGATTATAGATAGATAGATAGATAGATGATAAGATAGATAGATAGATAGATAGATAGATAGATAGATAGATAGATAGACAGACAGACTAGATGATAGATAGATAGATAGATAGATAGATAGATAGATAGATAGATAGATAGATAGATAG
>QLTV01003112.1:66162-76964 GCA_003457575.1 Thermophis baileyi | reverse complement strand
TATATATATATATATATATATATCTAAACTGTTTCCACTTTCTGCACAGCAGAAAAGGAAATGTGAGTGAGCGTGCTTTTGTTAGAGGCTTTCTTCAGGGTGGGGCAGTGGAAGAAACTTGAATTTTCTTTCTCCCCCCCCCCCCATAAATAAAATCATTATTTTTAACCCAAGTTATCTTGCCCCAAAGGAGGCTGATCTGGGATTATTTTTTTCTGAATAGCTACAAATCTTTAACTTCAGCACCATTTGTTCTCTTGCTATCACACTGTTAAAGTAACATGCCAGAGACATTGATTTATTTACAGGTTATCCTTGATTAAACACGGCTTGTTCAGCGACTGCTTAAACTCACAACGGTACTAAACAAGTGGTAATTATGACAGTCATCATACCTACACCCATCACAGCATCTCCACGGATACGTGATCACAATCCGAGAGCTTCTTTGCTGGTTTCCAACAAGCAAAGTGAATGTGGAAAATCAGCAGGAAGGAAGTCACAAGTTGTTGTGTTGTAGAAAAAGAAGATGAAACCTCCGAAGAAAGTCCAGTTGCCTCTTGAAAAAACACCTTTGGGACTTAACAACAGAGTTTCCAGCCCCAATTAACATTGTTAAGCAAAGATGATCTCTATTAGATTTATACTGTACCTTTATTTTGTACAACTCAAGGTGATGTACATAATCCCAATAGCAAAACTAATTTTGTGAGGTGAGTTGGGCTGAGAAAGAGTGATTGGCCCAAAGTCACCCAACTGGCTTTCATGTCTAAGGTGGGACTAGAACTCACAGTCTCCTGGTGATTAGCCCAAAATCACCCATCCAGCTTTCATG
Organism: Thermophis baileyi; assembly: GCA_003457575.1. Taxonomy (NCBI): domain Eukaryota; kingdom Metazoa; phylum Chordata; class Lepidosauria; order Squamata; family Dipsadidae; genus Thermophis; species Thermophis baileyi. The sequence goes on along the minus strand of QLTV01003112.1, from coordinate 76,129 downwards.
CCTAAGGGAGGACAAAAAGTCAGGGTTTCTGGTTTCAGTGCTTTTAACCACTACACCAAACTTCTCCTTTTGATACAATAAATGTCACCATTGTAATTTAGGGTATACTGAGCAGATGCCATTGTTTCAGAATGCTGAACTGGAGCAAATGATTCTTATAGTGACATTTGTGGGCTTCTAGATATTGGTGGATTCCAGCATCCCTCATCACTGATCCTCAGCTGAGATTTGCATTCAGCCCTACAGTACTTGGAAGACCCGAAGCTCCCAACACAAACTCCAGTTGCAACCCTTGTGGCTGCATTTATCCACCTTATTAATTTACTGTGTGCTTTCTGGCTTAGCGCACTGTATAAATCCAGCCATTGGCTGTCGGCTGCCACCTTATGCTTGTTTATGTGCTTCTCTAGCTACAATGCGGTGACAGTCTGCCATGAACTCTGGGGAGGGTGGATGGGAGTGGGGGGAATGCTTGAAGGGGGAAAGTGAAAGTTTTAACTGCTGCATCTCCCCTAGACGCTGCTTCAAGGTCACCTGGCTGGGAGAAGAACGCAACTGCATATCAACCTATTCTTGAAGTGACAGTTCTGGCTATGCATTACCGCAATACACTTGGCTTCTAATAAAATTATACGGAGCCGAGGATGGTTTTGATTTAGAGGTTTAAGTGCTGGCAGGTCGCACACTGGCATTAGTTTATGGTTCAGTGTACTAGTGCAGATCTAGGAAATGGATTGATTCTATAACCAGCTTAAATGTGCTGTGTGAGCTCAGCCCGTACAACACTAAACAGATCAGTGCTATGTGCCGGATCCTGTAAAGTTTGGAAAAAAAGCTGGTCCTGTTGCATTATTTCTCCAGATTCTGCCACAGTCAGTTGCAAAGAAGGCATGCGTTGGTCTGTTCCTGGCTACAAAAGGTTGGTTTGAGCCACACCCTGGGAACTTTTGATCTGTAGACTTGCAAAAGGTAGCTGCCCTGATAGAAAATCACTTGTGCAACACCCAGAAGGGCCAGAAGCTTTTCTGGATTCTGCGTTCTAAGTGTAATGGAGAACATTTGCCAGGACCACAGACCTTCCAGATTGTAAGGTAAGTGGAAAGAGAAGTCAGGGGGAACCAGAGAAGCTAATTAGGAGGAGCTGCTGTTCATATTATAGTAATAAAATCGAATAATTAATGCTATTCCCTCCTTATATCTCCTCATTTGACCACCCACCTGCTTCTTAAAGCAGAACAACAGAATAACAGAGTTGGAAGGGACCTTGGAGGTCTTCTAGTCCAACCTCCTGCTCAGGCAGGAAACCCTATACCATTTCAGACAAATGGTTGTCCAATCTCTTCTTAAAAACCTCCAGTGTTAGAGCACCCACAACCTCCGAAGAACACAACTTCTGGAAGGGCGTAAATTGAAATCTGAGGATCTGAAGTACTCTTGAACACCTTGACTGCATTCTTCAGCCTTCCTTCCAGAAGTCCCCATAAAATTCTTCTTATTCATTAGTTGACACCTCATGTTTTCTCCAGGAACAAACAATGGAGCCCTGGACAGATTATGTTCTGATCTTACCTATTTCTTTCTCCTGGTCCCATTTATTTTGGGATGTGTCTAGGACTAATATCTCTGGTCTGCAACAATCTAGACTGTAAATGGCAGGAAGGAAGTACCTCTTTACTGTCCTCTACAGGACAGTAAATGGCAGGAAGGAAGTACCTCTTTACTGCCACCTAATGATGACCTGGATTTTGGCAGCACAGAAATGGTAGCATTTGTGTTTTAGTTCAGTTTTAGTCTTTAGTTTACTTTATTGTCATTGCACCTCGTACAACAAAATTAAATGCCATCTTCAGTGTACATTATAACTATAAAAAAACACACAAACACACATCCTTTACATTATATACAATTGAATTGAAAACCCCTGATATTGCATTAATATTGCACTATACAGTAGAATTCAATATAGTTACTGCCCTGGGATAGAAGCTGTTTTTCAGCCTATTTGTCCTTGTTTTTATTATCCTGTACTGTCTGCCAGATGGTTTAATAGTTTACTTTATTGTGATGGCAACTCGTGCAATGAAATTAAGTGCCATCTTCAGTGTATATTATACATTAAAAACAACTATAAAAATAAAAACACACCTCCTTCCCTTCTATACAATTGAATTGAAAACCCCTGATATTGCATTAGTGTTGCACTCTACAGTAGAATTCAATATAGTTACTGCACTGGGATAGAAGCTGTTTTTCAGCCTATTTGTCCTTGTCTTTATTGTCCTGTACCGTCTGCCAGATGGTAATAGTTCAAAAAAAAAAGGGTGCCCAGGATGAGATGGATCTTTAAGAATGTTTTGAACTTTCTTAAGGCAGCGGGGGCTATAGAGCTCTTCCAAAGTAGGGAGAGGGCAACCAATGCTCCTCTGGGCAATGACATTAACCCTCTGGAGTGCTGTCCTATCTGCCACTGTGCAATTGGCAAACCATACACAGGTGCAGTAAATTAAAATACTCTCTGTGTGCCCCTGGCATTTTGTTGATCGGCTGATGCAGTTCCAAACAAAGTTTTGCATCATGGAAAAATGACAATCTTTACCACAAGAATAAAGCGCTGTAAACCCAAATCTCCACTTCTTATTTCTTTTCCCATGGGAATATTGGAAAGAATGGGAGAGACAATTCTGCTCCTGGAAAGAATGCACTTATCCTTCTTAGGTGCAACCAAATGGACAAACGTTTTTGCCCTTAAAGAAATTAGTGGCTGTGGTTGTATGCTGGCTTTTGACTTCGGGATTCTCAGAACTTAAACTCACTGTCTTCGTTTGAAAGTTCAAGAAGAAAAGGGAAAGCACGGTCTTTATCGGGCTGTAGAAAATGCATCTTGTGTGTGTGTGTGTGTGTGTGTGTGTGTGTGTGTGTGTGTGTGTGTGTGTGAGCGATTAAGGATTGCGGTGTTGGCCAAGCAGCTTTTTTTCATTATTGCTCATCTTCATTGGTTCGTAAATGCTTTGTAATTGTTAGGTTGTTTATCCAATAACTCCCACTTCCTGAAATAGTGAAGCCGAAGAGATACAAGCCACTCAAGGTCATTCAACGAGTTTCCAAAATGAGCACAGATTTTGAGCCGGAGGCACCTCAGATGGCAACCTCCCTCCCCCAACACCACTCCATGTTTAATTGAGTTTTGTGCTGAAACAGGGTCACCGCCTCTTTCTACCAGGGCCTCAGTGCCCTGGAATGGCTGCTTAACAGATGCTTGTGCAAAAGTGATGTTCGATGCTTTCAAAGACAAGAAAAAACGATTCAATTGCCAGGCTTGCATACAGCTACTAAAAAGGGTCCCGAAGGGAGGGGATTAAGTCAGGGAGATCAGAACGTGGCAAAATATTGCAGAATTCCATCATCTTGAACCTTTAAACAGGAGCCAGTCAGCAGAAAGAATGCTACCTATACTTTGTTTGTTTGTTTGTTTGTTTGTTTGTTTGTTTGTCAAACATGTACAAGATAGCAGGTACAGGTATAAACATAAAGATAATCAAGGTGAATACAGATAGATGAGGACAATAGGACAGTAGGACAGGGACGGTAGGCACGCTGGTGCGCTTATGCACGCCCCTTACAGACCTCTTAGGAATGGGGTGAGGTCGATGGTAGACAGTCTAAGGTTAAAGTTTTTTGGGGGTTTGGGGAAGAAACCACAGAGGCAGGTAGTGAATGCCAGGCATTGATCACTGTGTTGCTGAAGTCATATTTTCTGCAGTCGAGTTTGGAGCGGTTTACATTAAGTTTGTATCTATTGTGTGCTCGTGTATTGTTGTGGTTGAAGCTGAAGTAGTCTTTGACAGGTAGGACATTGTGGCAGATAATTTTATGAACTACATTTAGATCGGTTCTAAGGCGACGTAGTTCTAAGTTGTCTAAGCCCAAAATTTCAAGTCTGGTGGAATAAGGTATTCTGTTGCGAGTGGAGGAGTGGAGGACTCCTCTCGTGAAATATTTTTGGACTCTCTCAATTGTATTAATATCCGATATGCAGTGCGGGTTCCAGACAGGTGAGCTGTATTCCCTGTATACCCCAGCACCCCAGCTCCTAAATGCTCCTGTTGTGGCCGGTCAGCTGACGGCCCCTCCAGCAGCTGAATCAGAGGAGGAGGAGGCATGGGAGTCACGGTCAGCAGCGAGGCAACCTGAGAGCTCCGAGGGGGAAGAGGGAATGGAGCTGACAGAGAGAGAGAGACAGAGACAGAGCCTGGGCTGTGCATCAGCCCTCAGATGGAGAGTCAACATCCCCCAGGTCTGGAGGTGGCTGATGAGGAAGAGGAGGAACTGGGTCCAGTGCCTGATGCGTGGCTGCGCAGAAGGCAGAGGAGAAGAGAGCAGTGGAAATTCATGGGCCGATCCTTGGGAAGGAAGAACACCACTGCTAGTGAAGCCCCACCCTAGCTCTTGGGATAAAAGGCAGGGGGTGGAGATGAATAGATGTAGCAGACAACTATTCATCTTCCGGCCAGCCGGACTTGTCAGTCTGTGTTGAAAGAGAAACTTTTTGCCGGGGCTGCCGGCGCTCCTAATTAAAGGAATCTTTGAGTTCACTTCAGAGGGTTTGTTGTGTTTGGGGAGCTGGGTCAGAACAGCTCCTTCCAAATCCTTTTCTGAGAACACACACAGCTCGATTCTTTGAAACTGATTTGTAAAATGCCATGCTGTGCACGCACACAGTCTCATAGTTGGCCCCTCTGAACCCAACTCAACATAGCCTTCTGGCTGGGTCCCTGTCCTTAGGTTAGAACAGGACTAAAGATGGCATTGCTTGGAGTAGAGAAAGATATTTCTCACTTGAACCCTTTAACCACACTACTGTAGGCAGCTACAGTTTATTATTTCTCTGAAATGCTGGAATGTAAGCTTAACCTTCTTAGCTTCTGTTATCAGCTCCTCCCTTCGGTTTCCTTGGAGAAAGGTCAGGATCACAAGGTCCATTTCTGTTCAGGGTCACTTCCTTTTCTCATTGACAAGGGATGGTGAGCCATTCAATTAGGAATAAAACCAATAAAAGTTGGGCAATAAGCCAAATCCTCAAAAGCCTTTAACCTGCGTGGGAGTATATGGTTCTTTCTCACCTAGGAGATGAAAAGCTACACAGCGCTGAAGAAGCTGAGAAGCCAGGAAGCTTAGCTAGGACCATCTCCATGTTGTCCTTCCTGCATTCTCTATGTGACTTTTTCTTCCGTTTTTCTCTATCAACCAACCAGTTAAATTGTGATGTGGAAAATCCCGATTCCAGAACAATTTTGGGGAATCTAGATAGTATCTAATACAGGGGTGGGATTCAAAATTTTTAGCAATCGGTTCTCTGCCTGGTTGCTGGGTGGGCGTAGCCATGGTGGGTGTGGGTTACTCAGCCTCCTGCACCATGGCGAGGGGGGAGTTTTCACCCTCCCCGGGCTCTGGAGGCTTTCCTCGAGCCTCTAGGAGGGCGAAAACGGCCTCCCCTGGGCTCAGGAGGCCCTCTGGAGGCCGGAAACAGGCCCATTTCCAGACTTCTGGAACTTCCGGGAGGCCCATTTTTCACCCTCCCAGAGCCTCGGTGCGGGCCCTGCACTTACCTGGCATCCAAAACGTGCCATGTGGAGACTCCTGGGAGGGGAGGGGTGGGGTGGGAGGGGCCAGCCAGTCCTTGCAACTACTGGTTCGGCGAACCAGATGTAAAATTAGCATCCGGTTCGCCCAAACCGGTCCGAACCGGCTGAATCCCACCCCTGAATATCCTGAATGAAAGTTATACAGCCACATGATCATTTCAAAGTGTGAACCAAAGCAAGTGGAATCTCTTCCATGTACTAGGCCAAGGAATTACTTCCTTCCTTCCTACAGAAGGGCCCTTGGTGCTCTCTGAGCTTGGTTGTTTTTTTGCAGACATTTCATTACCCAAAGTAGGTAACATCCTCAGTGCTAGTAAGGAGTGGAGTTTGCTGTCAGTTTATATCGTAGTGACTTGTCCTGTCAAGTGTTGGTGGGGTTGGTCTTAGAAGTTCTTTATTTGGGCTGTTTACGCTTGGCTTGTTTGGCAATTCCTTGATTGGGGTATTGTTTATTTGATTGTTGGTCTGACATTAATCTTGGAGTTAACCTATGCTCGTATGGGTGCTGATTGCTGGTGGATGTTTTGCTCTTTTTATTCCCTTTTTGGTTTGTTGATTGTCTCTTTATTTTGGCTTGTTGATACTACATACTTTTGCATAGTATGTAGTATCAAAAAAAGGAGTGGTGCGGTGGTCTAGAGGTGGAGCTCTCGCCTCACAATCAGGAGGCTCTGACTTCAATCCTAGGTAGAGGCAGATATTTCTCTCTCTGGGCACACTGAAAATATATCTGCTGAACAAAATTGGCGACAGGAAGGGCATCCGGCCATTAAAACACTCTGATAGCTCCATTCAGTTGCCCAGACTCCATCCAGCAAGGGATTATTTATTTTATTTTTATTTATTTATTTATTTGTCAAACATGCTGCCTATCTCACCTTGGGGCTACTCTAGGTGCCTGGCTTATTTCAAATTCAATATTATTTCAACATGATAGTTTTAAAACATTGAGAAAAGAACAATTAATGAGAAAGAGGGAGAGAAAACAGCAAAATCAAAAACATTTGTGCTAAAAATGGTACTACTTAACAGTTTTCCAAGAGAAGCAAGACTAAACAGATTCTTAGACCTTTTAAAATAATAAGGCACTGAACAACAAACCAAGCTAAGGAAATAGCCTAAAACGATCCCAAAGCTCAGCTGAAAGACATGGCGCAACTCTCACTGAGTTTGGGATGGGAACTCAATTGTATTAATATCCGATATGCAGTGCGGGTTCCAGACAGGTGAGCTGTATTCGAGAATTGGTCTAGCAAACGTTTTGTATGCTCTAGTTAGCAGTGTAATGTTGCCAGAGAAGAAGCTACGCAGGATTAAGTTGACTACTCTTAGTGCCTTTTTGGCAATGTTGTTACAGTGGGCTTTGGCACTTAGATCATTAGATATGAGTACTCCAAGATCCTTGACAGAATGAGGGTCGTCTACAAGGTCGTGTCCTCCAAGCTTGTATTTTGTGTTCTGATTCTTTTTGCCAATGTGTGGATTATGTGGTTGTTAAAAGAAGATGTAGTATCAAAAAAACTCAGAAAGCACCAAGGACCATTTGTTTCAACCCTGAGCTACAAATATTCTCCTTTATTGATTCCTACAGAAGCGCTGACATCCTTCCCTCCTGTTTCCAGTTCTGCAAGATGGCTGATTTTGCACGTTGTTCGCATCTAATCCAGGGCTATTGGGATCAGCTCATGCATTGGCTCGAACCATGTCCAGCTCCTCTGCTTCATTGGCTTTATGGCTCTGGCCTCATCACTCGGTCAGAGTATTTCTCCTTGCTGGAGGTCAGACCCAAGAAGAACCAGGTCATTTGCATTCTGGAGAGGGTCAGCAACAAGCCAGCAGCAAGCCAAATATTTCTGGAGAAGCTGAAAGAACTGCAAGAGATCTACAATCCTGAACTTCAGCACTGGCTGCAAGAGACGGTGTTCAATCGGAGCAAAACAGAACTTTTTATAATTCCACCAGGTATAAATATGGCTCAATTGGTATCAGCTAAATCCTAACTACATGCTTGTTCTTCAAGGCAGAGGTGGTATTCACTTACCTTCCCTACTGGTTCGTAAATGAGCTCGTTTCGCTCGCACACGCCATCTCCGTGCATGCGTCCGGCCTCCCACGCATGCACTTTACTTGAGCACGTGCCTTCCGTGCATGCGCCTGGCCACAAAAACGTGGCTAAATAGGATGGCATTACGTCCGGGCGGGTGGGCGGGTGAGCCTACCCGCAGTCGCCGCTACCGGTTCACCCAAACCGGTCCGAACTGGCTGAATACCACCTCTGCTTCAAGGGCTCTTTGTCTAGGGATAGGCAAATCAGTCACTGTTCATCTCCCAAACCACCTCTCAAAATTCTGTTACTATATCTTTATAATAAAATTAGTATTGTTCTATGTATTTGGTTTCCTGGTCTAGTCTACCTTGAAAGCTGACATCTCCACACCAAAACTGAAGTTGAGAAAAGAGGTAAAACATTATATTACCTGGACAGCTAAACATGCCTTGAAGATACTTCAGCTGTGTGCCAAGGATTAAAAAATGTATATGTCACAAGGCCAAAAAATGGTTACCGGTGTATGTTTATCCTGCATTTAATGGGAGAAGAAAATGAACGCAACGAGAGGAATGATTTTAAAGTCAAGAGTTAGATTTTATGCAGCTTCTAAATTCTCTCTGTTCTTTCTAGATCCTCCCCTTAAAACTTCCAGAAGGAATTCGCTGATGTTTTGGCAAACCAAAAAATATAAATTGCCACGGATATCTGCAGGCAAGTTATGTTCCCAAACGACCCTATGAGAAGTTTTGATTTGTGTATCATATTTATTCTTCCTGAGATAGTCATTTTCAAACTGCTTACAATTAAAACTGAGGTTAATTGACCCAATTTCTTTAAATGGGTAGAATTTTGGCCAATGCTTTAGGACATTCAATTGATACCTGAGTTCCCACATTGGATTAAGCTAGTGTTTCTCAACCTCAGAAATTTGAAGACATGTGGACTTCCCCTCCCAGAATTCTAAGAGTTGAAATCCACACATCTTCAAGCTCCTGAAGAAAAATACTGCATTAAGCTATGTAGTTTGTATCAGAGTTTGTTGCAGAAAATTAAATCCAGAAAGCACACACAGGCAGACTGATGCAGCAGGATTCATTTAAATAAGAAACTACTTTATATACAAGAGTAACAGATGAGTACCATATTTTTCGGAGTATAAGACGCACCTTTTTTCCCCCCTAAAAGAAGCTGAAAATTTGGGTGCGTCTTATACTCCGAATGTAGCTTTTTCGAAGCTTTTTTTCCCAGCCCCTCCCAGGTGCTAACAGTGAAGCGAATCTTCCGTGCTTTGCTAGCTAAGCGATCTTCCCTTTGCCTGTTTTTTTCCTTGCTACTCCCTCCGAAGAAGGTTTTTTCCAGCCCTAAGTCTTTGCAGGGTTTTTTCAAAAACTAAGGTGCGTCAAAAACCAAGGTGCGTCTTATACTCCGGTGCATCTTATACTCCAAAAAATACGGTATTTACAATACCAGTAGCAGAGTTCTTCTTCAACATAGTAGCAGTTACAAGCAAAATACAAGCAGCTTCTAGTTCAGAGTTCAGAGCAGACAAGAGTACAGAGTGGGCTGAGTCACGCCCAGCCTTATAGCTTCAGTTTCGATTCTCTGCACAGACTCAGATGTGTTTAACTCCCATTGGCTGATTTAGTTGCTATGCCTATTCATTGGCTGACCTTGTTACCATTGGCTCTCCCAGTTCATGAATAATCTGACAGTGTGCTTGTTTCCAGCTTACTGAATCATGCAAACCCAGATCTGAGATGCCAAAACTCCAGATGGCTACAGAGCCACAATGAGTTAGAATTAGAATGTTCTCTTTGGGACCATCTAGCTGCCATGTGGGTTGCTGCAGTCCAGGTCAGATAGTCCTTCTATGAAACCATGGATTAGTGCCTACTGTAGTTGCGAACTGCAGTTAATGCAGCTTGTTCAATAAACTGTGGTTAAACAATCTGTAGAAGATGAGCAGGCTGAACTAGAGGGTGGGGTTAAACAGGTCATCAGTTTGGAGTCAATGTGCAACTACAAGAGAACCAAGTCCAGCACCCCACCCTTGTGAAGTCAATTTAATTTAATTTAATTTAATTTAATTTAATTTAATTTAATTTAATTTAATTTAATTTAATTTATAATTTAATTTAATTTAATTTAATTTAATTTAATTTAATTTAATTTAATTTAATTTAATTTAATTTAATTTAATTTAATTTAATTTAATTTAATTTAATAATTTAATTTAATTTAATTTAATTTAATTTAATTTAATTTAATTTAATTT
>QLTV01003112.1:39049-62392 GCA_003457575.1 Thermophis baileyi | reverse complement strand
CAAAAACAAGATGGCGACGCATGCGCAGTACCGGAAACTCGGCTTCTGCGCATGTGAAGAAGAAATAAAAAATAAAAAAAATTACCCCCAAATGTTTTTTTTCAAAAAAAATACAAAAAAAAAAAAAAAGATGGCGGTGCCCACGAACCGGCACCGACTGAACCAGATCTATGACATCACCATGACATCACCAGCCGGTCGCTACCGGTTCGGCCGAATCAGTCCGAACTGGGAGGAACCCACCTCTCCACCAGAAGCATTGTAGAAATTTCACATGGTAGCTAAATGCATCTGTCCAGGACAAGGTGAAAACTATAAAAAGGAAGCTAAGGAAGATGACCTGATGAGCTTTGTGAAACTCTTGAGGCTTTACTAGGTACCCAACAAGGCCAGGTCTTGGCACTGTCCATTCTGCAGGTGGAAAGGGTGGCCCAGCAGAGTTTAACTGTCACTCCTTGGAAGTCAAAGGAGGAGGAGAGCCAATTCCAACATAATTTTCTCTTGTCCCAGCAGATATGCAAAAGAACAACAGCTCAACTTTCCGGAGGGGCTTGGATCGGCAACTCAAAGGTAAATATATCAAAGAGATAGTAAAAAAAAAACCAGAGGTGATGTTATCAGCAGGTTTGGTGTGAGCTTCTTGCAAACCAGTTGCCTAATTCTTTCTTTTCCTTTGAGGCCCAGCAACTCAGGTTGAGTGGAGAGCTCCTAGTTTTCAGAGGCAGGCACAGGTTGGTCACCTCTGTATTCTCCTGCCAGCTGCCTTCTTGACAGCCATACTGTTTGTTAGTGAGAGCATGCTGTTAAGACTCAGAAAGGATGCTAATTCAGTTCCCTCTTAATTTAAGATCCAAAATAAAATCCAGCAATAAAAATAAAAATCCAGCAACCAAGCTGGAAGAGAAGGAGGAGGCGAGGTCAGAACGGATAGTTGTCCATCTTTGGATAAGATCACCCAGCAAAAGAATAAAAGAAGCAGATTATCCAACAAGAACCAAACAGCTGAAGGGCAAAGAGTGGTTTTGTGGAGAAAGATAATCCATAACGTTCAGTGCTGCAGATTTCACCAGAATCGTTCTGCAAAATGTACCTCTGCTTTTGCTTTCCCAGCTGCCCTGCAAAACCACCGTCGCTTGTTGCTGACCCAAACCGAGAAGCTGCGCACCAATATGGAAGATACTGAGCCATGCAAATGTCCTGAAGTCTACTACCCTGACCTCCTGCTACTCAACAGGCCCTATTCCAGCCCTACCAGCCATGATTACTTGCAGCTGGCTTCTCATCAGACCTGGCTTCATTCCTACCATGCCTCTTCCCATCTGGACCTGTGTCGTCTTTTCTCTCCGTTTCCCCAAGAGAGTTCCCTGCCTCACCAGGTGATGCTGAGTGGCCCTGCTGGTATCGGCAAGACTGTCATTGTCCAGAAGATCCTCCATTATTGGGCACTAGGCAGAGCCTTCCAAGGCTTTCTTTGCATCTTGGATTTTTCCTTCCAGGAGCTCAGCCTCATCACTGCAACCCAGAGTTTAGAAGAGTTGATTTGCCATAAGTTCACGCATCTGAACAGAGTTCTTTTTGCATTGCTGGAGCGACCGAGGGAGCTCCTCCTGATTTTGGATGGACTGGATGAGTTCAGGCATCCACTGGACAGCAAACATCCCTGCCTCTGGCCGGATGAGTCAGGCCATGTGAAAGAGCTGGTGTGCGGTCTCCTCTATGGGACCTTGCTTCCTGAGTCCACCATTTTGGTCACATCCAGGTCTTCTGTTCCTCTTCCGCCAGAACTTTTTAACCGCCATGTTCTTATCCTCGGTTTACAAGAAGCACAGGTGAAGGACTACGTCTCCCAGTTCTTCCAGAGCTCCAGACATGGCACGGAAGTGATGAGCTACCTCTCAACTCACCATGGCTTAGCCAACTTCACCTTCATTCCTCTCTACTGCTTCATTCTCTGTACAGCTCTGGACCAATACTTCTCAGATGAAGGGGTGAACCGAGCCTCCCCACCCAGCACCATCACTGAGCTCTATCTGCTTTATGTGTGCACCATCCTGAAGTTACACCAACCTCCTTCTCGACGAGAAGAAGCAATGAAGTGGGATCTGAGGAGGGAGAAAGATTTGCTGCTGCAGCTTGGTCAGCTGGCCTATGTTGGTCTGCTAAGGGGACAGACCATGTTCTATGCAGATGAACTACAGGAGTTCGGTTTTGATCCACGGAATCTGCCACCTGTTTATCTGAATCAGATCTTCTTCGAGGAGACCAATGAAATCTACAGTTTTTTCCACTTGACCGTACAGGAGTTTTTGGCTGCATTATACTCAGTGGTTAACTTGGACTTCAACGCTGGGGAATTAATTTATTGCCTGGATCTCTGGTGGAATGGAAAAACTGCAGAAGATCAAGATACCGCTAGCCTTCTGTACCCAGCAGAGGGATCTGCTGGTGGATTTTACAATTATACCCGGCAATCTCTGAATAGACACCCACAGTGGGACAAACTGCAAATGTTTTCCAGGTTTTTCATGGGGTTGTTGACCTGTAGACTGGATGGCAAGTTGGAAGGACTGCTTGGGAGCAGTTGGGAAGGAGACCCAGGCGTGCTTTTGGCAGATTGGTTTGGAAAAAAGGCTTCATGTGAATCAGGTCAGACGTTGCTGTCCTTGATACATTGCTTAGCGGAGCTGCACCAGGATGACGTGACCCAGAAAGTCATTTCCAAGATGGGCGAGGTGGATCTGTTCAAGGTGACACTGAACCGAGCGGATTGCGCGGCTTTGGCATATGTCCTGAGTTGCTCAAAGTCTCGGGTGATCCAGAATCTCAACTTAAGCTACAGCAATATGGGCACTGGAGGACTGAAACAGCTGCAGGACCATCTCCATCGCTGCAAAACTTTGCAGTGAGTATCGCTTTGGCAGTTTGTTGCCTTTGACCTAAATAGGCAGGGATGATGAGATTGAAAGAAATCAATATCCTATTCTCAGCTCCGCAAGGGAGGCAGAATCTAAGGCAGATCTACTCCACATTGTAGAGATGCATCACTTTTAAACTACTTTACATCCTATGCCTTTCCCATGCTGTGCCATTCCTGGGGGAATTATAGTTTTATGAATGTGCTTAAACCTTTAAAGCTAACTCTAAAACCTCTCCGGTTCATAAAAGCATCGTTGCTAGCATGACCTTTGCAGAGAAGGAAGGGCTATTCGTAGCCCCTTCATTAAGTTATTCAGAATTCGGGTTATACTATTGGATTCTTCGCAGCTCCTATCCATAGTTTTTGATTTAACTTCATTGGCACCCAATGCTATACTTCCACCCTAGTGGGGCTCCAGTCCTTTCCTGGGAAATTCAAATCAAGAGGTCAACCCATCCCCGCAGTTTTCTTATTCTTAGTCGTCTTATCCAAACTGCGTTATAGAAACCAAATACTTAAAATGGAAGGTGCCGTTACTGTTCTCTTACACTCTTACCACCTTCCATTTTAATGGGAATTCAGGGAGTTGAAGTTCGCACAACTTAAAATCGCCAAGGGTGAGAAATACTGCTCTGGCCTGTCACTTTTGTGTCTCCTAGATTTCTGCCATCGTGACCAAATTGTTCATTGCTGCCATGCTTCCTCTGTCCCCTCGCTTTCATTTTCTCAGCCTGGTTCTGAGTTTCCACCCAAGTTTCATTTCTAGTCTTTCTTTTAAAAAAATAAATAAATCCCCTCCTTTGTTTAAATCCTCTCATTCCCTTTGTTTAAAGCAGGTGTGTCCAACTTTGGCAACTTTAAGACTTGTGGACTTTAACTCCCAGAATTCCCCAGCCAAGTCATGCTGGCTGGGGGATTCTGGGAGTTGAAGTCCACAAGTCTTAAAGTTGCCAAGGTTGGACATCCCTGGTTTAAAGCTTGTTTCTTTTCTTTCCCTTGTCAAAGAAACTCTTCCCATTGCAACTAAGTGATGAATATTTATGCCAATGGTTCTCCTCAATTTAGGGCCTTCCAAATGGGTCAGGTTATATTATGGAAATTCAGGAACTGGAGCCCCAGCACATCTGGACTGAGTAGGGCAGTGATGGTGAACCTTTTTTTCCTCGGGTACCGAAAGCGCGCATGTGTGCGCTATCACACGCGCGTGTGTGCCCACACCCATAATTCAATGCCCCCCATGTGCCCAACCCCCTGTGCATGCACGCATGACCTCCCCCGCTCCCCCATTTCCCGACTTCCAGTGGGCCCGGTAGGTCCATTTTTCGCCCTCCCCAGGCTCCAGAGACTTCCCTGGAGCCTGGGGAGGGTGAAAACACCCTCCCCCACTCCCCCAGTGGCCCTCCGGAGGCTGAAAAAGCCCCCCCCCGAGCCTCCACGCAAGCCGAAAATCAGCTGGAGCTGAGCTAGGGCAACGGCTCATGTGCCAGCAGATATGGCTCCACATGCCGCTTGTGGCACGTGTGCCATAGGTTCGCCATCACGGGAGTAGGGCAAGGAGTTGTGTGTGATGGTGGTGCATTTTTAAATATCACACAAGTTCCCTTTTCTGGGCCTTTGAATCCTGATCGTGCTTCTCTTACAGAGAAATGTGACCTTTAAGCTACCAGGGTAGCTAAAGGCAGTGGCTGCAACTGTACAAGCATGCCAGAAATGGTTAGCATTAACCTTGATATTTAACCTGTTTGATAAGCTGTTGATCCCTGTGGGTTGTTCACATTCAGAGAATGGGTTCATGCTGTAGCCAAGTTAAGTCCGTTGTATTTCAGATTGCAATACAATTCTCTAGACTGGGAAGCAGCAGAAATCGAAGCAGCAATTCTAAGGTCCCCCCAGTGCTGTCTGAAAAGACTGGTGTAAGTAGAGATGCTCATAAAATGCTTCCTTTAAAATGCATGTTGGCAGGGGAACTCTGGGAATTGAGCCGCCAAGGTGGAAAAACGTGGTTTTAGGGCTACTACTGATGAAATTCTCTTTGTGTGATTAAGCTAGCTACTCTACGGAAGGAGGGTGGAGGTTCGTCCTCCGAGCTTGTGGATTGGTTTCCGAACGTTTCGTTACCAGGCTAGGTAACATCTTCAGGGGAATTTAGGGGATGTCAGTGTTCTTCTGCTTATAAGGGCTTCGGATGGTCGGCGGGTCTTGTGATGGTGAGGTCACGTCAGGTGAGGGTCAAATCAGAACAGGGTCTTGTGATGGGGAAGTCACATCAGGGAGGTGAAGTGCTGGTTTGGGAATTTTATAGTGGGTTTTAGACTTTGTATTTGGTTTAGAACAGGGGTGTCAAACTCAAGGCTCAGGGGCCGGGGCTGGCCTGCAGGGTGCTTAGATCTGGCCCGCGGGGCCGCCCTGGAAACAATGAAGGACCGGCCTGCGGTGCCTCTGCCAGCAAAAACGAAGCTCAGGAGGGCTGCGTGCGGCCCTCCCAGGCCACATTTTGGGCCACAACGGCCTCCTGCAGCCCTCTGCCAGTGAAAACAGAGCTCCATTTTCGCTGACAGGGGGCTGCAGGAGGCGTTGCGGCCGAAAACGGAGATCGGGAGCCCGTTTTCACTGGCGCTCTGGCCACCACAGACGCCCCTGACACGAGTGACATCAAGCTGGCCACGCCCACCCTAGCCACGCCCACTCCAGACCCTGAGGTCAAACACAACCCTGATGCGGCCCTCAATGAAATCGAGTTTGACACCCCTGGTTTAGAACATCCATGGATTGTCCCACAGCTTCTATCAACGGTAGGTTGGAAAGGAATTGAAATGGACTGGGACTTTCTGCCTCTCTCAGCAGGGAAGACTTCCAAAACCTGAACCTAAAGGGACCACCCTCAATATGGTGGCAAAAGATAGAAAAAGAAAACAAACCAGGATGAAAAATGGTCCCGATCTGGTCAGGATCTGCAGAAAAGAAAATTGTCCCAGGGCATCCCCATTGGAAGGCTAGTTGGCCAATGGCTCAGAAGTGTTGCTGATGCTCCTTTCTGAGTGCCGCTTTTGGGGATTACGTTAACCAGAGTTACACCTTATACGCACAATCACAGCATATCATTTTGTTGCACTCCTGTGCCAACTATTGATAAAAGAGATAGAAGGCATTCCAAACATTATGCGTGCTTTCCCTCCTTTTCTCCCTGTCTGTAGAAAATTTATCCAGATCAGAACTTGAATAACAAAAGTATTCAGTTCTATGGACAGCTGGGGTGTGTGTGTGTGTTCAAAATGGATATTCTGGGCTTGGAAGAGAGCATCGCCACATCACCCCCTTAGAATATGGCCAATGATGGGTTCTTTAGCACAGAGTTCCTCAACAGTGTGTGATGGCAACCAAAAAAGCCAATGCAATCCTAAGTTGCATTAACAGAGGGATACAATCAAGGTCTAGGGAGGCACTAATACCACTCTATAAAGCCTTAGTAAGACCACACCTAGATTACTGCATCCAGTTTTGGTCACCACACTATAAAAAAATGTTGAGACTCTAGAAAGAGTGCAGAGAAGAGCAACCAAGATGATTAGGGGACTGGAGGCTAAAACATGAAGAACTGTTTCAGGAACTGGGCATGGCTGGTCTAGTGAAGAGAAGGGCCAGGGGAGACATGATAGCAGTGGTCCAATATTTGAGGGGCTGCCACAGAGAGGAAGGGGTCAAGCTGTTTTTCAAGGCACCCAAAGGCCAGACAAGGAATAATGAATCTAAACTGAACAAGGAGAGATTCAACCTGGAAATAAGGAGAAATTTTCTGACAGTGAGAGCAATCCACCAATGGAACAGCTTGCCTTCAGAAGTTGTGAGAGCTTCATCACTGGAAGCTTTCAAGAAGAGATTGGACTGCCATTTGTCAGAAATGGTGTAGGGTTTCCTGCTTGGGTAGGGGGGGGTTGGACTAGATGACCTACAAGGTCCCTTCCAACTCTGTTAATCTGTATCTATCTTTCCAGCTTTGCGGACCTGCAAGGGGGGGGGAAGAGGGGATGGTTCTGTATGAGTGGCAGACACACATGCCTGCCACTCACACATATGGAGCACGCACACCTGTTCATGCAAGTGGGGATGCACATGTCTGACCATGCTCACCCACCACTTCCGCGGCCCGGTTCCAAACAGCTCAAGGCGCCGGTAGTGGACTGCGGCCTGGGGGGGGGGGTTTGGGGACCCCTGCTTTAACACTTTCTTCATTTTTGGTGGATGGGAGGTTTTCTTTGGAAACCCCTAAAATCTGCCAGGTTGAGTCCATTCTGGTAAAACTGTTTGCAATTCCCTGCTGGAGAGACAGTGTTGTGAGTGGGAATGCCAGCTTTAGATGATTTTGCTGGGCTAAATAACCCTTGCTTTGCATACATTTTTCTACTCTACCCAAGGCTTTGCGGGAACCGGCTGAGATCCAATGGGGCAAGTCTATTGTGGAATGCCCTTCGTGACAACACCACCCTGGAAGAGCTGCTTTTGGACCTTACGGACCTTACAGACAGAGGCCTCGATAACATTTTGGATTGTCTATCAGGAAATACAACTCTCCGGCTCCTGAGGTGAGTTTGCTTAGGTGCCTGTTCATTGTGAGACTTTTCGCCAACATTCCGATGGTCTTAATGTTGAATGACTAGAAGACCTCCAAGGTCCCTTCCAACTCTATTGTTCCGTTCTGTTCGCTTTTGTCTTTGCAAAGAATACACGGACAATTAAGTCAGGATCCTAGGTGGGCTCTCACCAGGTGAGATGGAGGTCAATTCATTTGATTTCAAGCCAGCTGTGATGACCCGGGGAGTGGCACGAAAGGAACACAACCAGAGAACAGGTCTAACTTCCCTTTATTGCTCCAACTGTACCTCCAAATGTTCCCACATTCACTACAAGTCCTGGAGCAAAGCTCTCACACGCACCTTCAGAAGCCTCTGGCTGCGAGTAGTCCAGTAACCAAGGTTAGCCACACAGCAACCAGGGCCAGCAGTCCAATAAGCCAGGTTAGCTAAACAGTAACCAGAGCAAGAAGTTCAGCGAAGCAGGCAAACTGGCAAGCCCCACAAGACAGAGCACAGCAATCTCCAGGCTTTGGCAAGTGCACATGAGATGCCACAGATTCAACGCTTGTTCCCAACAAATGCCCCTCCCACTGGCACCTCCTTACATCTCAGTCCCCAGGTGTGTCTTGTGAAAGGGGGCGGGGCACTCTCCTCCCTCAATCTGCATTGATCTCGCCATCTCTCTTCCCGCCTTGCTCTCGGATCAGGAGGTGGTAGTCCTTGCTCTTCTCCTGAGCTCTCCCTGTCTGCAGGCCTTACTAATTCAGAAAAGCTTTGCCTGGACTGACTCTGCCCTTCCCCAGTTTTCTCCAAGGCCAACGGAGCTGGCCTCTCCATCTCTGTCAGTTCTTGTTGCAGCTCATCTTCCCCCGCAGATTCAGACTCCGAGGGGGGGGGCATGACACCAGCATTGGCATCTGGCTTGGGAATTCAGGGAGCCGAAACCCAACATAATTGGAGGGCACTCAGTTTGGGGAGAAGGCTACCTTAACAGTCCCAAAGGTGCTTTTTCAAGAGGCAACTGGACTTTCTGGTTTTTCTTTGAAGACGTTTCACTTCTCATCCAAGAAGCTTCTTCAGCTCTGACTGAAGGTGGGGAATGGAAGGATTTATATTCTTTGCAGACAGCTGGTCATTTGTATTCTTTATAGAAAGTCATTGAGGCCACTTGGAGGTTTATCTGTATCCTCAGGGTCACCTGAGTAGTATTTGTATTGTGCTTATGTTTAAAGGCACCTTATTTAATGTTTATAGATTTCTTACAAATAAACTCCCCCCCCCAAAAAAATAAAGCTTAAACATTTAATATTTTATTTACAAATCTTACTTTAGATGACCAGTTCAGCCAGTTTACTTTACTTTACTTTACTTTGTTGTCATTGCACCTCGTACAATGAAATTAAATGCCCTCTTCAGTGTACATTATACTGTACATAAAAAAATAAAACAAAAAACACCCTATACACATTCACAATTCACATTCTATACAAATGAATTGAAAACCCCTGATATTGCATTAATATTGCACTATACAGTAGAATTCAATGTAGTTACTGCTCTGGGATAGAAGCTGTTTTTCAGCCTATTTGTCCTTGTTTTTATTATCCTGTACCATCTGCCAGATGGTAATAGTTCTAAAAAAAGGGTGCCCAGGATGAGATGGATCTTTAAGAATGTTTTGAACTTTCTTAAGGCAGCGGGAGCTATAAAGCTCTTCCAAAGAGGGGAGAGGGCAACCAATGATCCTCTGGGCAATGACGTTAACCCTCTGGAGTGCTGTCCTATCTGCCACTGTGCAATTGGCAAACCATCCACAGATGCAGTGCAGTGAGATTTTTGAGAGAAGGCAGACTCATAAAAAAAAGCCACTAAAAAAAAAATGGCTGTTATGTCTGCAAATAACCAGGAAGATATGTTGATTTTGGTGTTGCAAATAAATTTTAGCAAATAGGCAAATTTGCAAATATGGAACCTGCAAAGATTTCCTAGGCACATAGCAAAGCCATTAGAAAGTATATCCAATTGTATGTGTTGCTTTCAGTATTGGAAGTAATTCATAGCATATTTTAGCTTTATTAGCACATCCTACAACTGGGCATTGCCATATTAATTTCAAATTCTTTCTTAGCATTACAGGGAATAGATTTAGCCAAGCAGGCCAACATATCCTCTCTGAATTGCGTCGCAGAAAACCCAAGCTTAAGATCGTCAGCAGTTTCCTGTCTGATACGGCATTGCTCCAGAATTATCTGGATTGGGTAGACGAGATCACAATTGAGCAAATGGAGTCGGTCAACAATGCTGGAGCCCTGGACACGATTCTGGAAACTTTGATGGACACAGATGATCCAGAAGCTAGCCAGGAAGCTCAGGAAAAAGCTGGAGAGCTAAAGAAAAAGATCTGTGCTATCCTGAAAGAGGACAAAAAAGAAGAAAAGAGCAACAAATCCTATTTAATCTGATCTGTGAAGCGGGATGGTTTTTGTGAGCCAAAAAGGGTACCATTTCACAGAATCTCTCGCCTCTTTATTTGAGCCCATCCATGCTTTTCATTAAATAAAAGTGTTAAGATTAGCAGAGTAACTCTTGAGTTATCAAGGAGATGCACAGAGAAACGTGATACCAGAACAGAGATGAGTATCTATTCAGTCACACACAGATACGTTAAAGTGCATTGCAGGTTTTACTTTACAAATAGCAGTCAATAAACAGTCCAAGTTGTGCACATTAAATCAGTCAATAGTTAACAAATACAATAACAAACCTCTCAATACATACATACACACAGTATAGTAGTATATCACACACAGTGTAACGCAGTAAGTAATCACAGAGAGAGAAACTACGTTCTCTAGCTCCCTCTTATGGTTAACAGTAGCAAACTCATCCAATCACTTTTCAGCATCCAGTTAAAGCTACAATACTTCAATACAGTTCAAACTATCATGGTTAGTTTATATATTGCCGACCCAACTGAGTGGACAGAGTCCTAACAAAAGGAATACAGGTAGTCTTCGATTTTGCAACCATTCGTTTAGCGACCGTTTCAAGTAACTTACAACTCATAGTCCTCGACTTACAACTGTTCATTTAGTGACCGTTCAAAGTTACAATGGCACTGACCAAAATGACTTATGACCATTGTTCAGTTATGACCTTTGCAACATCCCCCATGATCATGCGATCAAAATTCAGACGCTTGGCCACTGGTTCATATTCAACTTGAAGATGCATGGACTTCAACTCCCAGAATTCCCCATGGCTGGCTAGGGAATTCTGGGAGTTGAAGTCCACACATCTCAAAGCTGCCAAGGTTGAGAAACACCGGCTTAGATCTGAGACGCCAAGAGGCTAAGGGAGCCCAAATCCTTCCTCTTTTCGTCCATCTCAGAGAAAAGAAGGATTTGTATAAGCCCAAATTTGTTTTTCTGACATTTCTGCAACATTTAAGGAGCATAAGCTACAACGCCTTTTTTTTTTGCTTAAAAAAAGCTGTCCCCTCCAAATATCTGCTATTAACAATAAAACAAATCTATTGACTGAAATGTGCAGACTGTAAGACTTTGGGTAGATCTAAAACACGTGTCAATCTTCCTAATGGACATTTCTTCAGCGGCAGCCACTACCTCTGTCGGCTTCACCGCAAAATTTAGATGAACAGAGTTGGAAGGGACCTTGTAGGTCATCTAGTCCAACCCCCCCCCCTCACCACCCAAGCAGGAAACCCTACACCATTTCAGACAGATGGCAGTCCAGTTTCTTCTTGAAAGCTTCCAGTGATGAAGCTCCCACAACTTCCGAAGGCAAGCTGTTCCA
Organism: Thermophis baileyi; assembly: GCA_003457575.1. Classification (NCBI taxonomy): domain Eukaryota; kingdom Metazoa; phylum Chordata; class Lepidosauria; order Squamata; family Dipsadidae; genus Thermophis; species Thermophis baileyi. Next base: position 51,088 of record QLTV01003112.1, on the reverse strand, counting down.
TTGGTTGATTGCTCTCACTGTCAGAAAATTTCTCCTTATTTCTAGGTTGAATCTCTCCTTGTTCAGTTTCCATCCATTATTCCTTGTTTTGGACTCTCTAAATGCCACAGGCATCCATGCGAGCTCCATCTATGCTTGATACCGGAGGTGGAAGAGGGAAGAAGGGTTGTCAGCAGGATTTCCTAACACCGTTTGAAACTAAATTATTAGGATTGCCAGCGGGGGTTTCCTTCCAGGATTTCGCACTCAAAAAAAAAAAAAAAAAGATTCTACCCCGCCCCCCCCCAAAAAATCCAAGTAACAAAAAAAACAAAAAAACCCACCAATCAGTTTTGAATCTAAATGATTGCTGCCTATTTAATGCATAACGCTATAATGTCATGTGCAGAAAAACGTAGGCTTCCTTCAATTTTAAAATAAAACTTGAGTTTAAAACCCCAGCATTGGCAATCCTGGAGAGAGGAAGAAGGATCTCTCTTGGGGGGGGGGGGGAGAGACAAACAGAAAACGAAAGCGTGTGAAAAATGCAGCAAAAACCCACGTTCTTTTTTCCCCTTCTCGCTTCTATACATTTCTTGCTTTATTCGCATTCGACCCGTCCCCTTTCTCTAGCCACGCCCCTATTCCAGTCTTGTGCTTTGCCTTTATGTTACGAGATCGAGATCGCTTGCTCTTGGAAAGAGCCGGGAAAGCCCACGCGTGACCAGATTGTCTAAAGGTGGAGACCGTAAGAGATTTTAATTCCCCCCCCCGGCCAGTTATCACCGGCAAGGGGATTGTAAGAGCCCTTCCCGTCCTGATCAGTCTACAAGCTCTCTCGCGGTGGGGGGGGGACGGACTCCCCCCCCCCGATGCGTGAAAGATCTCCAAACTTGCTTAAACTGCAAGATATGCATTGCATTAAGCTTTGGCTGGGGATCATGGGAGCTGTAGTTCAACTGATCTTAGAAACTGCGCTATAAAGATATGTGGGGTGGGAATAGGGGTGAGATGAGAATTTCAACTTTGGAGAAAATATTGCTGATTCTTAGGTATTTATGGCTCTTCCTAGACTATCCTTAACTTGGGCAAATGTAGAGTTCTTTGGTTAACTATGGAGTAAGTCAACTACACGTAGTTGGCCTTCTCAGTAAAAGTGCTAGAAAGAAGAAGTGCTGGGTTTCTACAATCCGTTTACAATTGGTTCCTATTCATTCATTTCACAGAACGTGACTACGCTATTAAATCTAGAATAGGCTAAACTGCAGGGGTCCCCAAACTTGGCAACTTTAAGACTTGTGGACTTCAACTCCCAGAATTCTCCAGCCAGCTATGCTTACATAATAATGCTGGCTGGAGAATTCTGGGAGTTGAAGTCCACAAGTCTTAAAGTTGCCATAGCTGGCTGGAGAATTCTGGGAGTTGAAGTCCACAAGTCTTAAAGTTGCCAAGTTTGAAGATCTCTGGGCTAAAGATACACCTTAGAATGTTGTTAACTTCTCTGTCTTAATCAAAAAAGTAGATGAATGATCTCCAGAAGACATGCGGAAGCGTATGAAAAGGTCAAACATGATTTTGAGTTTGCTTACCTGGGCACAAAACCTGTATTCTGTGTTGACCTTCTGAATCAAAAGCGAGACCAGTGTTTTCAAACCTGGCAACTTTAAGAGGCGTGGACTTCAACTCTCAAAAGTTCCCCATCAGAAGCCCCAAGCCACCATTAGACAAACCGTTTGGGACTGTGCAAAATGCAAACAAGGTTAAAATCTAAGTTTACCCCACTGGGTTAATGCACCCGCTAATCTTTTTCAACATGTTGTATGAACCTAGCCAGTCTCTTTTCAAACAGCCTGCGTGAACCTGTGTTCAACTCTGTTAAAAGGCAACCACGTTCTTTTTCTAAAGAATGAGCAGTGATTCTCTGAAGGGTACATACAGTACACAGTATAAATTCTAGGCCCAACATTTTTCCTAACTATATCTATCTACTTATAATGATACTCCTTTTCAGAGTAAATGCAGAGAAGAGAAGGAGTGCAAGAAATAGTGTAGTGTTATCAACACTTAACTGGTAGCCACTTTCCTCACCCAAATCAATCCTCCTTGAAGATACTTTTTGGAGGTTAAAAAAAAGCTGCTCTCTTTTTTGGAAATTATAGGTAATCCTCAATTTACAAACACAATTTAACCCAAAATTGATGTTGCTGAGTGAGAAATTTGTTAAAAGTGAGTTTTGCCCCATTTTACAACTTTGCTCACCCCATTCATTAAGTGAATCACTGCGGTTCTTAAATTCGTAATACGGTTGTTAAGTGAATCTGGCTTCCCCATTGATTTTGCTTGGCAGAAGTCGCAAAAGGGGATCGCATGACTCCGGGACACTGCCACCGTCATAAGTGTGAGCTGTCCAGTATCCAAATGAAAATCACGTGACTATGGGGATGCGGCAATGTTCATAAGTGTGAAAAATGGTCATAAGTCACTTTTCAGTGCCGTTGTAACTTCAAACGGTCACTAAATGATCTGTTTTAAGTCGAAGAACTATCTTTTAATAGCGGGGAGGGGAGAAAGAGAAGAATAGTTTATAAACCATAGTGACTAAGTTGTTTCAATTTCCTAACTATTTATTTGTTTGGGGGGTTTGTTTGATGGTTTAGAGCAGTGGTTCTCAACCTTTCTAATGCCGCGCCCCCCACGCGACACCCCGCCCCCCCTGTGAACCCCCCCCCCCCCCGCCACCCCCCCCCCGCCCCCTCCCCCCCCCCCCCCCCCCCCCGCCCCCCCCCCCGCCCGCGCCCCCCCCCCCCCCCCCTTTACCCTCTGCGCATGCGCAAAGCGTTCTGCGCATGCGCAGAGGGTAAAAGAACCCAAATGGCGGCATCCGGGCGGGTGGGCGAAGTCTCCCGCTTCTGTCGCTATCGGCTGTCCGGCGACCCGCAGGCAAGCCCGAACCGGGAGCATTTCACCCCTGCAAGTGACGGTGGCACCAAGATGGCGGGCTAACGTGCGCGGCGACCCCTGTGAAATGGTCGTTCGACCCCCAAAGGGGTCGCGACCCACAGATTGAGAACCGCTGGTTTAGAGTCTGCCGTTGTGTGTTTCCTGTGGAAGACAAGGAAAATGACGTATAGATTAATTGATAAGACTTTTGTCTCTGTAGACCAAAAAAGAAAAAAAATACATTTTTTCCCAAACATATTGAAAACATGTTGAAGAAGTAGTTTTCTTGACCGTTGGTTTTGTGTTCTCCTTTTTCCTACAGTCTTTGTGTCTCCTGGGGGCTTTAGAGTCACGCAGAAGGTCCTATGGCTGAGAACCAGCAGCCCATTCATGGTGAGGCTCCTGAGAGAAGGCTAGTCCTGATGCCGCCTGTGTCATCCTCCAAAGAAATGTCCACATCTGGAGCTTCTGAGCTGCATCCTAACTCCTTGGGACATGTGACATCATCAAGCAATCTGTCCTCCTTAACAGTGCCCGTACGCTTGGACGTCCTCTACTTCTTGCTCAACAGTGCTGCCAAAGGGGCACAGAATGCCCTGGCTTCCCTACCTATTCAGAGTGGGCAAGGAACTGTCTCTGCCTGTCATGGCCCAGGTGCTTTACAGGCAGGGAGCTGCTGTAACAGCTGCCACCCCACCTGCCATAAGGGTTCTGGTAGTGCTCCTTATGCCTGGCACCCTAGTACGCCTCACCGTGATGAAGCCATTTATAGAAGCTGTCACTCTCATGGCCGATTGAGCACTGGAATCCCAGATAGACAAAACAACCAACAGGTCAGGGTTGCCCAATGGGATGATGGGAAGAACTGGCCTGGATCCCCTCAAGCAGATCCGGCAAGGGGATGGAAACGATCCCAGTCCCCATTGGGATGGAAGGAGAGGCAGAGAGATGAAGGCGGGAGGTATCGGAAAGGGGACAACTGGCAAGGGAAGGAGGGAAATTTCAGGAAGTCTTGGAGCAATCACAGGGAAAGCCTGGCTGAGTCAACTCCTTGGTCTTCAGGCTCGCCAAACAGAAAAAGGGAAGGCACATCATTTGGAGAATATTCTCTGAACATTAAGAGGAAGCGAGAGGGAAATTGTTGGCAAGAGATGTGCGATGCCCCCAAAGGCCAAAGATACTCGACCCATGCCCAGATTGACTGGCCAAAGAACCAAGGGCCACAAGAATCTACCAGCTTCATAGATAATACTACAGCTGTTGAGATGACCACTACAACTGGCCAGGATAAAAGCGAAGATTGGGAGGCAGAATATAAGAATACCCAAGAAACCGCCAGTGCTCCTGAGTGTTTTTCCAGTTCTTCCCTTCAGAACAAAGAAATGAAGACTTACGAAGCAGGAGATAATTACGATGTAGAATGTGTTCCATCTACGGATCTACCCAAACAGAAACTGGAGACCTCCCCTCTTCCCAAGTCCCTTTGCCAAGACCAGGCAGCTACATCTACTGAGATGGAACCCACCGCATCTGACTCAGATTGGAGGAAGAATGGCAGGTTTGCCCATTATCTTCAGAGCCTTTATTCTGATGTCCCGGAGAAGTCAAGCTCTGAATGTTCTGCAGATCTGACCATCGATATAGATCCAGAGAAATCCAGACCAGAAGAGGAAGAGGCCATGAAGAGTGCACCTGATGGAGAATCAAAACCTTTGGAGTAGAAGATTATGGCTGGGAGATTAGCTGGGAGGAGAAAAGGAGGATACTGTGTAGTTTACAGATTTGGGATCTAAGAGGAGATTTCTCCAAAAGTTTCCATTTCTGGAATTTCAGAGCTGTTTAATCAGTTAAGATAGACGTTTGACTCCAGTGTAGGTAGGTTGTGATTATTATGTCTTGTTTTACCGATTATTCACAACCTGTGTTGTCCTTTAGTCATGAAACAAGGGTTCTTCTGACCTAATCAGAGACACCTGCTATCCCTTCCAAAATGGGCCAGATCATCCAGTAAACAACCTGTACTCAACCTTGCTATTTGAAGAGAATAGAAAAAGCAGTGGACAATTGCATTAGTGGCATCGTTTATTATTAGTCTGGGTATTCTAAGATATATCACCAATGGAAAGCTACTTCAGATTGTGTTAACTATCACAGCTTGGATTTTTAATTTGGCAGTTTGTTACGATAGAGGCATCCTACTGACTCCATGCAGTCACCCGCATCCATAGGTGACTTCTACAAAATGCTCATTGTGGCTTCTGTAGAAATGATCCATGACTTTTAAACTACAGTCTGTCTGGTTTGAACCCAAAGATTAACCTGTATTACATTTACCAGTTTAAGCACAAAAGCTAGAAACCATCATGCAAATCTCCGGATACAGACTACATCGTTACAAAGACGGTTATCATTTCACTGCATGGGAGAAATGGTTAGCAAAGGCCATCATACTTTTTTTCTTTGCTCACAGAGATGGATATGTTATTTTAATAACGATGTCTGTCTAGTATATCTAAATGCATTAATCTTGCTGTTTTAAGTGTTCATGACTGTTAAACACTGAGTTTGTTTAGAAAGCTTTAAAAACCTTTTTGTATATCTTATGTGATGAACGTGGGTTTTAAAACCCAAGAAAAGCATCAGTGGTGATTTGAAATACTTTATAGTAAAATATGTTTGTTTCCCCTAGGGGAAGTTGTGAATTTGTGGTTTTTCTGATAACTTGTCACGTGTTGCAATAAAGTTGGCATTGTGTTAGCAAGATGGGCTGTTCTCTTTAATATACGAGGCGTGGGCACATTTATTTAAACTTGAACAGAGTTGTCACAGTGGGCATTTCAAGAAAGCCAATAGAATTAAGATTCAATTTTATTTACCTAATTTTATTTATCCAAACAAACTAGCATGATCAGAGCAGCATGATTGAAAGAGGACCCTGGGGAAGTCAAATAAGAGATCATCTCCCTACTTAATAGCCAAGTATTTTATTTTTATGAGATCATTTCTCTTTGCATAGCTATTTAGATAGCTACTGTTTATTTCAATTGTAGATACCTAAAAACAATTAAAAGCCCAATGATTAGATAGATGATAGCACGAGAGAGATAAAGAGAAAGATACTGTATATACTGTATAGAGAGATATAGATGGATGGATAGATACAGAGATTGGATATATAAGTAGATAAGAGATACAACAGGGGTGTCAAACTCGTGTCGTCAATGGTGTCACATGACGTATTGCGACTTTTCCCCCTTCGCTAAACCGGGCGTGGGCATGGCCAGCGCGTGACATGTCCGCCCTGCAGGCCGTGAGTTTGACAGCCCTGAGATAGAAGATAGATACTGGAGAGAGGGTGGGTCAATTTTGCAACTTCTGGAGGTACTCCAGAGCCGCAGTGGCGCAGTGGTTAGAGTACAGTACTGCAGGCTACTTCTGCTGACTGCCGGCTGCCTGCAATTTGGCAGTTCGAATCTCACCATCCATCCTTCTGAAGTCAGTAAAATGATGATCCAGTTTGTGGGGGGAAATATGCTGACTCTGTAAACCGCTTAGAGAGGGCTGTAAAGCACTGTGAAGCGGTATATAAGTCTAAGGAGTGCTATTGCTACTCCTAGGTAATTTCAGAAGTTTCTTTGTAAGGAAACAGATATGACACCATTGAATCTTTTCAGTTCTTCTCATTACACTTCAGACTCTTCACAATTTAAACTGCAATCAAAACATTCTTTCCCTTGTTGCACAACATTAATCTAATTGGCCAGAAACCTTGGGGACAGAAGAACCCAGAAACCTCATTGGTTGGAATTTGCACCCATCAATGTAGATTCCGGTGGTAGCCTAGAAACCTGCGGTGGTAGCCAAGGCAACGGAGCAGATCTCAGAAGAGGTTGCTGTTTCTCCGTCCTTGCTTCCATTGCAGAGAAGCTGCCCCAAATGGCAGAAAGGTGTGGCTGTTGGACCTGTTGTGGGAGGGAGAAAGGGGTAAGGTCTTAACAGATTTAACAGATTAACAGAGATGGAAGGGATCTTGTAGGTCATCTAGTCCAACCCCCCACCCAAGCAGGAGACCCTACCCCATTTCTGAAAAATGGCAGTCCAGTCTCTTCTTGAAAGCTTCCAGTGGTGAAGCTCCCACAATTTCTGAAGGCAACTTCTGTTCCATGGGTTGATTGCTCTCACTTTCAGAAAATTTCTCCTTATTTCCAGGTTGAATCTGTCCTTGTTCAGTTTCCATCCATTGTTCCTTGTCTGGCCTTCAGGTGCTTTGGAATATAGCTTGATTCCCTTCCCCTAATCATCCTGGTTGCTCTTCTCTGCACTTTTTCTAGAGTCTCAACATCTTTTTTTATAGTGTGGTGACCAAAACTGGATGCAGTATTCTAGGTGTGGTCTTACCAAGGCTTTATAGAGTGGTATTAGTACCTCACTTGATCTTGATTGTATCCCTCTGTTAATGCAACTTAAAAAAAGAATTGGAAACCTTGACCTGCATTTTGTCCTGCCCCATTCTTATAACATGAGGAAAGTATAATGGTGGTTCTTAGCTGATCAAGATTGCCCCATAAAACATCCACAGAAATAACGAATCGCTGTATTTGTAATTAATTTCTCCCTCCCCCCCCCGGCAGGTTTTTATATTCCCATTTGAAAAGTTAGAGGTAGCTAATTGAATTCTGTTCAGATAAACTGCAAATAGGTTAATTATTATAAAGAAGAAGCAACCTTCAAATGTAAAGGAAGGATAAATGTACATATAGTTTGATTTAATGTCTGTACAATTGTGATTCAAATTATTAGATAGATTGGTTAACATCTACAGGCTTAATGATCAATTAAATTTGTTTTCAAATGGAGTTATTTTAGATAGAGGTTGTAGGTGCTTCATCACTGGAGGTTTTTAAGAAGAGACTGGAGAGTCAACTGTCTGAAATGGTATAGGGTATCCTGCTTGAGCAGGGGTCTGGAAATGTTTCAGAATGGCTTCTTAAGAGCCGAGGTGGCGCAGTGGTTAGAGTGCAGTACTGCAGGCTACTTCAGCTGACTGTTCAGCAGTTCAGCGGTTCAAATCTCACCGGCTCAAGGTTGACTCAGCCTTCCATCCTTCTGAGGTGGGTAAAATGAGGACCCAGATTGTTGGGGGCAATATGCTGACTCTGTGAACCGCTTAGAGAGTGCTGTAAAGCACTGTAAAGCGGTATATAAGTCTAAGTGCTATTGCTAAGTGCTATTAATTTTTCTACAATAAAAATTCCAGATCAAAAGTTGCTGGATTCTTGTCTGCCTGATTATTCTTTCCAGTCCAGCCTGCCAAGGAGAAACCTTACAATTCCATCAATGAAAATCAATCAGAATAGAGCTGGAAGGGACCTTGGAGGTCTTCTAGCCCAGCCCCCTGCTCAAGCAGGAGACCCTATACCATTTCAGACAGGTGATGAAGCACCCACAACTTCTGGAGGCAAAGCTGTTCCACTGCTTAAATGTTCTCACTGTTAGGAAGTTTCTCTTTAATTCCAGGTTGCTTCTCTCCTTGATTAGTTTCCATCCATTGTTTTTTGTCTTGCCTTCTGGTGCTTTGGAAAATCCTACTGGGTCATTTTACTCCTACGTAAAGGAACACGTGGAACAAGAAATCTCAGATACAGATTTCCAGTACTACAACCCGAGATACCTACATGTTCTACCCCAGGGGTGTCAAACTCGATTTCATTGAGGGCTGCATCAGGGTTGTGTTTGATGTCAGGGGGCGAGGGTGGGTGTGGCCAGGGTGGGCGTGGCCAGCTCAACGTCACTCGTGTCAGGGACGCCTTTGGTGAGCCGAGTGCTCTGTCAGCGAAAACAGGCTCCCGAGCTCCGTTTCTGGCTACGATGGCCTTCTGCAACCCTCTACCAGGGAAAACGGAGCCCGGGAGGGCCACATGCAGCCCTCCAGAGCTCCGTTTTTGCTGGCAGAGGCACCATGGGCTGGTCCTTCACTGTTTCCAGGGCAGCCCTGCGTGCCAGATCTAAGCACTCCATGGGCCGGATCTGGCCCCCGGGCCTTGAGTTTGACACCCCTATTCTACCAGATCTTACAATCAATACCCAGGACTTTCCTGCAAATGACCATTAATCAGGAATTAAAAAATAAATTAGAAATAATCATAATGACTCTAATTTTTTCTTCATCCTCCATCTAGAGAAATCCCTTCCACTACAGTTTCTTTAACAAGCATCACCAGTTTAGAGATAAATTTGTCTTTCTTGACTCAACCCCTGAAGATTAGCAGTGGCATTTGCTCAGCGGGAAGTCTGCTGTTGGAGTATATGTCCTTGAGTACCTCTTACTGGGTACTGGAGACAACTCACAGAGGCATGGTTTATAGTGGTCTCTGGAACATCTGCTTAGAATCAAAATGCAACCTGTACCAGTTTAATCTCTTAGGTAAGATCTCTCTACTCCATCTTGTAATGTCTTAAAGACATTCACTCACTCACTCACTCACTCACTCGTTTTATATTCTGCCTTCCCTCCATGAAGTCAAAGCAGTATACACAATGCTCACTTCTCCCATTTTTGTCCACATAAAGACCCCTGAGAAATAGGTTTCAGCAATAGGAGGCTGCTGTAACTTCAGATGAATTTACAATCAGTTCTCAAAAAATAGAATTTGTTCTTTTCGAGCCCATTTCAGCTGCCCATGTCAGCTGTTGAACCCGCTAGTTGATGGTGGCTTTTCCTGACCCAGAACAAAATAAGCAAACTGAATTTATAATGAGTGTTAAAAGGCAATCCCTTTGAGCTAAAGACAGTGATTTACCCATGCCTTTTTCCAGGATACCGATCTGATTTTCCAATCTAGCCTCTTACTTTTGGATCCAAGCCCAGAGACAAAACAGTGAGAGCCCATCAAACCCAACCCTTTATTTGATTACACCTAAGGGACACAGTGGCTCAGTGGCTGAGACGCTGAGCTTGTCGATCAGAAGGTCGGCTGTTCAGCGGTTCGAATCCCTAACACCGCGTAACGGACTGAGCTCCCGTTACTTGTCCCAGCTTCTGCCAACCTAGCAATTCGAAAGAACATAAATAATGCAAGTAGAAAAATAGGGACCACTTTGGTGGGAAGGTAACAGCGCTCCGTGCGCCTTCGGCATTTAGTCATGCCGGCCACATGACCACGGAGACGTCTTCAGACAGCGCTGGCTCTTTGGCTTAGAAACGGAGATGAGCACCGCCCCCTAGAGCTGGAAACGACTAGCACACATGTGCAGGGGAACCTTTACCTTTTAAAGAGACAGAATCTTGCCTAATTAAAGCTATAACTTTCTAATCTAGCAAGTATATATCCTGAGGGATTTTAGGCTGTGGCCACCCTGAACCTCTTCCTTCAGGACCGCATGGTCTCTTAATCCAAGCTTCTTTCTGGGAAAGCTCAGTATTGCCAAGAGTCCCCCTCTACTCCTGCAGGTGCACATTACACTACCCTACACTACATTCAGAGGTGGGTTCCTCCTGGTTCGGACCGGATCACCCGAACTGGTAGTGACCCGCTGGTGATGTCACGATGACGTCACGGATCCGGTTCGGTCGGTGCTGGTCCGTGGGCACCGCCATCTTTTTTTATTTTATTTTTTATTTTTTTCTTCTGCGCATGCGCAGAAGCCAAGTTTCCGGCACTGCGCATGCGTCGCCATCTTTTCAGCTTTTTAATTTTTTTATTTTTTTGCACTGTGCATGCGCACAAAGCGCGTACGCGGCCACGCAGCGTGGGAGGAAGCGAACCGGCAGCGAGGTAAGTTAGAACCCACCCCTGACTACACTACACTATTACACTAACCCCAGATTTTCCCATGCAATCACTAGTTTCAAGATCAGACAAACCTGGCTAGGTGCTGCTACCTATCGGGACCAAATTTTTGAACGGACATCCGAATTAATGTCTAGGTAGACATCAAGTTAACTAGGTAGAGATGGAAAACCCAGCTATTTTTTTTTTAAATTCACTTTTGTGCAGATCTCACTTCCATTTTCACCATTCAATATTTGATAACAAGAGTAATGACCTTTGTGATTCCTTTAATTTCAGCATTTTTTTTTAATATCCAAGGGTTGCTAGCAACAGTGAACCAGCCTGGAATTTAAAATGATTTATTTTTTTAAAAAAATGTGAAGTTGTAGCTGTGTTAGTAAAAGAGGGGCATCGAATATATTGGAGTTTTAACATGCCTCTTTACGATCCTTATTGTTTAGACTTGGCAACTTGCTAGGAAATGTTGCAGAATTTTTGGGATGCTCTTTGAAGTGCAAGGACAGGGTTATGGGGCTGAAGTTATACACACCCATGCGCACTAATGTTTTCTTTCTTTTCTTGGGCACAGCTTTGCACATCCATGTTACCCGCGCCTTCCTGCTGATGGCCCTCTTCTGTGGCTTCATAGGGTTGCTTTTCAGTTGCATCTCTTTTGAACGTAACAAGCTATACGATGTATCGGTGATAAAAACAGCAGCCATCTTCAGCTTTAGTGCAGGTTGGTAATAGACTTGGGCAGCCTTTTAGAATTATTCCAGAAAGGTGTTTTGGACTGGATACAGAGTGTAAACGTAGCCCTTGCTTACCACTCTTTAAAGCAGCTACATCTCTGCTTGGTATTGTTAGAAGAAAAATCAGGTCCAGTTCCAAGCCGAGAGAAAGACGCTGAAAATAGGCCGCATTTTGGAAAGGAGATTATTTAGTAGCCAGAAACTTCAATGACAGCAGCATGTTTCTGGGGTGGCTGACAATATGGGGAGATAGGTGAGCTTTTATATATTCTTTGGGGGCCTTGTGATTGAGATGTTTATTCCTGTTCCATGTCCTTTAATATTCTAACGGCTGTTGTCAGATTCCTATGGGGCAGGGGTGGGTTCTAGCTGCTGGTTCTCTTCCTCCCGCGCCGCATGGCCATGCCGCGTGGGTGCGTGTGCGCTTTGCACATGCGTGCATGCGCAGTGGCAAAAAATCCAACCCCATTTAAAAAGCCAAAAACAAGATGGCAACGCATGCGCAGTGCCGGAAACTCGGCTTCTGCGCATGCGCAGAAGAAAAAAAAACCCGGAAAAAATTCAAAAAAACAAAATTCCCCCCCCAACAACCCCCC
>QLTV01003112.1:28178-39004 GCA_003457575.1 Thermophis baileyi | reverse complement strand
CAAAAAGCAAAAAAAAAAAAAAACAAGAAAAAAAATAAAAAAAAAAAAAAATTCCCCCCCAAAAAAATTCCCCCCAAAAAGATGGCGGTGCCCACGGACCGGCACCGACAGAACCGGTTCCGTGACGTCACCGTGACATCACCAGTGGGTCGCTACCGGTTCAGGTGAACCGGTGCAAACCGGGAGGAACCCACCTTTGCTATGGGGGCATGTAAGGGTAATGGCTGGCTCTACAGGCAAAACGGAAAATGCAAATCCTAGGTGTTTGTCTGAGCTAATCTTGTCAGCTTTGGCTTGCCTAATTGCGTGGCTTATCTGTTGTCTCTGTTTATTCTTTGCTTATGAATAGAATGGTCCAATCTTTCTGAATGGATACAAAATCTCCTAAAGGATGACCTCTTCGTGCTTCTGCTTGAGGCTGTTTTCCTAGAGCAGGAAAACTGGGGCTTTCTGCCTTTGTTAGGGTTTTTCTCCATTTCTCCTTTGGGGGAAGTATTCTATCCTGCCTCTTTTTAATATTAAGAATAAAGAATATTTTAATCTGGGGAGCGGGGGGGTGTCTTCCTACAGTATCATGCCTACTGTATAGAGACTCTCAGTCATCCAGGTCTTGGTTGTCCCAAAAGTGCTTTTTCAAAAGGCAACTGGACTTCGTTTTTCTTTGAGGACGTTTCGCTTCTCATCCAAGAAGCGTCTTCCACTCTGACTGAATGGTGGAGGATGGAAGGATTTATATTCCACATTCTGAAATATAAGTCCACATTCTGGACAGAGAGGACCACTGGTTAGAAAGAGGGGTCAAAGAGGCCATCTACATTAAGACTGAACAGCCCTCTCTCAACAGAGGGGGAGTGATACGACACCAGCTATCTCCTGTTTACAATATAAACCTTTCAGCAGTTCCAAGAAGGTTCCACACTCATTTGCATTATCCAGGTGACCTTGAGGGCACAACTGGCCTCAATGACTCTCAGAAAGAATGCCGATGAGCAGATGACTGCAAGGAATATAAATCCTTCCATCTTCCACCATTCAGTCAGAGCTGAAGAAGCTTCTTGAATGACAAGGGAAACAGCCTCAATGAAAAACAAAGTGCATTTGTCTTTGAAAAAAAACCCACTTTTGGAATGTTTTTGGTAATATGTAGTTCTGCAGTTGCTCCAGTCTCAGGACAAAACTTTCAGGAACGGCCTTTGTTCATGCTTCTACATGCTCAAGGCATCTTTTTGGAACTTAAATCAGAAGCAATCCTCAGCCCTTTTTTGAGGGACTTTGTAAATACAGATGCTGTTCTTCAGGATGTGAACCTGTGCTTTGCATGAAGGATGCCCTAAGGGTAAACTCAGGTATGTCTTCAAATTATTCCAGCTGTTGGACTGTTTGTCTAAAACCAAAAGGGGATTTTTTTCAGGCAGTGCTTGCTTCCCAAAGTCACTCAAACAAATTAAAAAGAGGGAGCAAAAGAGACAATCGCCCCCTGCCGTTAAGTTCACAATCTAAAGCAGAGGTCTTCAAACTTGGCAACTTTAAGACTTGTGGACTTCAACTCCCAGAATTCTGGCTAGAGAATTCTGGGAGTTGAAGTCCACAAGTCTTAAAGTTGCCAAGTTTGGGGACCCCTGATCTAAAGGGACAAGGGTGGAGAGAGAGACCAGCTGTTCCAGCCCAGAAAGAAATAGTGAGACATAAGTTGGCCTTGGTAGATAGTTCAAGTCAGCTAGTTACATGTTGTTGGAGCTTCTGTTTGGTTATTAGGGTATGCCTCTTGCTCATATGGATGGCCCTGTGGTTGGTGGATAATTAGATTGGGTGGTCCTTCAGTTCTGTTGTCCCAGAATAACTCTCAGTTAAGAGCTGGTGAACATAAGAGGTTTTTCCACAGTGGCTGCACTTTTAATCAGTGGATGAGTTTCAGCCATGGTATTCTTTCTTGAAGATAATGGAGTCCAGCCTCCTAGCTGCCTTGACTACTTGGTTGATGGGTGAGTTTGCTAGGCTGCTCTTCAACTCCCACTCCACACTTCTTTTTCCTTCTCTTTTGGCCCTAGGTTTCCTCGTTCTGGTTGCCATGTCTCTGTTCACAGCCATTCTTAGGAGATCGCCAGGATATGCCCAACGTTTAGTAGTCTTTGGCACATCCTTCAGCTTGGGCTGGGCCTCCATTCTTATGTACATCATCACCGGTGAGTCATCTTTTTTAGAAGGCCTAGAACCGTGATGGCGAACCTATGGCACGCGTGCCAGAGGTGGCACGCAGAGCCCTCTCTGTGGGCATGTGCACCGTTGCCAGCTGCTCTTCTGGTTTCCGGCGCCCACAAGCACGTCGGCCAGCTGTGCATGTGCACCGGCCAGCTGGTCTTTGGGTTTCCGGCGCTCTGGCACGCGCATGCGCATGCGCGCGCACATGTTCCAGTTTGGCCACTTGGTGCCGAAAAGGTTTGCCATCACTGGCCTAGAAGGCCTGCAGTTGTCTTTGCTTTTCTTCATTTAATGTCATTATGTTTTTGACGCTAGTGACGGTTTGAAGGACTTCACAGTTTCTTCCCTTCAGCCAAGCTGGCTGGGGCAGTTGGGAGATGAAGGCCAAAATATCTGAATTTTCAAGACTTATAGACAAGTGTAGATAAGGCAACTTTTTAAAATCAATCGATCGATCGATCAATCAATCAATCAATCAATCAATCATATTACTATCTCTGGCTTTGACAGGTGATTTATATAACTCATTTTGTTTCCTTTCTCCCCCAGGTATTCTACTTTTGCTGACTGAAAAAACCATCATTTCTTCAGTCTAGGCTTCTACCCTTCCACTGAGACTTTTTAAAAAGTCACCCATAGCACATTTGCTGGTTTCATAATCATGGAAACGATTATGCACTGGAGCATTTAGCTGGGGCAAATGCAACCTCATTCTGGGTATATGAAGACAGTGTCCCATTTCTCCGATGTAATTGGACCATGATTTGTTACTATGAATGGCCTTCAGCCAGTTCTCTCCCAGCTTGACAGGACACTGGCATGCAATATTTTATGATAGCTGGAAATGACCATGGCTTGCTATGACATCCCAGAAACTATGATCTGGGGTGGGGGGGAATAGGAGCTTGCTTCACCTTTAAGTTGGAAACTGGGGTTTGGTTTCCAGTTCTGACTTGCAGCTAAGTAATGGCTCATGCTAATTAAACACACGTTGGGTATCATAAGGAACCAGAGAGGGCTGAAGCAAGGATATGAGAAGGGAAGAGACAGATAAGAAGAAAGCACATGTGATGTTACTCCATGGCAGCCATTGTAAATAATACCTCATTTGTCTTCATGCACCTCAAAAAGATACCTTACAACTATACTGCGGCAGTGAGCCAAGGCAGACAATATTTCAGCCTTTCTCCAACTGAAAATCAATTAGACAATGTGTAGATTTGCTGAAGGAGCATTAGCTTCAGGTGTAAGTGAGTGAGTATATGGTGGTATAACTATGGCGGTAAAATGGACAGCTTAAACAGAACAGTGGTGTCCATTTTGCTTAGGCTTTGTTGTCTGAGGATCTGTGCAAACGCATGGGAATCTGGCATGTAAATATCTCTTTGTGGGGATCAGTTTACCTGTGGATTGTATTTGTCAGTGAGAACATATTTGAATATGGTTTTGTTTGTTTGTTGTTGTCAATAAACTATAACTATGTATACCCCATGGTTGCCTAGCCTTTCTTATTCCACCCAGATTTTCTTGAGATCTTTTTAGATCATGCCTGTCTTGTTTGAAATTAAAGAAGCAATTTTTCAGTGTTAAAGTGTGTGCAGTGACTTTTTCCCCCTAAAAAAAACCTGGCATGGTGAGATAGATAAAGGATTTGACTAGGATGAAGAGATCCAGGTTAAATATTTGCTTAGTCATAAACTTCATGGGTGCTCATGATGCATTCTTTACACAGACAACGACCATAATTTGTTTTGGCTTAACGTGAGTGTCAACCCAGTCAACTATGTTTCATTGAAACAATCATGATTCATTAAACCATATCGTGACATGTTAAATGGACCTACTTGGTGTCTCTCTCTCTCTGACTTACTTCCCGTGATTGCTAGAAGGCCACAGAGGGCTGAAGTGAGAACCAACAAATGTCATCATGAGCTTCCTAGAGAGTGTGGGAAAGAAACATAATAAATAAAAGCACTTCTTTTCGTGCCTCATTTGAGTTGACTGCAAATATAAATGAAACAGATTAACATATTTAGCAATAGCAATAGCACTTAGACTTATATACCGCTTTACAGTGCTTTACAGCACTCTCTAAGCGGTTCACAGAGTCAGCATATTGCCCCCAACAATCTGGGTCCTCATTTTTACCCACCTCGGAAGGATGGAAGGCTGAGTCAACCTTGAGCCGGTGAGATTTGAACCGCTGAACTGCTGAACAGTCAGCTGAAGTAGCCTGCAGTACTGCACTCTAACCACTGCGCCACCAATTACACTGCCTTCCTAATAAAAGCTATTTTTTGCTCTTAAACTTGTGTGTATTCTCCCTGCCATTTTCTCGTTTAAAATGACTTTACCCGTATTTTTAAAAAAAAATTATCCTGCCTTTATTCAATTCAATTCAGTTTATTACAGTCATAAACCAGAGACTAGAACAAATAAAAACACTCAGTGAATATCCAATTAAAAATTCTAGAATAAAATAACAAATAACAGATAAAATCTATGTTAAAATCCAGGCTGTCAATTACACATGGCCTAACTATACTAAAATAACAATCCATCAACTGTGAGGCCCGAAGTCAATTTAATACTAACATGCAAGGAATAAGCAGTGCAAAGGGTTTGCCACATTTGTTGTATAAAATAGCTATGGTGGATTAGATACGTGTTTCCGATGAATCCCCAGTGCTGCTCATATTTATGACGGTTGCTGAAGTGTTGCGGGTGCAGCTGACAGGAACTGAGGCAGACGCCAGGCTTTTGCTAACAGGAACGTTTATTCAGCACCTTCGGATGAACAGCAGAACAAGCGGCTTTGACAGCTCCTTTTATACCGGAGCTGTCAAACTCTTAACCAATCTCCAGGCTTCCTTTTCCCGCCTGGCTGCTGCTCGCGCCTTAGCCAATCAGGAGCGAGCAGCAGCCGGCGCGGTCGTTAAGCGAGGACTTAACACCCTTCACCCCCCGGATGGCGCATGCGTAGTCCGCGAGGTAGGCGGGCGGACGGCGGCTCCGCCCAGAGCGTCTTAGAACAGGGCAGGCAGCCAAAGAAGGAGGAGGCAAGGACTCTTCGCTCCGTGGGACGGCTGGAGACATGGGCGGCGCCATCTTGGGAGGTCCGGGCAGCGCTGGAACAGCAGAAGTTTCAGGTAGGGCTTGCGGCAACGGCTCGCGGGGCGGAGATTCGGCCGGCGAGGGAGTCAAAATGGCTTGGGAAGGGGAAGGTTCCTCTGGCGGAGCATTAGGACAGTCAGTGGGGACCCGGCGGCGTAGCTGGTTCAGATGCCGCCTCCAGGTTCGTCCGTCGGCCAGGAGTACCTTATAGGAGCATGGGCCCGTTAGCTGGGCCACATGCCCCGGCATCCATTTGAGCCCAACCCCGAAGTTTAGGGCAAAAACTGGGTCCCCCGGACTGAATTTCCTAGGTAGGCCAGGGGAGAGGCGTTGTTGGCCCGTAGCATAGCCAGGGTACAACCGGTCAAGCTGGGTGCATAGGCGGCGACCCATAAGCAACTCGGCTGGGCTCAGACCTGTAGACTGGCAGGGGGTGGTATGTTGAGCCAGGAGGTAGGTGGCAATGTTAGTGTGCCAATTGGAATGCCCCAGGCAGCCCAAGGCCTCCTTGGCAGACCTAACGGCACGTTCAGCCAACCGGTTGGCCGCGGGGTGCGCTGGCGCTGTGGTGGCATGGCGGACTCCCAATTGTGCCAGGTACCACCTGGAAGGTGGCAGAGGTAAACTGTGGGCCGTTATCAGTGACCAGGGTATCTGGCATGCCATGGGTTGCAAATAGGGACTCTAAAGCGGCCACGATGGCATCAGAGGTGGTAGAAGGCATGCCCATTAGCTCGACCCATTTAGAATAAGCATCCACCAACACCAGAAACATCTGGCCGTGGACAGGGCTGGCTAAATCAAGGTGAAGCCTAGACCAGGGTGCCCTGGGCTCTTCCCAGTCCAAGATGGGGGCAGCAGGAGGGGCTGGCCTGGACTGCTGGCACTTGTGACATTTGGAAACCCATTCCTCAATTTGATGGTCCATCCTTGGCCACCAGGCATAGCTACGGCCCAGGGCCTTCATTCGGACTATGCCTGGGTGAGCAGCGTGCAAGGAGTGGAGGATGGATTCCCTAAGCTCAGGAGGAACTACAACCCTATGGCCCCAGAGCAGGCAACCCTTTAAAACTGTTAACTCGTGCTGTCTATGAAAATAGGGCTGGAACTCTG
The DNA here is from genome assembly GCA_003457575.1 of Thermophis baileyi. Taxonomy (NCBI): domain Eukaryota; kingdom Metazoa; phylum Chordata; class Lepidosauria; order Squamata; family Dipsadidae; genus Thermophis; species Thermophis baileyi. The sequence continues at coordinate 32,578 of QLTV01003112.1, read as the reverse complement.
GTGCAGGGGCCGCAGAAGGCCATCCCCTGCGTACCCAGTCCAGGACTTGGGACAATATGGGGTCCTTCCTGGAGTGTAAGGCCACATGGGCCGCAGTGACAGGGCCTGCGAGCTCCTCGACCAGCAGAATTTGGCAGGCCGGGGCGGGGTCACGCAAGGGCACCTGTAGGGGGCAGCGACTAAGGCCGTCAGCGTGACCCATGTGACGGCCAGGGCGATAGCTAAGATGGTAGGAGTAGGAAGCAAGGAATTCTAACCAATGGGACATTCGGGCAGATGGAATCTGTGGGCTCTGCCTATCCCCGGCTAAAAGCCCCAACAGAGGTTGGTGGTCTGTCACTAAATGGAAAAACCTGCCATATAAGTAATCATGAAACTTTTTTATGCCAGCAACACAGGCCAGTGCTTCCCTGTCCAGCTGGCTATAGTTACGCTCGACCATGGACAGGGGGCGGGAGTAAAAGGCCACTGGGGCTTCAGAGCCATTGGGCAGGACATGACTTAACACGGCGCCAACCCCATAATGGGAGGCGTCGCATGCCAGCAGAAGGGGAAGGCTGTCACTGTACTGAACGAGGACAGCCTTGGACGTAAGCAAGGATTTGACAGCCTTGAACGCTTTGGATTCAGTAGGACCCCCAGCGCCAGGGAGATTTGGCATCGAGTAAACGATGCAGGGGCTCAGCCACCGAAGCCTTATGGGGCAGGAACACAGAGTAGAAATTAAGCAACCCCAAGAAGGCCTGGAGCTGAGCCTTAGAGGTGGAGGGAGGAGCTGAAGTAATTGCCTCTATTTTGGAAGGAGTGGGGTGGATGCCTGCAGCATCGATTAAAAACCCCAAGAATTCAACAGAGGGTACCCCAATGCGACACTTCTCCTTCTTGAGGTGCAAACCGGCCTCTCGGAATCGCTGCAGGACAACCCTCAATTTGGTCATAAGGTCAGAGTGGCTAGTGGCAGAAATAAGGACGTCGTCAAAGTAGGGCACCACCCCCTGCAGCCCATGGAGCAAACGCTCCATTAAACTCTGAAAAATGCCAGGGGCCATACTGACACCAAACTGGAGGCGCGTGCATTTGAAAGCCCCCCGGTGGGTGACAAAGCCAGTGCGGTGGCCTCATCCACCGGGAGCTGCTGATACGCTTGAGCGAGGTCCAGTTTGGCGAAAATGGAGCCCCGGCCCAAGGAGTGCAGGAGGTGCTGGACTACTGGGATGGGGTACAGGTTGGCTTGCAGAGCCCTGTTGAGGGTTGCCTTGTAATCCGCGCAAATCCTAACGGACCCATCGGGTTTGAGTGGGATGACGATAGGGGTCTCCCATTTGGAATGGTCAATGGGTTGTAATACCCCCTGGGCAATGAGCTTATCGAGCTCCACGTCAACTTTGGGCCTCAGAGCTAAGGGGACGTGCCTTGGTTTAAGACGGACTGGGGCCACTTGGGGGTCCAGATTTAAAGAGATGGGGTTCCCAGTATATTTCCCCAACGTTGGGTCGAAAACATCTGCAAATTCGGAGGCGAGGCCGTCCATGATGGTGTCAGAGGTGGCATGGATGCCGGTTACAGCCAGGCCGAGGGCAGAGAACCAGTCAAGCCCCAGGAGAGATGGCAGCCGACCATTGACGATGATCAGAGGCAGCTGTCCTTGGAAACCTGCATGGGAAACATTAAACAACCCACAACCCACAGTAGGAATCAATTTCCCCTGATAGTCACGTAGGGAAAGAGGACAAGGTTGAAGGCGTCCCTTGTTGAAATTTGGCAACAATTGGTTGACAGTGGACCAGGATATTAGCGACTTAGATGACCCTGTGTCCACTTCCATAGAGCAAGGCTGGCCCTCTATTTGAACAGTCAGGAACTGTTTGTGAGGAGAATTTGGCAGAGAAGCATGGCTGACAGCCAGGGAGGTTGGCATGGAAGTCTTGTACATAGAATAGCAGTCGTCTCTTGCTGGAGGAGGTCTTCTAGGTGGTCTATGTTGGTTGGCTGTTGAGGCTCTTGGTCTTTGAGTTGGTGCAGGTTGCTGGATGGTGGCAGGTAGGGTAGCTCTGCAGACTCTGGATAGGTGGCCCTTTTTCCCACACCTGCGACAGATGGCATTTCTGAATCTGCAGTCCATTCGGCTGTGGTTACCACCACAACCCAGGCATGCAGATTGAGGTGGTTTGTCACCTGAGGGAAATTTTTTTATGAGGCTTGCAGGCGGCTGACATCTGGCTCCTCATCTGAAGGGATGTCGATTTCAGCTTCCTCATAATGAATGGTTTGATTTTTTGGCTGACCTGTCAGTGGTCGGAAACACTGCATTTCTGAAGCGGATTTTTCTGACAGCTCAGAGGCTGTGGCTTCTTCTAAAGCGGTTGTGAGTGTTAGTTCTTTTCTAGCCAGCAGCCTGCGCTGGAGTCTCAGATCTTGAACTCCACAGATCAGTTAATCTAATAGGAGATCATCCAGGTCTGAAAACTCGCAGTTTACAGCAGCTGTTCTGAGGGTGGCGACGTAGTCATTAATTGTTTCGCCCTCTTTCTGGAAACGCTGGCAGAAAGCGTGCCGCCGGGCGACTCGTGAAGGTGCCGGGGCGTAGTGGTTCCGCAATTTTTCCATTAGTGTGTCCCATGGAACCAGGTATACTGGCTGTGGCGCTGTTAGGGCTCTGGCCGTGATGAACATGTCACGGCCACAAGAGCTGAGGAAGTACCCCAGCTTACGGGGTCCTGACAGCTCCACAAAGTCATTAGCCCTCAGGACGCACTCAAAGTGCGTTAAGTAGTCATCCCAGGTCTCTGTCGCTGGCTCGAACGGAGCGAAGGCTGGCAGGGCTGTCATCCTGAAAAGGACGACTTTACTTCAGCTGTCAGCGACTTCTCATCGCCCGGGAGTGACTGGAGCAGCTCTAGTGACCAGCTCAGGCAGGAAGAGATGGCTCCGCTTGTTCCTTCAGGCTGCCGATCCCACCCTCGTTGCCAGTGAAGTGTTGCGGGTGCAGCTGACAGGAACTGAGGCAGACGCCAGGCTTTTGCTAACAGGAACGTTTATTCAGCACCTTCGGATGAACAGCAGAACAAGCGGCTTTGACAGCTCCTTTTATACCGGAGCTGTCAAACTCTTAACCAATCCCCAGGCTTCCTTTTCCCGCCCGGCTGCTGCTCGCGCCTTAGCCAATCAGGAGCGAGCAGCAGCCGGCGCGGTCGTTAAGCGAGGACTTAACAGTTGCAGTGTCCCGGGGTCACGTTATCCACTTTTGCGACCTCCTGACAAGCAAAGTCAGTGGGGAAGCCAGATTTTAGAATAGAATAGAATAGAATAGAATTCTTTATTGGCCAAGTGTGATTGGACACACAAGGAATTTGTCTTTGGTGCATATGCACTCAGTGTACATAAAGAAAAAATAAAATATATTCATCAAGAATCATAAGATACAACACTTAGTGATAGTCATAGGATACTAATAAGCAATCAAATCATACTAGGAAACAATAAAACCAGGGGTGGGTTCCAACTTACCTCGCTGCCGGTTCGCTCCCTCCCGCGCCGCGTGGGAGCGCCTCATGGGCACGCGCATGCGCAGTAACAAAAAATCCCAATTTTTTTTTTTAAAAAGCCGAAAAAAAGATGGTGACCGCATGCACAGTGCTGGAAATCGGCTTCTGCGCATGCTCAGAAGGAAAAATAAAATTAAAAAAAATCGAAAAAAAAATCGAAAAAAATTCAAAAATAAGATGGCGGCCCCCACGGACCGGCACCGACCGATCCGGTTCGGTGATGTCATCGTGATGTCACCAGCGGGTCACTACCGGTTCAGGCGAACCGGTCTGCACCGGGAGGAACCCACCCCTGAATAAAACAATATAAACCGTAAAGATACAAGCAACATTGTTATAGCCATAAGTGGGAAGAGATAGGTACTAGGAGGGATGAGAAGAAGAATAGTAATACAGTCTTAGTAAATAATTTAACAGTGTTGTGGGAATTAGTTGTTTAGCAGAGTGATGGCATTCGGGGAAAAACTGTCCTTGTGTCTAGTTGTTCTGGTGTGCAGAGCTCTATAGCATCGTTTTGAGGGTAGAAGTTGAAACAATTTATGTCCAGGATGTGAGGGGTCTGTAGATATTTTCACAGCCCTCTTTTTGACTCGTGACTCGTGCAGTATACAGGTCCTCAATAGGTTGGTAGCAATTGTTTTTTCTGCAGTTCTAATTATCCTCTGAAGTCTGTGTCTGTCTTGTTGGGTTGCAGAACCAAACCAGACAGTTAAAGAGGTGCAGATGACAGACTCAATAATTCCTCTGTAGAACTGTATCAGCAGCTCCTTGGGCAGTTTGAGCTTTCTGAGTTGGCGCAGAAAGAACATTCTTTGTTGTGCTTTTTTGATGACGTTTTTGATGTTAGGTGACCCT
>QLTV01003112.1:0-19430 GCA_003457575.1 Thermophis baileyi | reverse complement strand
TAGATAGATAGATAGATAGATAGATAGATAGATAGATAGATAGATAGATAGATAGATAGATAGATAGATAGATAGATAGATAGATATAAAATGAACAAAAAAGAAAGAAAACCAGCATATATTTTTTTAAAAATGCAGCTGGAATAAAATAAACGTGATTAGCAGCTTTTTTAAAAAAATCAGCCAAGAATTCAACCAGGAGTGTATAGAGTGCAGGAGCACCAATATATGCTAGGCATTAATTTAGTAAAAGCTGAAGAATCATAAGAAAACCACTTAGCAACCAAAGCAAATATTTTAGCAGCAAACTAAGTCTGTGTTCAGTAACAGACTCCCTTGATTTCTTCTGGAAGCAAGTTTGCGTTCTAGCCAAATGTTGCAATGGGATGAAGGTACCAGAGATAGGTGTGTGTGTGTGTGTGTGTGTGTGTGTAAGGAGTTACACCCCCAGTATGGGAACTTTACTCTTTGTAAACAATTAGAGCTAGTTTGGATGAGTCTCAGCTTAGTCTGAAATTAACTTCTTTCTCTTTTCCCTTCAGGTGCTTTACTGATGAAGACGCATCGAATTCTCTTCCAGTGATCCTGTCCAACTAGCCATGATAGTCACCAAGGAGAGCTCAATTGAGCTCCTGTATGATTTTCGCCCCATTGGTTGTCTTAGCTAGATAAAACGTAGCCTATACTAGAAATGAGGTCACCATTACAATATTCCTATGCCTCAGTTGGAAATATACTAAGAATGTCCTATGAACTTTTCTGTCTGTTCTCTAATTAAGTAGAGCTAAATCGAAGACTGACAATTTAGAACAGCCCATAACATTTTTTAACAGAATAAGGGCCACTATTTTAAAGGATTTAGTTTTCATTTCAACAGGTCTTCAGCGAATCAATATTTCCCCAAACTTCCTGTACTCACTCAAGAGAAACTGTTCATAAACCGGTTTGATTTTTGATTTGTGGTGGTGATCTAAACACGTTTCTTACTTCTCTTGGTTAAAATATCAGAGTGAAAAGCAATGGATCTTTTTACCATTCAGTTGAACGGTTCTAATAATAAGGGCGGGAAGCAGGGGTGAAATCCAGCAGGTTCTGACAGGTTCTGGAGAACCAGTAGCGGAAATTTTGAGTAGTTCGGAGAAGCAAATATTACCTCTGGCTGGCCCCAGAGTGGGGTGGGAATGGAGATTTTGCAGTATCCTTCCCCTGGAGTGGGGAGGGAATGGAGATTTTGCAGTATCCTTCCCCTGCCACGCCCATCAAGCCACGCCCACCAAGCCACACCATGCCCACCAAGCTACGCCCACAGAACCGGTAGTAAAAAAAATTGGATTTCACCACTGGCAGGAAGAGATTCTAGGGCTTACCCTGAAATTTAATTAACTTGTTTCTAGGTTCAGACTGACTGAAGTCCTTTAGAGACCCGAATGTGGACATTACCAGTCTTCAAACATAATGCCCTTAGTACCAAAGAAATTCAAGGTTATAATAAACTATTTTGTTTTCTCAAGCTTATCATTCATTGCGACCCACTTGCTGGGGATGGTCAGTGTCCAGTGAATTTACGATAAGTAAAATGGTGACTGCATTATTGGGAATTGTCATAATGTGATTGTTTGATACACTCTCTGTGTGTCGATGAGTGTTTAACCAGAATTACCTAGAAAGCTTTTCCTTTCTTACTCTTTCCTATTCTCTGCAAAAGCTTCTTGTTGAGAGCATCCATTTTTAAAATAAAAGTCGAAGCCGTGACTTGCATTTCGCAGAACATACTGTCTTCTCGGCTCTGAATGGCAGAATTTTAGCTTATTTGCTTGCTTGTTTTTTAATCAGCTCAAAAAAATCAAAGTATGGCATTTATTCAGAAGCAAGTTGCTCATAAATGATCAAAGGGGAGCTGAAAAAGGAATCAGATTCCCAATTCCTCATATCTAGGAGTGGCTGGATAAGTTTCTTTTTCTTCTTTTTTATTTCGTTTCTTGCTGTGATGTCGCCACCTTTCCAGTAGCAGGCAGAAACGAAACAGGAACTCTAGATATAGAACAATTTCAAAAAGAAAGCATAACAATATAATGCTGCACAAAACGACTCAGAATGAATTGAACAGATTTTAGGGTTGGGGGTCCACACAGTCACGGGGCTGGTTGGCCCCATTAGAAGCCCCTCCCCATCTGCGTTCAAACTCCTAGTCTCCCTTTCGTAGAACTCTCCATTTTTTGTAATTTTATAATGTTATTTTATATTTTTATATTTTTCAATCTTAACTCACTTGGTTTTTAATGTTTCAATTTATTAATTAAATTGTACACCACCAAGAGACCCTGTTTGAGAGAGGGGGATGGTTAAGAAGTTTGATCTATGAATAAAGTAATAAAAATGTAATGGATTTTATGAGTGAATTGAAAGGCATAGAAACTTAATAAATGAATAAAATATATTTCTAGATGCTAAGTTTAATGGTTCAAACTGCAGTGACTGTTGCATTGGCTGATGTGGCTGATCATTTTAAGATCTCAGAGAGCCAAGAATTAAGAAATTCAACAGGAAATAAATTGTATATGGGTGGGGAGAGTCCCTTAAACTGTAAAGGAAGTGATAGTCAATTAGTCATCTGTTAACATATAGTATCTGGGAGTGGAATTCAAGCATTCTAGATCTCTTCTTCAGAGAGTTATCACCTGCAGGAAGGTCAAGGAACGGATTCTAAGCTGGTGAGATACCGTAGTATTTCTTTATTTTTTTAATCATTTAAGAATTGGCAAATTTTATTCTTAATTAGTTACTGATGGGATCTAATTGTAAGCTTTTGAAATCAATATTTTACGCTAGGCTCATTTACTTAAGATTGTGGGGAACGTTGCATATTTTTTCTGCATGCTGAATAATACTTCTAAGTACTATTTGTTTCATCATCAGTGAGGTTAATAGTGGCTCGATGTATTAGCTCAAGGTTCCTTGAGAAATCCTGAAGCTCAGATCTTCTTTAAGATGTTTGTCTTCTTAAAATGTTCGCTCATTTCTGATAACTTTGATCACTCGTCAGTTTAAATGAAAGCACTCTGGGTTTTTGAATGGAACATGTGCTAAATGTGCTAACATTGAAAATAAAAGGAATGACACAAAAGAAAATGAGCTATTGAATCTGACAGCCAGAGTTTCTGTAACAACTCTTTGAAATCTGTGGGGCTAAGTGGAACTTCTTGAACAGAAATATTCAAAACCCATTCCTTTTTTGGGAAAATACCTGAGATTTTTCCTCTTTCTTTCTCCCACTTCCTAGAAAAAAAATGTTGACTTTTCCTTAAATAATCTGTTATTTAAGATTTACCTTTGCATTCCCCCAATTAAAAAGTGATAGAAATGGTTAGAAAATAAGGAATGGAGACCTGGATTTAAATGCCAATACCCACTTTCAATAAGTGAATTTGAGTTAGCTGTTTTCTGTCAGCAATAGCTACCTAACATTTAAGTTTCTGAGCAGGATTAAATGGGGATCGGTTCTGTTAAGTTCTGAGCGAAGAATGGAGGTGAGGCCAGAGTGATTTCTAACAGCTATTTATTCAATACTGCCTGTGAGGCAACTTAACTCCCTGGCTGACACAGCTCCTTTTATAGGAAACTGATCAGCCCAACAACCAATCAGGAGAGAGTATTTTCCCGCTCCAACAGAGGACCAGAATGAGAACTTCAACTGACAACTATATACTATATACAATACATAACAGGTTCTCTTCTCCTTCACCGGGAAAATTACTATAACTCTGAAAGGAAAGATAAAATAGAAATGGCCTTGAAGCCTTTTGTATGGATTGCAACTCTTTCTTCAGCAGCTGTAGGACTTATATTGAAAGGAAGTGAGGACTCCAAGCTCAACAACTTAAAAGGAAAACAATTGATTTCATTTTCCAGGCAATGCCTATTGACAGTACAAGCAATACTCCCAGTTTTTGAACGTTTGACACAATGGACTCTTTAAAAGAGACCCACTCCAGCTTATTCACAATCCACAGCCCTGCTGAATCAATGAAATCTCGCCGTTCCTATGATCTAAAAGCACCCAGTCACAAAGAAAATGTTAATCCTAACTCCCAAGAAATACTGGGTGTCAGACGAGAAAGTTGTGGATGTTTCCTTTGGATTAACCAAAGATTGCTCTGCATATCCAAAGTAGCAAAATAAACAGAACAAAATGGAGATCTAGAACTTCAACCATTCTGTTCCTAATCCACCTGTTATGCTGTGACATGCAGAATAACAGGCTGATGCAGAAGGCGGAAGGGCTCCCGTCCAGGAGACATGGCAAACAAATACTTCTCACATTCGAGCACTCTAGAAAAGGGGTGTCAAACTCAAGGTCCGCGGGCCGGATGAAGCCTGCGGGGTGCTTAGATCCAGCCTGCGGTGCCTCTGCCAGTAAATACGGAGCTTGGGGGAGCTGCCTGTGCCCCCCCCAGGCTCCGTTTTCACTGGTACAGAGCTAGCAAAACCAACCAAAAACAGCTGGTCAGGATCAAACTGCCGGCAGTGGGCAGACTTATCCTGCAATACTGCATTCTAACACGAAGGAAGGAAGGAAGGAAGGAAGGAAGGAAGGAAGGAAGGAAGGAAGGAAGGAAGGAAGGAAGGAAGGAAGTTATAATGAGAGTGAGGGAGGGTCTCAGGGAAGTCCTGCCTTAGCACTTGGCCACAACAGGTGCCCCCGATACAAGTCCTATGTCACACCCACCATGCCCATGCCCCCGGCCATGCTCACCATGCCCACACACCCCTGGCCCTCCGAGGTCAACACAACCCTGATGCAGCCCTCAATGAAATTGAGTTTGACACCCCTGCTCTAGAATAACCCTACTGAGTTTTTTAAAGGGAAAATTTTGTTTATTTCTTTATTGTCACATTTCTGTACTCCTCCCCCCCCTCAAAGAGGGACAGTGGCAATGACAGAAACTAAATGTATTATTATTCAGACTAAATGTATTATTCAAAAGCAAATGAGACACCCGGTGAAGAATTTCTAACTGCAGAACATTTTAGTACACATAGGCGGGTCCCATTGCTGTCAGGACTGTCTCCTTAGATAAATAAATAACACAGGCCACATTCTGTAAGAATGGGAAGTTTCCATCTTTGTCCCCATTTTAAAAAAATGAGACAAGGAAGATCTCCAAACTATAGGCCCATAAGTTTTATTTATATAAGGTACACCAAACTTCATTTGAGCAAAATATAGGACTGAATGGGTGGGGGGGGGAACCTCTTGGAGGAAGAACAGGCTCGATTCAGACTGGGGTGATCTCTAAGAGACAATTGTTTTATTCTACAATGTATTGTGAAGTACACATCTATTGGTAAGGAATTGTGTACTACCTTTATAGTGTTTGACACCATAAACAGAAACATTTTGTGGAAGAAACCGGACACATTTAAACATGGAACCCAGATTCTTCTTTCTGGTAAGGCTCTCTATTCAGAGATCTATTTGAAAATCTACACTGGGGTCAATGCAGGGGTGGGTTCTAACTTACCTCGCCGCTGGTTCGCTTCCTCCCACGCCGCATGCGCAGTGCCGAAAATTCCAACCCCCCCCCCAAAAAAAGCCAAAAATAAGATGGCCACGCATGCACAGTGCCGGAAACTCAGCTTCTGAACATGCGTAGAAGAAAAAAAATTCCCCCAAAAAAGATGGCGGCGTCCACGGACCGGCACTGACAGAACCGGCTCCGTGACGTCACCAGCGGTTTGCTACCGATTCGGGCGAACTGGGAGGAACCCACCTCTGGGTCAATGGCTCTCTGTTTCAAGGCAATTGAACCAGCAATTTTTCCAAATATATTTCCACAGTCAAGAAGCCAGCATGACGCCGTGGAGTGCTATTACCTTCCCACTGAAGTGGTACCTATTTTATCTACTCACATTTGCATGTTTTTGAACTGCTAGGTGAGCAGGAGCTAGGTCACTTCACACTTCAGGTCTTGAACCTGGGCTGCCGGCTTTCAAGCCTAGTGTCTTAACCACTAAGCCACCACCTGGCTCTCAATGGTTCTCATTTTTCCCAGGGAGTTTACCGTGCACTAAAATCACACACACACGTACGTTTCTGTTTGACAAATTATAATAAATAAAATAAATAAATCATCAAATTGTTAGCAGACAAAGTAATTAAGATGCATCACCATAAATGATCAAAGTAATGAACATCAATAACATAAAATTAATTTTGTCCTCCAGCTCCATCCCACACCTCTTGGCCAGTGCATCCCATAGAAATGAATGTCCTGAAGTTCGGTACTGCATTGTGTTCCTTCATCAGCCTTCTGTGCCTGCTCATTGCCTTGGGCACAGACTATTGGGTAGCAGATTCCAGACAACATATCGGTCTATGGAAATATTGTAATCATGAAGTATGTTACCCACTTGGTGTGGAATTTGTGTCAGGTAAGATTCAATATTGCAAATGCATCACTAACCTGAAAGGCCCAGGAACCTCCACCTCGAATTCTTATCTTGTGTCTGCATTGGCTCCCTACAGCCTCTTTACATGCCATCCGAACCTTCATGTTACTGGGGATGATCGCTGGACTTGTCTCTCTCGGTGGGCTTTGCATGAATGGGAACCGCTGTCTGGGCGATATCTCCATGAGCTGGATCACATATATTGGCAACTTTACTGCAGGTGAGAATCTTTTCCTAGATATGTTTTTTTGGTGGCTTAGTTCAACACTATCACTACTATTTATTGTGTGTGTGTGTGTGTGTGTGTGTGTGTGTATGTGTGTGTGTGTGTATTATAGTACAGTACAGTACAGTACAGTGCTATGCTATGCTATGCTATGCTATGCTATGCTATGCTATGCTATGCTATCCTATCTTATCCTATCCTATCCTATCCTATCCTATCCTATCCTATCCTATCCTATCCTATCCTATCCTATCCTATCCTATCCTATCCTATCCTATCCTATCCTATCCTATCCTACGCTACACTACACTACACTACACTACACTACACTACACTACACTACACTACACTACACTACACTATACTATACTATACTATACTATACTAGCCAGGGTGGGACAGTGGTTAGAATGCAGTATTGCAGGCTAATTCTGCCAACTGCCAGCAGTTTTATCCTGACGGGCTCAAGGTTGACTCAGCCTTTAATCTTTCCGAGATCAATAAAATGAGGATCCAGATTGTTGGGGGTAATATGCTGACTCTGGAAACTGCTTAGAGAGGGCTATTAAGCACTATGAAGGGTTATATAAGTCCAAGTGCTATTGCTATTTGAAACTTCCTCTTTATCAAGTGGTTTTTTAAAAAAAAAAAATCACCCAGTGTAATTCCTAATTCTATATACTGCCTGCTTTTGAAGTTCATTTCAGTTCACGTCTTCTGAGGAAGGTACAAATAGCAATAGAACTTAGACTTATATACCGCTTCACTGTGCTTTACAGCCCTCTCTAAGCAGTTTTAAATGAACTCTTTATCAAGTGATTAAAACACCCATACTGTCGTTCCTAATTTTATATTCTGCCTGCTTTTGATGTTCATTTCTTCATATGTTTTAGCCACTTTAAAAAAAAAAAAGAATAGTAATGTTACGTACCATCTCAGTAAATAGTAGAACCTATCTGCTGTTGGATGACCTCAAACATCTAACCAAGGGTGAAATGTGAAAATTTCCCCTACCGGTTCTGTGGGTGTGGCTTATTTTGTGGGCGTGGTTTGGATGTCAGGTGGACATGGCTTCAGGTGGGCGTGGCTTGGTGGTCAGGTGACTGGGTGGGCATGGCCAACTTGTAAAATGTGGTGAAACTCACTTAACAATGCTCTTGCTTAGCAACCAAAATGTTGGGCTCAATTGTGGTCATAAGTTTTTCTTTCTTTCTTTCTTTCTTTCTTTCTTTCTTTCTTTCTTTCTTTCTTTCTTTCTCTTTCTTTCTTTCTTTCTGTCAGCGCAGCCCCCCAAGACGTTTCCCTCCTCCTGCCAGGAGCCCCGTCTGGGTGGCAGCCGACCTTCTCCCTCTCCCCCCTCCTGCCTTTATCTTCCTTTCCCACCTCCTCAGAGGCCAGCCTGCCTGCCCCGGGCGGCAGTGCAGAGAAGGGTGCGGCGGAGCTAGTTTGCAGAGAGGAAATGGAGGCAGCGGTTGGTGGCGTTTCAGCGCAGGCAGGCAACCGGCACTAAAGGGAACACCTGGGCGGGTGGCCCTGTTGCTGCTGGACCCGCGGAGACAGCCAAGCTCAGCTGCAGCTGCAATTGCAGCTGCATCGCCCTTGGCTTGGCTCGTCCATTGCCTCTTGCAAAATCCTCTTTCAGACAGCCCTGTATTTGGGGGGCATTCCCTCCCAAGGGCGGAAAAGCCCGCCTCGCCCCACAGCTGCCAGGACACACGCCTCCATGCCGCCTGCCTGCTCTTCCTCGCTGCACAGAGATGTCGGGGCGCGCGTGGCTCTGGTGCTGCGGGGGCGGGTTGGGGCTGCCCCAACTACACAACCGGACCCCACCCACCCCCCAATGCCACGGGGGCTGCAGCTGGGCCGGCGCCATCCCACCCGGCTGTTCCAAGGCCTCCCGCGGCTGGCTGAGCGCTCGGCCAGCCTCCCCGGCAGGTGCGCTTCAGCAACGGCTCCGTCCTGCCCAGCGCCGTGCCTGCCGAGGCTCCTGCTTGGCACCACCATGCTGCCTCCCACGTGGGCTTTGGAAGGGGATTCAGGGTCCCCACACGGGTGCTCAGGGTGCGCAGGAGGCCGGACGTTGCGGGCTCCCTGGCGGCTTTGCGCTTCCAAAAGCCCACCGGCCGCAGGGATGCCGCCCCCCCCCGGTTCCCTCCATCTCTGGGAAGCTGCTGTGGCCACCAGGCATGGCCGTCAGCAGCGGCCACAGTTCCTTCTATAAAACGGCTTCAAAACAGTTCCAACAAGTCGGCGGCATGCAGGAAAGCCTGCACGGCTTGGCTCGGCTCGCTGGCGCAGTGCAGTGCAGCTCGTTAGCCAGCTCCAGCCACAGCCCTGCCGCCAGTGCCAGCTGCCCCAAGTCCACGTGGAGGCGAGCGGCGAAACCCACGCAGCCGTGGGCAGCCAGCAGGTACTCGGAGAGGCCCAAGCCAGGGCCTTGCCGCAGGTGGAGCGCCTGCTCGTGGTGCAGCCAGAGCCACACTGCTTCAGCCAGCACTGCTGCCTTGCCCACCGGGTGGCCTGGCATGCCAAACTTTGCGTGGCAGCAAGAAGCAGCCCAAGAGCCAGGGTGGGCGCCCCACATGCTCAGCGGCTGAGCCAAGCCCTGCATACCCCTCTGCCTTCCGCCTCGCCTGCCTCCTCCTCCTGCCAGGCGGGGAGGGAGGGCAGCGAGAGGGGCGGCAGCGGCTCCTGCCAAGCACAGCGCACGGAGGTAGCGGGCAAGGTGTCCCCAGCACACCTGTTAAGCCGGCTGGCAACGTGACTACAAGTGCAGCATGGAAGCTGCTGGTGGCCGGGCAGCCGGCAGCCCCCTGCGCGGGGAGGAGAGAGGGCCAGGCCTGTGCTTGGAAGGGGTCGCCGCTCTCACTGCCCTCCCTCCCTGCCTGGCAGGGAGACGTCCGCCTGCCCTCCAGAAGCAGCGCTGCCGCCATTCGCTTTTGTTTCACAGCGGGAGAAGGAAGAAAGCGGGTAGTGAGAACGGCAGCCGCTTCCAAGCGCAGGCCTGGCCCTCTCCCCAACAGAGGCAGCATGCGGCTGTGAAGGACCTTCACCACCCACCCTCCCAGAGCACCACAGCTGCAGTTCGCTTTCTTCCTTCTCCTGCACCACCCCTCTTAGCCCCAACACAGCAGCTGCATCTCCCCCAAGGGCCACCCACCCACCCACTGGCCGGGCCTGGCCAGAAGCGGCGCTTCTCCCGTCACAGGCTGGACGCCGACTTCGGAAGGCAAGCGAGCATGGGCGACTGCCGGGAAGGCTGTGTGGAAGGCCGCCAAGCATGGCAGAGCTGCGGGGAAGGGAATAGGCTCTCTTCCCCGCCACCCTGACATGCTTTCCTGCCTTCCACGTGGCCTTCTGCTTGTCTGCCTTTGCAAGCTGGCCACATGGAAAGCAGAAAAGCATGTGCAGCCCTTCCCAGCCTCAAAGCTCCACACTCCACACCGACCCGCACTCAAACAAAGCCTCGCTGGGCAGCTCTGCCCCCACCGCGGCCACGCAGGAAAATTCCCTGGCACGGTGCAGTTCTGGGATGGCAGAGAGCCCAGGCAAGAGTGCACCCTGCCCTTCAGGATCAGAGGCACAGTGGGTCTCCCCCCCCACCAGCATTGCCTTACCTTCTGCAGCTGCTGGTGCTATGGGGCTGAGTCTGAGAGCGGCAGCAGTCGGCCAAAGGCCCCGCGGAAGCAGAGTGTGCCACGCCCAAAAGGCGGGAAATGGCAAGTGGATGTCCTGGGGCTGCTGCACATGCGCACCGCATCTCCCACAGCCCTCTTCCAGTGAGGACTCATGTCCTACCGCATGTGCAGTGCCGGGACATCTGCTTGCAGGGTGAGCGAGCGGCAAGCGGAGGACTGGTATGGGGGCGTAGCCAGCCAGCCATCGCTGGCGGTTCGGCGAACCACGGGTGGCCATCGCTACCTTTCCGCCCGAACCGGTCCGAACCGGGAACATTTCACCCCAATCTAAGCAATATTGAACCGGCCTAACGTATGAATGGGACACCACCCCAAAATCTCAGAGATGTAGGCTAGACAGAGAAGTTGAAAAGGCATCCAAAAATAATGGACACGGCTGAGTCTAATGATGATGATGATACAATCAGAAAGGTACAAGGCAGTGTACAAAGTTAAAACATCAAAACAACAATAACCCCAAATACAGAAATTTGAGAATTGGGAAATTGTATAATTACAATTGTTTCAACTATCTGACACCAACCAGACAGGATTACTTCGTCCTCTGGCCCCCTTGAAAACCAGTTTTTTAAAGCTTTTCTGAAGAACCACATGGTAGGGGCTAATTAAGTTCAGGCCCAGTGGGCTTTTCTAAGGCATGCTTGCAATATCTCTAAAGATAGTTAATCCCCCCTTTTTCCGAAGGGCCACCCACAGTCCAAAATGTCCACCAATCTCTTTTGTCCATTTTCTTATGGGAAACAGACAGCCAGGCTGGGACATCTGCTCAGTGTGTCCTTGAGGTGACAGCAATGTCTCACGGAAGCCGACGGATGCTTGAATACCATTCTCCCACCCCTCCATTCCACCCACCCCGATCCCTGTTATTGTCAAGCTGCAAATGAAAGAAAAATGTATGTGAAAGTGTGAGTCAGTCTTGACAACATGGTTGGGGCCAATGAACCTAGTAGGCATTTCCAAGGGCAGAAAAGGCATGGCTCCAGTATCTCATAAGATGGCATTGTTTAGTTGAGGGGAGATGAAACATGCCCACCTTGTCTGACTTTGTAGGATGCACAGGGACAATGGGACAAAGACAGTCTCATAAAGGTCCAGGAGCAAAATAAACAAAGGCTTTATAGACGAAAACCAGCACCTTGAATTGCATTCAGAAACCAACCAGCAAACATTGCAGCTCTTGAAGTGGTGGTGTCAGGTGGACCTACTGAAGTGAATTCATAATTATTCATGCAGCCATCTTATGGACTACCTTTAGTTTCCAGTGAATCTTTCAAGGGTATCTTTAAGTGTGGCCCCATATACACTAGCCCAGATTAGAGATGACTAAAGCATGAGTGGCTGTGAGAAGAGCCTGTTGATCAAGGAAAGGATGCAATTCACTGTTAGAACAGATTTATAAAAGGAAAAATGTGAAACCGAGAAATGAATCCACAGGCAGTGGTGGGCTGCTGCCTGGTCGGACCGGTTTGGGCGAACCGGTAGTTGTGATCACTGGCTGGGCCCGCGCACCCGCCACTGCACTATCCTTTCCATATATAACTAACTTTCTGGCTTGTTCCCCCCCACACACGCGGCCCAAACTGCGCCTCCTGCACTCACCGGAGCAGCCTGAGTAGATTAGCTGCATGTTTGAAGCCGCGTTTTTATCCCGAAGAGGCACACGTGAGTGAAGCAACCATGCGTATACTCTCACAACCAGCAAACTGGTTGTTAGTGTAAGTGCAGCCCACCTCTGTCCACAGGTGCTTTTTCAAAAGGCAACTGGACATTCTTTGTTTTTCCTTGAAGATGTTTTGCTTCTCATCCAAGAAGCTACTTAAAGTTCCTTTGTTGTATGAGAAGCAAAACATCTTCAAGGAAAAACAAAGAAAATCCACTAGGCTTTTGAATAAAGTACTTTTGGGACAACCATGACCTGGATGACTGAGAATCTCCATAGACATTTGGCAAATTAACCCATCCTTCCGTATGCCCGTTTCTGAGTTTGGAGCAAATGTGAAATACTTGGACTATTCTAATGCAATAAGAATCCCAAGAGGCTGTTGCCTTCTTTGTAATAAGAGCAGAAAAGCCCATTGATGTCTTCCATACTTCTGAAGGAAATGTTTCTACCTCTACTTCTCCCTTGATTTCCAGGCCTCTGCGTCATGATTGCCATGTCCATTTTCACAGGAAAAACTAGTGCCACCAACCATTACAGATGGTCTTTCGGCTTGGGTTGGGCCTCTTTTCCTTTGTACCTTCTAACTGGTAAGGATCTTCTTTGAATACCCTGGTGAGATTTTTTAAAAGATACATCTTTATGCATTCTGTATATTTTCACAACAGTGAAACGTATTTCATTTTGGGTTGGGAACTAAGCACATTTCCCTGGCAGGAGAGGAATCAGCAACATTTAAACATCCCAACATCTATATATCCTGTATTACAGCTTATCCAATCCCTTGCTTGGTTGGGACACTAATTTACCTCATATACCTGACATCAAGACTGTGTGCAGTTAAGAGCAATAGATCTATTCTGGACCATTGATTTTTAAGGATTAGAGCTTGGTCATAAACAGATGAATAAAGAGATGAAGTTGAGTTCAGAGCTCCATAGATTCCTGGTTATTTTTTTTAAATTCTACTTCATCTGCTGGGTGGCTAATCCATTATTTTTCCCATCCGACAGGTTGTCTTACTTATCTATTGCATAAGAGTACAGAAGCAACAGCGTAGGAGAAATATGACAATGTCTTTGGAGATGACCAGTGAAGCTGCATTGGTAACCTGGAGGCACAGATCAGAATTATTTGCCCTGCACCAAATTTATAAATGAAGGACGAAGGCAGAAGAATTTGTTTAAATGTAGAAAAACAGCCATACATTCCCAGCCCCTCCCCATCCCATTTTTGTCTAAAATATTCAGATTGTTTCTTTCTGAAGTGCATTTGGATTCGCAAATGTTAAGAACTCTGGGAGAGTTCTGCAAGCAGGTCCCAGAAAGCAGGAATTCTACTCTTCTCCCTTCTTTCCTGTTCCAGGAAACCAAAGGTGCTTTTTAGTTTATCTGTGGTCTCAGAGTCCACACCCATCTGCACTATTCAGGTGACCCAGAGGGCACAGATCAACTTCCCAGTGGCCTCCACGACTTTCAGGAAGAGTACTAATGACCAGATGACTGCAAGGGATATAAATCCTTCCCTCCTCCACCATTCAGTCAGAACTGAAGAAGCGTCTTGGATGAGAAGTGAAACATCTTCAAGGGAGGGGGGGGAAAGTCCAATTGCCTTTTTGTAAAAAGCACCTTTGGGATAACCATGACCTGGATGACTGAGAATCTCCATAGCTTCTTTCAAGAAAGTTGATTTCCATTCTGCCCAAGGGAAAAGAAAAAAGAAAATTAATTTTCTTCCTGCCAAAAGAAATAGGATGGAATTATCCCTGGCATGCCTTCTTTCCTTCCTTCGAGGGTGATCAAGAATTCTCTGGATAAAACCCCCAACCTCACCTTCGTTGCATCTCAGATTTCCCCCTTTTCCATATCGCACCTTTAAAATTTTATTTTCTAGAAATCAGAGTTTTTGTATTTTAGGATAAGGAACTCTAAATAATTATATAACTTGTGGCATATACTCTCAGGCTTTGGCATTTTATAACTGTATAAATCACCTGTTCTTCTTTCACCTGTTCTTCAACAGAGTCTTTAGGTCTGAAAGTATTTGGAGGGGAAAATGATATTTCCAATTCAACTGAAATTATGCAATTTGAACTACTTTCAAGGATGGTTTTTGTATCAATGACTGAACTTTTTTTTATCTCTAAACGTGTGCAAAATATCTTTTTCAATAAAAAGGTATAAATATTTGCAATGTTTTGTGAGAGTGTCAATGGAGAAGGGAAACTTGATTGGAGTTGGATGACAAGTATGTCAGCTGCCCCTCAGAACCACTGAAATTAATGGGAACTAAGTAATCATTCATTTTTAGGGACTTATTTTTAACTTAGTGAGTCCAACATAGAATTTAAGCCTCTGATAATAAACTCAGCTAAGACTGCAATCATCATAAATAAGGACTGTTAAATATAAAATGTGTTCAATAGCCAATATTTGAATAAATAAGGAGAAGGAAATGGATATAAAGATAATTTTATTTGATCACAGACTAAAATGCCTAGGACCAGCTGAATGTCACTCATGATTTACAATAAAATGTAAGGAGGGAGAGACAGTTCAGTGTAGTGGTTAAGGCATCAGACTAGAAACCAGGAGACTGAATTCTAGTCCGGCCTTAAGCAAAAAGCCAACTGGGTGACCTTGGGCCATCCATTTTCTCTCAGCTCTAGGAAGGAAGCACTCGTGAAACATCTTACCAAGAAAATTGCAGGGGCCTATTGAGGCAGTTTCTGAGAATCAGATATGATTGAGTGGAACAACAACAACAACAACAATTAAAAAGGAGACTTTCATATCAGGCACAACATCAGTAAAGGTGATGAGGGGCTTGGAGACTATCAATCAGAATAGAGCTGGAAGGGACCTCGGAGGTTTTCTAGTCCAGCCCCCTGCTCAAACAGGAGATCCTATACCATTCCAGACAAGTGGCTGTCTAGTCCCTTCTTAAAAACCTCCAGTGATGAAGCACCTAAAACTTCTGAAGGCAAGCTGTTCCACTGGTTAATTGTCCTCACTGTTAGGATGTTTCTCCTTACTTCCAGGTTGCTTCTCTCCTTGATTAGTTTCCATCCATGGTTTCTTGTTTTGCCCTCTTGTGCTTTGGAAAATAAGTTGACCCCCTCTTCTTTGTGACAGTCCCTCAAATATTGGAAGACTGCTGTCATGTCCCCCCCCCCAGTCCTTCTTTTCTCTAGATTACATTCTAGGAAGAATGGTAAAGGAACAAGGTTTGTTCCAGAAGTTGAACGGACAAATAATAGCAACCTAACATTCTTCCAGTACTTGAAGGGGTGTCCCAGGCAAGGGTGGGTTCCTACTGGTTTGGACCGGTTTGCCCGAACCGGTAGCGACCCTCTAGTGATGTCATCCGAACCGGATCGGTGGTTACGGGTCCGTGGGGGCTGCCATCTTTTTTTAAAAAAAATTTCCGATTTTTTTTTTCCTGAGCATGCTCAGAAGGTGACTTCCAGCACTGTGCATGCGGTTGCCATCTTTTTTTGGCTTTATTTATTTTATTTTTATTTTTTTCTGAGCATGCTCAGAAGGTGACTTCCAGCACTGCATGCGGTTGCCATCTTTTTTTTGGCTTTATTTATTTTATTTTTATTTTTTTTATGAGTATGTTTAGAAGNAAGCCCAACAACGGACCTCTACCTAGGATCGAACTCACAACCTCCTGATTGTGAGGCAAAAGTTCTACCTCTAAGCCACAGCAACTGTGGTTGGAGAATGGTCGATTCTGCCTGCTACTAAGTGGCTGGTTTTTTTTTCTTTGTGCTTTTAATGGTTTTTTTAAAAGGATATTTTATTGTTAATTTTTTTCAGGGCACTTTGTTGTTTTTAGGAAATGTTTTTTTTTAAAAAAAGATATTGTTTTTAGGAAATGTTTTATTTGTAATGGAGTATCCTGCTTTTAAGTGCAGGTTGGTCCTTGACTTAGAACTGTGTCACTTAATAACTGCAGGGATGCATGCATCTTGCCAGCTTTACTGCAGGAAAGTATCTTCACAAGAGTCTTTTCCCAGAAATGTTTTTCTGTGGCTTAGCAAAACACTATCACCACTATTTGAAACTTCCTCAGACTCGTGCCAAGAAAACTAACTGAAATGCACTTCAAAAGCAGGTACAATATTGAATTTGGAATGGGAGTATGGGTGAATTTTCTTTTGAAATTACTTTATAAAGAGGTCTTTTAAAAACAAACATATGAGCATAGGACAAAATACTCTTGAGTTCAGCAAAACCTGATATATTGGTTGAAACCTTCATGTTGCAAGATGAACAAGTTTACAAGTTTCTTAATATTTGGAATTTGGAATCGCAACGGGGAGCGGGGATTTTTTAAATTACTACGTTATTTGGTTTGGTTTTCAAAACAAACCAACATATGGGCTTTGAAATTCTTCATTTCATGAAATTCTTTTTTTTAAAATATGGTAGTGTTACCACCTACAAACTCAGCGGATGGCAGAACCTGTACCTGTCCTTGGATGACCTCAAACAGCTAAGCAGAATTGAACCGGCCTAATACATGAATGGGACACCACCCTGAAATCCCAGAGAAGTAGGCTAGATGGGAAAGTTGAAAAGGCATCCCAAAACAAGACCAATCCCTTCATATTGTGGCCAAGACTGCAACAATATGGATGTGTTTGTGCCTGATGGTGAAGATGATCATACATTCAGAAAGGTCCAAGGCAGCGTACAAAGTTAAAACATCAAAAAAAGACCAAATATAGGAATTAGAATACTGGAAAATTGTATCATTGTAATTGTTCCAACTATTGATCGTCAATCAGGCAGGATTTCCCCATCTGGCTTGAAAACCAGGTTTTAAAGCTTTTCTGAAGGACAGCAGGTGTCAACTGTCCAGTTGACGAATCCAGAAAAAGGAACTCCTGGGACATTATTTTACCAAAAGTATAAAATTTTACTGAATAAACCGCATTAACACAGAAGAAGGGAAACCAGCTCTGGGTTTCCCGCACAAAAGCAAGCATAGTTAATACCCCCTTTTCCCTACAGGCCACCCACACTCCAAAACGTCCACCAATCTCTTCTGTTCATTTTGTTATGGGAAACAGCCAGCCATGCTGGGGCATCTGCTCAGTGTGTCCTTGAGGTGATAGCAATGTCTCACGGAAGGCAACAGATGCTTGAATACCATTCTCCCACCCCTCCATTCCATCCACCCAGTGGTGGGATTGAAAAAATTTAGCAACTGGTTCACTGCCTGGTTGCTGGGTAGGTTTGGCCATGGAGGCGTGGCGGTACTAGGGTTAACCCTAACCCTACCCAGGCTCCAGAGGCTTTCCTCGAGCCTCCAGGAGGGAGAAAACAGCCCCCCCCTGGCCACCGGAGGTCCTCCGGAGGCTGGAAGCAGGCCCATTTCTGGACTTCCGGTAGGCCCGTTTTTCACCTCCAAGGTGCCAGAGGCTTTCCTGGAGACTCCAGGAGGGCGAAAACAGCCTCCCCTGGGCTCCGGAGACCCTCCGGAGGCCAGAAATGGGCCCGTTTCCAGACTTCCAGTACTTCCAGTAGGCCTGTTTTTCACCCTCCAAGGCTCCAGAGGCTTTCTTCGAGCCTCCAGGAGGGCGAAAACGGCCTCCCCCGGGCATCGGAGGCCCTCTGGAGGCCGGAAATGGGCCCATTTCTGGACTTCCGGTACTTCCAGTAGGCCTGTTTTTCGCCCTCCCAGAGCCTCCAAGTGGGCCCTGCACTTACCTGGCATCCAAAACGAGCCATGTGGAGACTCCTGGGAGGGGAGGGGAGGGGTGGGTGGGGTCAACCAGTCCTTGGAACAACCGGTTCGGCGAACCAGATTAAAATTAACATCTGGTTCATACGAAACGGTCCGAACTGACTGAATCCCACCCCTGCATCCACCCCATCCCCTATTATTGTCAAACTGCAAGCGAAGGAAAAATGTAGGTGAAAGTGTTAGTCAATCTTTTTTTTATTTTTTTTTATTTTTTATTGAAAAGTATTAAAAAAGGAACAAACATATAATGTGTATATACATATGTACATAATCACATATATACATAAATAAGTGTTAGTCAATCTTGACAGCATGGTTGAAGCCAATGAACCTCGGGCCTAGTAGGCCTTTCTAAGGGCAGAAAAGGCATGGCTCCAGTATCTTATAAGGTGGCATTGTTTAGTTGAGGGGAGATGGAACATGCCCGCCTTGTCTGACTTTGTAGGATGGACACGGACAATGGGACAAAGACAGTCCCATAAAGGTCCAGGAACCAAATAAGGAAAAGCTTTATAGACGAAAACCAGCACCTTGAGTTGCACTCAGAAACCAACCAGCAATCATTGCAGTTCTTGAAGTGGTGGTGTCAAGTAGACATACTGAAGTGCATTCATAATTACTCATGCAGCCACCTTTAGTTTCCAGTGCATCTTTCAAGGGTATCTTCAAGTGTGGCCCCATGTACACTAGTGCAGACAAGAGATGACTAAAGCAGGATTGACTGTGAGAAGAGTCTTTTGATCCAGGAAAGGAAGGAAAGGATGCAGTTCACAGTTAGAACAGATTTATGAATGGAAAAATATGAAACCGAGGGGGAAAAAAGGCAAATTAATCCATCCTTCCCTATGCTAGTTTCTGAATTTGGAGGAAATATGAAATACTTGGATTATACCAATGCACTAAACATCCCAAGAGGCTGTCGCCTTCTTTGTAATGAGAGTAGAAAAGCCCATTGGTGTCTTCCATACATCTGCAGGAAATGTTTCTACCTCTCTACCTCTTCCTTGATTTTCAGGCCTCTGCGTCATGTTTGCCATGTCCATTTTCTCAGGAGGGGTTGGTCCCACCAACCAATATGGATGGTCTTTCGGCTTGGGTTGGGCCTCTTTTCCTTTGTACCTTCTAACTGGTAAGGATATTTTGTGAACACACTGGTGAGATTTTTTAAAAGGTACTTGTTTATGCATTCTGTATATTTTGACAACAGTGAAATTATTTGGTTTGGGAACTAAGCAACATCTAAACATACAAACATCCATATATCTTACATTACAGCTTTTCCAATCCCTTACTTGGTTGGGACCAAAAAGATTTGAAGTTCAGAACATTTAGAAGATGCTAGGTTACCTAACACATCTGATATCAAGAATGCATGCAGTTAAGAGAAATAGGTCTATTCTGAACCATTGGCTTTTGAGGATTAGAGCTTGGTCAGAATAACAGAGTAACAAAGTTGGAAGGGACCTTGGAGGTCTTCTAGTCCAACCCCCTGCTTATGCAGGAAACGCTCATATTTAAGTGATTGTCCACTAGGACTCCAAGATCTCTCTCACAGTTACTATTATTGAGCCAAGTATCACACAAGCTGTGTGCTTCTGTGCTGTAATTGCTGATTGCTGTTTGTTTGAGGTCTGAC
>QLTV01003111.1:716957-732373 GCA_003457575.1 Thermophis baileyi | reverse complement strand
TCTTTCTTTCTTTCTTTCTTTCTTTCTTTCTTTCTTTCTCCTGGTCTTTTTCTTTTTCCTTCCTGCCCCCCTCCCTCCCTTCCACCGCAGGGTGGAGTTCACCGTGGGTGAGAAGCCCATCAGCAACTTCCGCATGATCGAGAGGCACTATTTCCGGGACCAGCTGCTCAAGAGTTTCGACTTCCAGTTTGGCTTCTGCATCCCAACCAGCAAGAACACCTGCGAGCACATCTACGAGTTCCCCCAGCTCTCGGAGGACCTCAGTAAGCGAGGGGGGGAGGGGGGGACTAGGGTCGTGGCGCTTTGGGTTTGGGCTGCCTCCGGTCAAGCGGGCCGGCCACGGCTGACCCCCCCTCTGTCCCCTCCCGGCTTCTCTCCCAGTCCAGGAGATGATCCTTCACCCCTACGAGACGCAGTCGGACAGTTTCTACTTTGTGGACAACAAGCTGGTGATGCACAACAAGGCCGACTACTCCTACAGCGGGGGGCCCTGATCCGGCGCAGACTCCCCCCCCTTCCCCTCCTGATGGTGGTCCGGGAGCCTCGACTCGCCAGCCGGCTGCAAGAGGGGCAGCCGGATTGGATTCTGCGTGGAACCGGCCTCTGAGACTGACTAGCTGAAGCTTTCCCTCCCCCCTGACGCCCCCCCCCCCGACTTTGGAGGCAGCGCCCCTCATCCCCTGCCTTGGGGGGGGGACCGGGACCCCACCCTCCGTAGCTGCCGGGCATTGAGGCTCTCCCAGTAGCTCCTTGTCTCCCTATTGTTGGGGAAGGGTCTTCCTCGAAGCCCCTCTCGTGCTTGGGAGGGGGGTCATTTTGGTAGGAATTCTACTCCCCCCCTCCCCAACCCAAGAATGGGGCGCTGAAGATCAGCAGGAATCGTGGGAACTCCGGAATGACACAGCCCGCCCCCCTCGTTCCCAGCTCCGATCGTCCATGGGCAAAGACCCCAGGCCCATTTCTTCTGCCTGCCGTTTTTGGCTCAGTCCTTCTCCAGGGGTGACCGAGGGCAGGGTGGGGGCAGCCGAAGACTCTGTTGGGAGGGTCTCTCCTGGTGGCCCCCCTTTGCCATCTCGGTGGGAAAGGGGGAGGGGGCTTCTGCTGCTGCAAAAGGGCTCATGAAACCATGTTTGATGTGGTGGTGGGTGAATAGAAGACATTCTTTCTCCAGCCCTTGTCATTGGACTTTTCCTCCCCCGAAACCCCTAGGGACCCCCCAAATAACTGGCCTTGCTCTGTGGGCATCCATCTCCTTCGGAAACGAACAGGCTCTCCTTCCTCTCATTCCTGGGGGGGGGGGCTGGGGGAGGTGTCTCTAAAAAGAGAAAGAGGCATGGTTCACCTCCCTAAGCCACTCTTGTCTTGCATTTGGGGAAGGGTCTTCCAAAGTGGGCAGGGGGGGCAGCTCTTCACTGCCCCTCCGGGTTCCTAGAAGAGCTGCTTTGCCAGGGCAGGTTTGGGGGTGGTTTAGTTTCTGCCCTGCTGCGGTGTTGCGTTCGGAGTGTGATTGTTCCAGAGTGTGTTGTGTTGGGTGTTTGCCGGGTGTGATTTAAAAAGTCCATTTGGCGGGCACCGCAATGCGGTCAAACACAACAGGCGTAAAAACCACGCCCAACTTTGATCGCACCATCAAAGTGTGACTTTCTCCCTCCCCTGCAGACACCCGTGATCGACACGTGTGATTGTGTTACATCCGACACAATCTGCATGTGTGCATCACCCGTAAAAGCTGAGCTTCATTCTTAGACAGAGGCAACCTGTGAATTGGGGAGGGGGCTGCGAGAAGGGGAAGGGCTCCTTGGGGCGTGTGGCACAAGCTGCCACTTTCTTCTGTGGGGGGGGGCACTAAGAAATCCCCAGTTGGGCAAAGGAAGCCCACCCCCCACCTCAAAGATCAGGGCTTTGGGACGCAGGTAGCCTCTTGCAAGGGGGGCTTGTCAATATTTGGGGGGTGCCGTGTCCGACTTCTGTGGGGTTAAAGTTACAGCCTGTCTGTGGGTCAATTGGAACTCTTAAGTCCCTTTTGGAAATGTCCACGAAGGTTCTCAATCATCCAGGCAGAGATGACCAAAACCTACGAAGAACGGCTGCAGGAACTGGGCTTGGCCAGTCTAGAGAAAAGGAGGACTACAGGTGACATGACAGCAGTCTTCCAATATTTGAGGGGCTGCCCCAGAGAAGAGGAGGGGGTCCACTTCTTCTCCAAAGCACCTGAAGGCAGGACAAGAAGCAACGGATGGAAACTGATCAAGGAGAGATTCAACCTGCAACTAATTTCCTGACAATTACAATTAACCAGTGGAATATAAGTTGCCTCCAGAGGTTGTGGGGGCTTCATCACTGGAGTTTTTTAAGAAGGGGACAGCCACCTGTCTGAAATGGTCTAGGGCAGGGGTGTCAAACTCACGTCGTCATGTGATGTATCGTGACTTTTCCCCCCTTCGCTAAACTGGGCGTGGCCAGTGCGTGACACATCCGGCCTGTGGACCGCGAGTTTGACACCCCTTATCTAGGGTCTCCTGCTTGAGCAGGGGGGTTGGACTAGAAGACCTCTAAGGTCCCTTCCAACTCTAGGATTCTGTGAGGAAGACAGTGAGGGCAATTAACCAGTGGAACAGCTTGCCACCAGAAATCGTGGGTGCTCCATCACTGGAGGTTTTTAAGAAGAGACTGGACAGTCACTTGTCTGAAATAGTATAGGTTCTCCTGCTTGAGCAGGGGGCTGGACTAGAAGACCTCCAAGGTCCCTTCCAGCTCTATTCTGTTTCTGAATCAAAATCACATGAAGATGTCTGAAGGTTGCCTGAAGATTGAAGCATTGCAACTCAACTAATTTGTAGACCTTCCGACAACCTTCAGAGGTCTTTGCCTGGATGACTCAGAGCCTTCTTGGACATTTTGCGATGCCTTTGGGGGAAGGACCCCCAGAGGTTGGTGTGGCAGGAGTAGGCCCACTCGTAACAACTCTCTGGCTACCCACCTTGCTCTGACGGAGGAGGCTGCCTGGATGGGCAGCGAAGCGTCTCTGAAACTATCCCAAAGGTGCTTTTTTCCCAAGAGGGAACCGGACTTTCTGGTTTTTCTTTGAAGACGTTTCGCTTCTCATCCAAGAAGCTTCTTCAGCTCTGACTGGACGGTGGAGAAGGGAAAGATTTATATTCCTTGCAGACAGCTGGTCATTTGCATCCTTTTTAGAGGGTCGTTGAGGCCGCTTGGAGGTTTACCTGTGTCCTCGGGGTCACCTGAGTGGTGCAACTCTCTGAAACTAAAAATTAGTCCAGTTGCAATGATTCAGTCTTCAGACCGTTTCAGGGAACCTTCAGGTGCATTTGGAGACGTGGTCAGCGTCCCTCTCCACTGGGCAGCAGCCTTGTGCTGCAGGACGTCCGAATAGAAATGGGGGCGGGGGGGGGAACTCTATGCCACCCAGTTCTGGAACTTGCCATGCCTCCCCTCCCCCCCCCCTCCGGGAGGGAGCTGGTGTGTTTTGGCCGTAAAAGCAGAGACTGAAAAGATAAGGGGAAAAGGAGCTTTACTGGTTGTTTCCTCTGAAAGTTTGGCCAGCTTTATCAAATCAAGAGACTGACCTAATTGTAAATGTCCATGTTTTATTCTGAATAGGATAGAATCTGGAGTGCCCCCAAAAACACGGCACGCAAAATGATGCATGAAGGAATCCTTTCCTTGCGGCTCATTCTGCTCTTTGGCTGCCCACAGCTGCCCCCACAGCCCCCCCCACCAGGGAAAACCCCCTTGCAGGTGGTCCTAGTAGAAGCAGATCAAACACCCTCCTCCCCATTTCTCTCTGGCTGTTACTAGGACCTGTCTCTGCTTCTGCTCATTTCCAGGATCAGTTGGTGCACCGGGACTCTGGAGTCATGGGGAGGCCTCATTCTGCCCCCCCCACCTCTGCCAGGAAAGGCAAATGGGCAGAAATGGTTGGTGGGGGGGGGGAGAGACTATTCAGCTAGGAAAAAACTAGGAGGAGGAGGAGGAAGACTGTGGGGTCCTGGGTGCTCTCTGAGCTTGGTGGTTTTCTTGCAGATGTTTCATAACCCAACTAAGTAACGTCATGAGTGGAAGGAAGGAAGGAAGGAAGGAAGGAAGGAAGGAGATGGGAATGAGGAAGGAAGGGTGGGTGGGTTTGGGAGGTTTTTAAGAAGAGATTGGTCCACCACTTGTCTGAAATGGTATGGGGTCTCCTGCTTGAGCAAGGGGTGGGACTAGAAGACCTCCAAGGTTCTTTCCAAAGTTGTTGTTAGGGAGGGAGGGAGGGAGGGAGGGAGGGAAAAAATAAGGTTCCCTCCACTCCTCACTTTCTGTGGCTGTGCTGCCGATGGCGGCTTGCAAAAACCCGGTTTATTTTTGTAGTGCTCATATCCTGGAGAGGTGGCTGAGCAGGTAGCCCAATTCTTTATCCCAGGCTGAGCTGGGAGGAATTTACGCCGGGCACATTTCGTTCCCTTCCCTCGGGCAGCTAAGAGGCTCAGGCAGGGAGGGACTAAAAATAGCCGCCTCAGGCTGCTTGCGGTTGTGGGTCACCCAGGCAGGTGCCAGGCGCAGCCTCGCTGATCCCAGCTTGCCAGCTCACTAGCCAGTCTGAGAGCCTCGCTTGCCAGCTTATTAAAAATAACCTTCAGAGAGAGAGATGGACGTGCACAAAAGACTTCACCTTATTCGGTACCCAAAGAGGGCCTGGAAATGAACCAGAATGGAAGTGAATAGAAAATACTCGGTGGGGGAACAAGGAGCCTCAGCCTGGGTGGCACTAAAGGCGGGCAAGGGGGCCTGATCTTTGGTTGTCCGAAGACAAGGAGGGAACCATCCAGTTGGTCCAGCCTGTCCTGCCCAGTTGTCCAAGGGGTGGAGAGCCAGGTGGAGCTGGGCGGCCACCTGCTGTCCAGCTGGGTTCCTCCTGGTCCAAGGAGCTCATGTTGCCCTATTTCAGAGATTGCCTGCCTGGCATTGGGTGGAGGGCACGGGGGGGGGGATCCTTGGACAAGAAAGCCAATATCCATGGGAGGGGTCCTAGCTGAGGACTGCCTGGGGTGGGTTAACTTTGAGATCCTCCTTGCTGCTGTTTGAGGAGGTTCTCCCCCACCTCTCAACCAGATTCTGAGTCAGTACAGAATACTGGAGTTGGAAGGGACCTTGGAGGTCTTCTAGTCCAACCCCCTGCTCAAGCAGGAGACCTTCTACCATTCCAGACAAATGGTTGTCCAATCTCTTCTTGAAAACCTCCAGAGATTGAGAAGGAAGGAAGGGAGGGAGGGAGGATAGATAGATAGCAGAATAACAGAGTTGGAAGGGACCTTGGAGGTCTTCTAGTCCAACCCTCTGCTCAAGAAGGAGACCCTCTACCATTCCGGACAAACGGCTGTCCAATCTCTTCTTGAAAACCTCCAGTGATAGAATCAATTGTACTCTGGGTGATTTGTGTATGTGTGCACACATTTGGTGGGAATTGCTATGTGTTGGTTGCAGAGGGTTTCGGACCCTCCAGTGGGATGCTGAGGAGGGGGCCTTCAAGCAGAGGGGCACTGCCATGCCCTGGATTTAGGAGGTGCCCATGGTCCCCCACTCTCAGCCCTGCTGGTCAGGTGGCCACCGCTGGCTTCTGGGGCACCGGACAGCCCCATCTTGACCCTCTCTAAAGCAGACAACCTTGGCCAGCTGGATGCACAGATAATCCAGGGAGGGAGGATAATTCAATCAGGATTAAAGTTGATGGGCAGCCACCTTCCTTGCAGGGGGGTGCAAGGTGTGAGAGCCAAAAATACAACAAGGCCAGGCGTGCGAGGTGACCTTGGCTGCCCTGCCCTCCCACTCCTGAGTAATGGGGAGGGCTTTTCACCCCTCCCCAAATGTCACCTGCACGAACAAAGCATCGCCTTGGAACGTCAAACAGGCAAAATAAGAAAAGCAGCCCTGCAGTCTGTTTTTAGTCCCTGTGGTAAACATTTGTCCCATTTGCACTGATGATGTTACCTAGCTGGGTCATGAAACGTCTGCAAGAGACGAGAGAGCACCAAGGGCCCCCCAATTCACCGCTGAGCTATAAATATTCTCCTTTATTATCTGCTAGACTCTAGACTGACTGTCCCTGTTTTATTAGCAATAGCACTTAGACTTATATACCGCTTCAGTGCTTTGCAGCCCTCTCTAAGTGGTTTACAGAGTCAGCATATTGTCCCCAACAATCTGGGTCCTCATTTTACCAACCTCGGAAGGACGGAAGGCTGAGTCAACCTTGAGCCTGGTGAGATTCGATCTGCCAAACTGCTGGCAGCCGGTGATCAGCAGAAGTAGCCTGCAGTACTGCACTCTAACCACTGCGCCACCGCGGCTCTTCTATTGTGCTGTCCACCTGCCAGGGAGAAAACTCCCCATTGTCTGGCTGTGCATGCTGGGCCTTTTTGCTCCTGGTTGTGTGGTTAACGGGCCACAGCCGCACTGGCTGGATGGGAGCATCCTTATTTGGAAACACGAAATGAGAGATCGTCTCTTTCAAATCCAGGTCTCGCTCTTTGAGAAATGGTGGCTGTTCTCCGGAGGTCTCTCTGTCTTGGTCATTCGTAGCCTGAAGGTCATCGAAAAGATGCACGTGGGGGGGGGTCCCAGGTGGTGGGTGATGGGGGGGGCATCTGCCAAGGGGGGCTGGCCCCAAGCACAGACCCTTGAGGCTAGAGAGACCATGGAGAAAACAGGCTAAGAAGAGAGAGTAGTTTTCCTCAAAAAACTGCTCTCCTTGGGAACTTGAAGATGTGTGGAGTGCAACTCCCAGAATTCCCCAGCCGGTTTAAAAGCACCACTTTAAAGCATGTTGCTGTGCATTTCCAGCACAAGCACCCACAGAACTCTCCCACGCAACTTTTAGCAGATCTAAATTAAATTATTTAAAAAGTATTTATTTTTTAAAAAATATTTTTCTCAAACTACAACCCTCCGGGGATTTTTGCCTCTTGATCAGGGGTTCCACAGCCTGAAAAACATCTAAAACCTATGGTAGGTTGCCATCTGTAGGGGAATTTGAGCCCCCTCCTCAGCCTAGGATGCCCCCCCCAAAAAAACCAACCCTGATGGTGGTTTAAAGTCTGCCCCTCTGCATAGTTATTTAAAAGCACAACCGGGATAGTACACGGATCATATTTCCCCCCCTCGGGAACGAACTGCGTTGACTCCCCTGCTCCGAGGCGAGGCGTGTTTTACTTGGGCGAAGACCATTTTCTTACAGAAAAGATTAATATATATTTAAAGCTGTAATAAAAAGAAGCATGTCAACCAGGTATCCTGTGCTTGGAGTTTGGTTGTAAAGAAGGAAACGGGTGGGTGCCCCCAAAGTGTCACCCCATCAGCTGCTCTCCATCGCTCCCCACAACCTCTGTGTTGGCTGTGGCTTATGGGTCTGGAGTGGGGCACGTTTGCTTGGGCCATGAGAGCCCCTGGCTGCATCCCGTCTTAAGAGGAGCTTAAGGAATTTCAAGGCAAATAGCAAAAGTTTAAGAATGTTGATCAGAACCATCCTTCCTTCCTTCCCTTCTCCCTCTTCCTCTTCTCCTCCACCTTCCTTTTTCCTTCCTCCTCCTCCTCCTCCTCCCCCAACAACTTCAGATGTCAAGGGAAGTACACATTTTAACAGGTAGTGCTTGAAGAAAAAAAAAAGGATGTAAGATATGACAGAGGTTCTCCTGCCCATCCTTACATCTGGCCCCCAAAACATCTGGCCCTTCACATGGGGGCATCGTACTGCTGACACACCCCAACCCTTTTGATAGTGAAGGAGCCCCAAAACCTCTCCATGAACCTGTTGTTCAGACGTGATGCTGGGGGGCGGGGGGGGGGGGGTCCTGCTTCATTGGGGAGTGAAACGGGATGGGCCCCCCTCACCCCTTAGTGCCATGCGGTGTGCAAGGGAGGGGGAGAGTTGCTGCTGCTTAGGGACTGGCTAGTTTGTGGGTCAGTGCCATCGATGACCTCACGCATTGCATAAATCCAGTAAACGGGATTAACGGTGGGGGGGGGTCCTAGCGCTGACCTGCTTGTCCCTGTGTGACTTGCAGAGCCTCTGATGGACGCCTGGAATCCGATGGGGATCTGGGTGCCTGCCGGGCTTACACCTGAGTAGCTGCTCTCTCTCTCTCTCGGTCGATGCCGAGACCCCCTCGGTTTGCTGAGGACCCTGAAGAGGACGATGCCAGGGTACTGGGGGGGGGCAGGTAGCCAGTCTTTGAATATGGGTGCCTGCCGGGCTTACACCTGAGTAGCTGCTCTCTCTCTCTCTCGGTCGATGCCGAGACCCCCTCGGTTTGCTGAGGACCCTGAAGAGGACGATGCCAGGGTACTGGGGGGGGCAGGTAGCCAGTCTTTGAATAAAATAGAATAGAATAGAGCTGGAAGGGACTTTGGAGGTCTTCTAGTCCAGCCCCCTGCTCAAGCAGGAGAACTTACACCATTTCAGACAAGTGACTGTCCAGTCTCTTCTTAAAAACCTCCAGTGATGGAGCACCCACGGTTTCTGGTGGCCTGCGGTTCCACTGGTTAATTGTCCTCACTGTCTGGGCAAGCGCAGGGTCGATTGAGCCCCCTTGAGTCCCATATCTCGGCTTGAGCCAGAAGCTCCTTTGCGGTGGGCACTCCTTGCATGCCTCAGGGCAGAGTGGCACCAGCAGATCAAGGCAAACTGGCACTTGGCACCGTGCTTTGCTGCCCTCCACCTCGTCTTCATTCTTTAGGGTAGAGCCTGAAGGGGTCCCCAGGCAGACCCTGATCCGCTCGAAGGGGGGGGCATCAGGACGGGACCTTTGCTCCTTCCAGAGGAAAAGCCCCCCCCCACTCTGCTTTGTCCCAAGAAAAGCAAATAGGAAAACTAAAACATGTGAAGAACAGTTGCAGGACTTGGGGTATGGCCAGTTGAGAGAAAAGGAGGGGTGGGGGGACATGATAACAGGGTTTCAGTATTTGAGGGGCTGCCCCAAAGAAGAGTTGGGGGTCAACTTAGTTTCCAGAGAGCAGGACAAGAAGCAATGGATGAAAACTAACCAAGGAGAGAAGCAACTTGGAATTAAGGATAAATTTCCTAACAGTGAGAACAATTAACCAGCGGAACTACAGAAGTTGTGGGTGCTCCATCACTGGAGGCTTTTAAGAAGAGATTAAACATTTTTCTGGAACGGTATAGGGTCTCCTGCTTGCACAGGGGGGTGGACTAGAAGACCTCTAATGTCCCTTCTAACTCTGTCATTCTGTAATCCCAGATCAATTAACCAGTGGAACTACTTGCCTCCAGAAGTTGTGGGTGCTCCATCACTGGAAGCTTTTAAGAAGAGATTGGATGGCCCCTTGTCTCAAATGGTGTAGGGTTTCTTGCTTGAGCAGGGGGTTGGACTAGAAGACCTCTAAGGTCCCTTCCAATTCTGTTATTCTATTAATTAACCAGTAGAATGGTTTGTCTTCAGAAGTTGTGGGTGCTCCAACACTCGAGGGTTTTAAGAAGAGACCGGACAGCCATTTGTCTGAAATGGTACAGGGTCTCCTGCTTGAGCAGGGGGTTGGACTAGAAGACCTCCAAAGTCCATTTCAGCTCTATTCTGTTCTCTGTCGCGCTTCCCCAAAGAGGCCACTAGATGGCGCCAAAGGAACAACCACAGTGACATTGCAGCCTCACCAGTCAGTAGCTCCACTAGAGGGCATCCTTCCCTTTAAAATGAACGGTGCAAATAGAGAATTTATTGTGCTGCGTTTCGACAAAATCCAGAATGCTCGGAAGTGGAAGGAAACAAGCTGAGATGAGTGAACCCTTTGCAGGGTTTCATTAAAGGTGAAAACCGAGATTGTTGTACATTAATCAAGCATCACTTGGGTGTGAAGCCGGGGGGGGGGGGCGTCCAACCTGGGCCACTTGAAGACTTCAACTCCCAGAATTCCCCAGCTAGCTACACCAAGGGTGTGCAATGCTGGCAACTTTAAGGCTTGTGGACTTCAACTCCCAGAATCTGGGAGTTGAAGTCCACAGGTCTTCAAGTGCCCCAGGTTGGCCACCCCTGGGGTAAATGCACCTTGGAGGTGCGACTTACATAAATAAAATTCATTTGAGGTCTTCCCAAAGATTTTGCCCCTTTCTTCACCACCTTCAAACCTACTTTTGTCTTTGTAAGATCAAAATGGCCCAGAGGGTGAATACTTTGGTCCAAAGTTCTACATTCCTAATCCGTACATTAATAAGAACATTTATAAAATTGCTTTCAACAAACATGGTCTCCTGGGAGCTTTGCCCCCGTCCATCGTCTGTCTTTGGAGCACCAGGTGCTGGGCGGGGGTCAGTTTTCCTAGGCTACAGCGCCTGGCTTCCTCCTGGCGCTACATCTTCCTCCGTGCCAGCCTTACCCAAGTGAGTTGTGTTGGGTCTTCAGCCCTGGCACCACCTGGGTAAGGCAGCCTCTCCTTCCTCCCTTCCCCTTATCTTCCCCTCCCTGGGCTAGTTTTGAACACGCATCCAGAAAGCCATTCGGAGCATAATTTGAACATTGTTTTGCAAGCGGCGTCACTGGTGGTCTCAGTCCTTTGTCTGCAAGACGGGTGGCCAATTAATTTTTCCAGGGTGCCACAGGAGCATCTGGGACTCTTGTGGAGGGCTGGGAAAGTGTGTAGGCATGAACACCTGAACGTACGTGAATTGACAAAAATAGCAGTTGCCTTCAAAAATAAACGCATTCCCCACGGCCGGACAGGGACAGCCAAAGGGCCAGAGAGCTGTCAAATGCCCAGGTGTGGTCTGGAGTCTCGGCCAAAGTGCTTGTGGCGAGCCATTCCTTGGTCCCTGGCATCGTGAGCTGATGCAGGATGGCATTTCGAGAGGCACTTGGGTATGGCTGGAGGATCTTGTGGCCCCGTTGCTGGGAAGCCCGGCTTTTGGTTTGCACAACCTGGTGAAGGATTTCAGCCAAACTACGCCACAGCCCTCCCCCCCCCTCGGTCTGGCTCGGGGTCTAAACCAGAGCAACGGGTTTGGAGCCCGGAGGGTTCAGGTAGGCGGGGGCCGGTCCCGTGTCCAGCTCCAGGAAGGCAGAGTAAAGCGTGGTCAGTTGAACGTCGGGTAAGTTGTGGTGCTGGGGGAGCTTGTCACCGCTGGGGTTGGCATCCGCCGGGCAGGGGGCCAGGAAGTCCGGCTGGGCAGCTGTCGGGGAGGCCGAGATGAGCCCCAGGGGCTCCACCGCCAGGCTATCATCCTTCAGCGCCTCCCACAGGTTCCCTGCGGGGGAAGGGTTGACAAGAGACCAGGTGGGGCGGGGTTGACGCAAGGGGTGGGGGGATCAGCTTCCTCTCCCCCCCAAGGAAAGCAGGAAGGGGTCGGTGGACAGGGAGAAAGGGGAATACAGTACAGGTAGTCCTTGACTTATAACCATTCATTTAGTGACCGTTCAAAGGAGTGGTGCGGTGGCCTAGAGGTGGAGCTCTCGCCTCGCAATCAGTAGGCTGTGAGTTCGATCCTTCTCTCTCTGGGCACATTGGGAATATAACTGCTGAACAAAACTCCGCACTGGTGACAGGAAGGGCATCCGGTCATGAAAACACTCTGCTAGCTCCATTCAGTTGCCCAGACTCCACCCCACAAGGGATTATGGGGTCATTAAAAGAAGATGATGATAATTAGTTAACCAGAGCTTAGCCCAGGAAAACAAAAAAATGTGAGAAAGAAACTCAAGGTGGCTTTGCCTTGATTCTTTTTGGTATAAGAGGGAGGGAAGTGAAAATACTCTCAGGCTTTCAAGGGTCTTGCCGTTATAGTCTGTACCAATAAAGTAGAATTTTAGTATTTCTTGTATCAAGCCCTTTCATTACACCACATGGGACCTGGGAAGATTACATCAGCCAAGCCTGGGACTCAGGACAGCCCACAAGAGTTGCCCCAGCATGCCCCTGGGAGTCTGACGGCCAATCGGAGTGCATTGCATACACAGGAACAGGAAACTAAGGGGGGGGGCAACAGAGGTCATAAAACCAAGAGACTCAGCATCTTTCTTCCCTTTTCTCTTCACCCAACATCTGGAAGCATGTGATCCACCTTTTCTGTCCAGGAGCCCCTGCCATGTGCTCCTGTCCACCATTAAACCTTCTTTCCAAGCAACTTCCAGGAATCCAGTGTCTTTTTCCCCACTTGGAACTGAACCCAGAAGGATATTCCTTACAAAATTACAATGGCAGTGAAAAAAATGACCGATTACCATTTTTCACACTTATGGCCACTGCAGCATTTCCATGGTCACGTGATCAAATGCTCGGCCACTGACTTGTATTTATGACGGTCGCAGTGTCCTGGGGTCAAAGTGATCCCCTTTTGCGAACTTCTGACCGGGGAAGTCAATGGGGCAGCCAGATTCACTTAACAGCCGTGTTACTAACTGAACAATTGCAGTGATTCACTTAACGACCCATGCCAGGAAAGGTCATACAACGGGGCAAAATTCACTTAGCGTCTCGCTTAGCATTTTGGGCCTGAATTGTGGTCGTAAGTCGAGGACTACCTGTATGGAGAAAGGGGAGAATTGCCAGTCCGAGTCGTCACCCTCATTTGGGGACGAAGCGCATTGGTGAATGGCCCTCTGAAAGAGCCAAGCCATGCCCGGGGCCATGTGCATCTGTGCCAGCCATGAAAGGAGAGTTTGGATCGTGCCACCGTGCCCCGTGGCTGCCCTTGCCAGGGCTGACCGGATGGCAGTCGGGCTTGGCAAGCAGAGATGGGCTGCCCCCCTTTCTCTCAGCCGCTCCCCGCAAATTGCTTTTGGAAGGATGTGGGGCCGAGAGGCAGACTCGGGGGCGGGGAGAGGCCTCTGGTCCATCCAGAGCGAAGGGGTACCTTGGAGGTCGAACCCAGTGATGGAGGGGTTCAAGGCATCGACATCCATGCTGAGGTCGCTGTCCAGCAGCAGCAGCAGCTCAGGCCGGCAGGGCGCCAGCATCTTCATCCCGCATGCCGGGGGGCTCTGGGCCGGCAGAGGGGAGGGCAGAGCCCCCTGCCCATTCTGGGCATCTGTGTTAGGGGGGGAGAGAACGCAGTGAGTGTCCAGCAATGGTTGGGGTGCGGACCCCCTCCCTGACTCCCTGCTTCCCTGAAAGGGGTGGGCCCACTCTTCGCTCCCTGCTCTCCCACTTCCCCAGACAAGGGGTGGGCCCGCTCCCCTGCTCCCACTCCCCAAAGGATGGATGGGCCCACTCCCCGGGAGGAAGGTCGGGGCTGCTCCCCCCCCCTCTCCCTGTGCTGGAGGGAACAGCAAGGGGACGGAGGCTCACAGAGAGGTAATGGCTGGAGCGGCATCTGGCCGGAGACAGAGGGACCAGCTGGACTGCAGGACAGGAGTTTCTCTGGCTTGTCCCCGATCAGCACCTCCAGTTCTTCTACAAAATGGAGAGGAACCATCAGCATCAGAGGAGACTTTTCAGGGCGGATCTGTCCCCTTCTGCCCCCTCAAAGCCTCCGGCTCCTGTGCCCGAGACCCCTCGGGAGCGTCCAGAATTGGGGTCATTCAGCCTCCTGTACCATCTTCTCTTCTTGACTGGCCTTTCTTCGATGCTAAAAAGCTTCTGATCACCCTAAGGGGTTTTTCTTCCAATGGGTTTAACAAATACACAGCCGAAGGACCGACTAGATGCTCAGGGCCTCGGGCTGCATTTTGCAGGGCCCCCTTGTACTGCTATCTATACTTCTGCAGCCAAACACCTTCAGCTCTTGAATCTTAACTAACTGACAGTTCAGACAATGTTGGCTTACTCAAAGCTGCTTTTTGAAAAGGCAGTTGGACTGTCTTGGTTTTTTTCCTTGAAGACGTTTCGCTTCTCATCCAAGAAACTTCTTTGGTTCTGACTGAAGGGTGGAGAATGGAACCGAAGAAGAACTGAAGAAGCTTCTTTGGTGGGAAGCGAAACGTCTTCAAGGGGGGGGGGGAACCAAGGAAGTCCAATTGTCTTTTGGGGGGGGGGAAACCACCTTAAGGACAACAATGACCTGGATGACAGAGAATCTCCATAGAGGCTGTTGGGTTACCTGTTGGATGAATTCTCTTTCTGCTTGCTTGCTTGCTTGGATTAATTCCTAGATTGGTCACATTACCAAATTAGCTCCCTGATTAACTCCCTGCTTGACTATGCAAGAGGCCGTCTCAGAAAATGGGGATTACTTTGTGGTTCCCCCTGGCTTCCCCCTAGCTTGAACCTCGTTAGATAACGAAAACTCTTTTGCCCTGGGAGTGAAAGTCGGTCCAGCCATTCCTGGCAAATTAAGTCATAAAAATGGATGGGGAACAACCTCTTTCTCTTGCCTTCCCACCTGATCCACAAGGGAGACCAGACCCCCTCCTGCCATACCGGGGCTGCTAAGGGGGGAGCCTAAGTCCCCCCCACTGGCGCTCTGGGGGGCTGCTTCCCAGCGAGGGCCCTCTGGCGCCCGGGGCATGGAGGCCGGCTCTGCCAACGGGTCCCTACCTGGCTTGGCCATGCTTTTCCGGACGGCCACGGGGTCCTTCCTTCTCCATTTCTGCAGCTCTTCCTGCATCTTGTCAATCTTGGCTGGGTTGAGGGCCCACAAGCAGCCTTTCCTGGAGGAGCTGCCGGTCTTGTTCTCCACTTTCTCAAAGCATTTATTCAGAGACAGGTTGTGCCGGACGGAGTTTTTCCAACCGTCTGGAGCCGTCTAGAGCAACAGAGCAGAAACACACCGTTCAGACAGCTGCAATTTGAGGGAAAATTGGCCTAGCGGTTATGTAGTGAAGGCACCAGGCTAGAAATCAGGTGGTTGTGAGTTCTAGTCCAGCCTTAGGTATGAAAGCCCACTGGGCTTGTTTGGGCCTATCACCAGGAGACGGTGAGTTCTAGTCCCGCATTTTATGACTTTTCTTGCCGCAATTGTTAAGGAATAGAATGGAATAACAGAGTTGGAAGGGACCTTGGAGGTCTTCTAGTCCAACCCTCTGCTTAGGCAGGAAACCCTACAGCATTTCAGACAAATGATTGTCCAATCTCTTCTTAAAAACTTCCAGTGTTGGAGCATTTACAGCTTAGCCATGAAAGCTGGCTGGGTGTCTTTGGGTCCATCACCAGGAGTCGGTGAGTTCTAGTTCCACCTTGGGTATGAAATCCAGCTGGGTGACTTTGGGCTAGTCATATTCTCTTTCCTTGTTTTCAATTTCGAGCAAAAGTCCAGAATTCGTTTGCAAGCAAAAACAAACCTAGATACATTATTTTATTTAATTAAGACAGTCAATATTACCATCTCTGCTCACTCCCTTTACCATCCAATCTTTTATTGTGGGAATTTGTGTGTCTTTCTGTCTTTGTGTCTCTAAGATTCTCACTCTGTCAATGTATAGAATAGCAAAGTTCCTATAAAAGCCAAATACACTTTACAAAAAATTGACCTCCTCAAG
>QLTV01003111.1:697305-716907 GCA_003457575.1 Thermophis baileyi | reverse complement strand
GGAGGGGCTCACGTCCTAAAGCCTTGCTCTAACTCGAATTTTATTCTTTGAACTGCCAAATGCCTCCAACAAAAGTCAGCATGGGGGCTTCCCCTGCCTGGTGACCATGCCCCACACAGGAAGGGTCCGAGGTAGGCAGAGCATACTCTGGCAGGGGGGCGGTCTCTTAAACATGACCCCTCAGTCGTGGGGGGGGGGGGAAATGGGGCAGGAGAAAGGGAGATGGTGGCAGAGAAGGCAGCCTGCCAGAGAGATCGGTGTCGTGCAATTGTCTGAGCTAAAATTGGCTTCCACTTGTGCTACTCCATTTTTACACACAAGCATTCCCAATTCTTCCACTCTTGTGGGTCCTGCTTGGAGAGCCCCTCAGAGGAAGAGCCACACAAGGTTTTCCACAGCTAGAGAGGAATTCCAAGAGAAGAGAATATCTGGGGGGGGGGGCTGTCTGAGCTTGGTTGTTTCATGACCCAGCTAGGGAGCAACTTCAGTGCTAGAAGGGGGGAGGAGGTTAGAGAGACAAGGGGGGGGGGAAGAGGAGGAGGACGACGACGATGACGACTATGGAGCCCTTGGTGCTCTCTGAGCTTGATGTTTTCCTTGCAGATGTTTCATGACCCAATTAAAGAACATCTTCAGTGCTAGAAGGGGGGGGTTGCAGAGAGGAGGAGGAGGAGGAGGAGGAGGAGGAGGAGGAGGAGGAGGAGGGACTGTGGAGTCCTTGATGCTTTCTGAACTTGATTGTTTTCTTGCAGACTTTTCATTACTCAATATTGTGAAGATGTTCCCAGTTGGGTCGTGAAATGTTTGCAAGAAAGCTACCAAACTCTGAGAGCACCAAAGATCCCACAGTCTTCCTCCTCCTCCTCCTCCTCCTCCTCCTCCTGTTCTGGACTCCCTTCCAGGATGCTTTTAAAAACAGCAGGTGCACCTTCTGCTACTCCCAAAGATACACCTGTCTGCATCATTTGGGACATGAAGATGCTCGCCCAGGTCGAACTAAGGACGGTGAGATTGTCATTGTTGTTGATACAGATTGTCCCTGTGGCTTTCCTTTATCTCACAATAACAAGGAATAACTAAGGCATAATTGCAGAATTCTGAGACAGAAAGTCATCAGATGACAAGATAGAAGCTTGCATGGCAGGACCTGCTGATGAATCAAAGAAGAAGGGCGCCTTAAAAGCCACGGATGCTGAAATCCCAACTCTTAAACACAGCTAGGGAACACTCCTGGGTAGACAAGGTGACAACAGACTAACAGATGGGTCCAATCTGAGATGGGGGCTGGACTAGATGACCTCCAGGGTCTGCTCCAACTCTATGATTCTTTGAAGAAAACCAAAGGATTCACAGCGAGGCCAAGAAAAGAGCAAAGGCTACAACTGGTAGCAGGTTGAGTTGAGAAGGTTCTCCATGAGAGAAGCTGTGCCAGAACACTATTTAGATGAGCACAAACACACGGCAGCAACCCCGAACATCAGGGAAAGGGAAGAGACGAATGGAGATCCCTTGCACCTTTTTTCAGAAAGTGCCTGACCACTCAACCCACTGTAGCACAACCAACACAAACTGAAATACATCAAAAAATGTATTTTTTTTAAAATTGTTTTTATATGTTTTATTTTTTACATGATGTAAGCCGCCCAGAGTCCTTCGGGAGTTGGGCGGCATATAAATTTTATAAATTAAATTAAATTAAAATATCTCAGAAACAACCAGGAGACCGACCACGCAGCAACAAAAGCCCTCCAAAACATCCTAAGTAAACCAAAACACCAAGTACCGTGTTTCCCCGAAAATAAGACCCTTTCTTATATTTTTTTGAACCCCGAAATAAGCGCTTGGCCTTATTGCCATGCACTCAAAAGCCCGATTGGGCTTACTATCAGGGGATGTCTTATTTTGGGGAAAACAGGGTAGTTCCAGAAGAAGAAAAAAACAGAAGCCATCTACAACATACAGTGTACAACACTGGAGGTTTTTAAAGAAGAGATTGGACAGACATTTGTCTGAAATGGTATAGGATCTCCTGCTTGAGCAAGGGATTGGACTAGAAGACCTCCAAGGTCCCTTCCCGCTCTGTTATTCTGTTATAAATCACATCCACGGACACCAACTAGGACTCTGAAAACATGATCAAACTCCTTGATTTCACAACACATGGACAGATTTAACCATAGTTTCAGCCGGGAAATAGCGACCATCTTAGATCAAGTCAACTGGAGAATTCCTGGAAGCCTGGCCCTCAGACAAATTGGCCATCAACAGGCACACAGAGATAAACAACATTTACATACCATTCCAAAGAAACAGAAAGGAAACCAAAGGACCAAAACACCTCCTCACCTGCGATCGACACCCAGATAAGCAGAGATGAAAACCAAGATTTACCTTAGACCAACCATCAAGAAGTAAACAAAATCCCAATCAAGGAACTGCCAACTCAGACAAACAAGTTAACAATAAACAACAGCCTACTCAAGGAACCACCAACAATACTCCCACCAACAGGGCAAATTGCTTGCATATAAACACTTTGCGCATGCGCAGAGGGTAAAAGAACCCAAATGGTGGCGTCCGGGCGGGTGGGCGGAGCCTCGTGCTACCTTGGCGACCGGCTCTACGGCGACTGACAGGCACGAGCGAACCGGGAGCATTTCACCCCTGGAGCAAACCCCCCTCCCCTTCTAGCACTGGTGATGTTACCTGGTTTGGTAATGAAATGTCTGCAAGAAAACGACCAAACTGAGAGAGCATCAAGAGCTTCACAGTTTTCCTCCTCCTCCTCCTCTCCACAACCCCCCTCCCTTCTAGCACTGATAGTGTTACCTAGTTGGGTCATGAAATCTGCAAGAAAACCACCAAGCTCAGACAGCACCAAGGACCCCACAGTTGTCGGTGTCGGCGTCCTCCTCCTCCTCCTCCTTTCTGCACACCACACTCCCTTCTAGCACTGATAATGTTACCTAGTTAGGTAATTAAACGTCTGGAAACAAACCACCAAGCTCAGAGAGCACCAAGCACCCCTCATTTCAACCCCGAGCTACGAATCTTCTCTTCTATCAGTGCCGGAGCACTGGATGGGTTCTCAGCGCAGAATCAGGCCCTGTGGCCCTGAATGTTGGGGGCCAGGCTCCCTTAGGCAGCGGCAGGCTGGGGATGCTGGCGCCCTCCACTGCAGGCTCCTGAGATGCCAAGGTCCTGATGCAGCTCTGGGCTCTTCTGCACCCGGCCGGGCCCCCCTTTCAATGGACATGGAGCCGCCCTGCTTCTCTCCTGAGAGGCTGCCGGTTGGTGAGCTAAGAAAACAGTTTTTCCAGGCGCAGACGCTCTCCGGCCTCCGCCTGCCACCTGCCAACGGCTCTCAAAGGCTGGCAATGTTTGCGCAGCAGATGGGATAATCTGGGGAAGGAGAGCCTGCCCTTCCGGTGCTTGCCTTCAGGGCAAAAACAGGAGGTGGCGTTTTTTTTTGCTGGAAAAGGTGCGCTAATTACACCTCTCCTGCACCATGGCCGCTCCCGCTGAAAGTGCGCTTGCTTTCTTCCCGGTTAAAGGCTCCCCTTCCCTCCCCTCTGGGGAGCTGACGATTAAACACAATCCCACAGGCAATTAGTCACAAAACAGACAACCTCGCCTGCAAAAAAGGTGCTAGGAAGATGGAGGAGGCAACAATTAACGCAGGAAGGTCCGGATCGTTAGGATAACGAACAGGAAGTCCTTGAGTTACAACCACAATGGAGCCCGGCATTTTAAGTGAGTGGCACCTCATTTGAGGGCCTTTTACGCCATGGTGGTTAAGTGAATCATGCAGTCATTAAGTGAAAGCCTGCTGGGAAGATTGCAAATGGTGGTCACGTGACCCCGGCAGACTTTGGCCCCACTGAGGATTCTTCCCCCAATTTGGGGTTAGTTTTTTTATTATATCACATTAATCATATTATATCATATTACAGTGTATACTATAGCATTGTATTGTATTGTATTGTATCGTACAGGTAGTCCTCGACTTACAACCACAATTGAGCCCCAAATTTCTGTTGCTAAGCGAGACAGCTGTGAAGTTTTGCCTCATTTTACGACCTTTCTTGCCACAGTTGTTAAGTGAATCATTGCAGTTGTTAAATTGGTAGCATGGTTGTTAAGTGAATCTGGCTTCCCCATTGACTTTGCTTGTCAGAAGGTCGCAAAAGAGGATCACGTGACCCCGGGATGCTGCAAAGGTCATAAATAGGCGTCAGTTTCCAGGCGTCTGATCACATCTCCGTGGGGATGCTACAATGGTCGTAAGTGTGAAAACCGATCATAACTCACTTTTTTCAGTACCATTATAACTTCTAATGGTCACTAAACGAACGGTTATAAGTGAAGAACCACCTGTATTGCACTGCATTGCATTACAGGCAATCCTTGACTTACAACCTTTCATTTCATATCCACTCGAACTTACAACAGCACTGAAAACAGTGACTTATGACCGTTTTTCACACTATATCAGGGGTGGGTTCCACTTACCTTCCCTACCGGTTCGCATTGCGACGGAAGTGCGCGTTTTGTGCGCACAATGCGGAAATGACCCTCTGCACATGCGCAGAAGCCTCTGCGCATGCGCAGAGGGTTCTTTGCCAGCCGCGGCGACCGGAGAACCGGTTCGGGGGCGTGGACAGCCGGCCATCGCTGCCGGTTCGGCGAGCGGATGCAAATTTCCACTACCGGCACGGGAGAACCGGTCCGGACCGGCAGCAACTTATATCAGCACCGACTTCTATCCATTGCAGCATCTCTGTTTGCAGAATTCAGACGCTTGGCAACTGACTCGTGTTTACGACGGTTGCGGCGTCCCAGGGTCACGTGATCCCCTTCGGCGACCTTCGGATCAGCAAAGTCCACGGGGGAAGCCGGATTCACTTAACACTTAAGTGTGACTCACTTAAGAACTGCAGAGATTCGCTTAACAACGGTGGCAAGAAAGGTCGTAAAATGGGGCGCGACTCACTCTACTACTGTCTCACTTTGCAATGGAAATGCTGGGTTCAATTGTGGTCATAAGACAAGGACCCGCTGTACATTACATTACATTACAATATTTATGATATATTTTTTTTTATTTTATTATTTGATTGGTGTGCTAGAGCAGGGGGGTCTCCAACCTTGGCAGCTTTAAGACTGGTGGACTTCAACTCCCGGAGTTCCACAGGTCTTAAAGTTGCAGAGCCCTGTGCCAGAGGCCCCAAACTGCTGGCGGCTCTTTCCTGTGCCAGGGTGAACCAGAGGCGGCTTCTTTAGCCAGCCCCTTCCTGCCCCCCGCCCCCCCCCCATGCCAGCAGAGAAGCTCCTGCCAGGGCAGAGGTGTCTCTCTATTCCAAGCAGGATTACGGCTTAGCCGGATAATTGGGTGTTTCATCCCTGAGAAGGGAGGGGCGGCCAGCGGTGCCCTTCAGAGATTCCCAGGGGATTTTTTTTTCACGCAGGGTGGGGCCGCTGGCACGCGTTCAGAGAGGCAGCCTGCCAAAATGGTCCTCCTTTTGGGCGAGTCCTCGGAGGGTAAGAGCTGAGCCTCCGGTCGTTCCCAAAGATCAGCGCAGGGAAGCAAGCAGGACGGGTCCCTCGGGAAGGCTCAGCAGGGCCTCAGCTGTTTGTAATGGGATGGGAGACCACCAGGAAGCCCTAGGAGCATAAAACTGGGTTTGGAAGTTGGGGG
This sequence comes from Thermophis baileyi, assembly GCA_003457575.1. Lineage (NCBI taxonomy): Eukaryota > Metazoa > Chordata > Lepidosauria > Squamata > Dipsadidae > Thermophis > Thermophis baileyi. The sequence goes on along the minus strand of QLTV01003111.1, from coordinate 711,209 downwards.
GAATCTCTCTTGCCCTTACAGGGGTCATTCTCTGGGTCCTTCCAACTCTAGGATTCGAAGCCGCCTTCTCCTGCATGGCTGAGAAAAATCCAGGGCCGTGTCTGCATAATGGGGAGGGGGTCAGGGCCTCCTCTCAGCTTAGTGGAGGGGGCTCGGGTTTGCCTGCAGCCCCTCCTGGCTTTCCTGGCTGGAGGGAGAGCAAAGCCCTCCTGAGATTTGTCCGGCTGGGATTCAGGTTGGGGTAGACATTCCTTCTGCCAATGTGCCCAGGGTCAGATTGTCTCCCCCCCCTCCCCGCCCCCCAGCAGTGAGAAGCCAGTCTTGTTTGGATAAGAAGAGGGAGACTGAATTCCCCACCAGGACCCCGGAAGTCCTGCGCTGACCTGGCCAGCAAAACACCAGGAACACAATGGGGGGGGGGGAGCGGAGCCCCCCAAGGGAGGAGGAGCAGAAGGACACCGGGCCTGATTGCTGATGCCCGTCCCCAGATTCAGCCTGGCCTTTGTGTGCCTTTCTGCCCACCAAGCCACTTTGGCCTGGCATCACGTCCACCACTGTCACCCGGGCAGGCCCTCCACACCTCAGCGGTAGAAAGAAAGGGGACGAGAGAAAGGAGGCCAGATCCCGTTCCCAGCCAGGGAGGATTTATTTCCCCATTTGAAAAGGGGGGGGGGATTCAACTCAGTGGTGAAATCCAATTTTTTTTGCTACCGGTTCTGTGGGCGTGGCTTGGTGGGCGTGGTGTGGCTTGGTGGGCGTGGCAGGGGAAGGATACTGCAAAATCCCCATTCCCTCCCCACTCTGGGGCCAGCCAGAGGTGGTATTTGCCGGTTCTCCAAACTACTCAAAATTTCCGCTACCGGTTCTCCAGAACCTGACAGAACCTGCTGGATTTCACCCCTGATTCAACTCCCAGAATTCCCCAGCCAGCATACTTTAAAACAGGTGGACTTCAACTCCCAGGATTCCCTAGCTATCTTGCTTTAAAAAAGTGAGACTTCAACTCCCAGAATTCCCCAGCCAGCATGCTTTAGAAAGGGGGGACAAACTCCCAGAATCCTCCAGCCAGCATGCTCTAAGGTAGGTAGACTCCAACTCCCAGAATTCTACAGCCAGCATGCTGGCTGGGGAATTCTGGGAGTTGAAGTCCATGCATGTTAAGGTTGAGAACGGCTGTTCCTGCCCGTCGCTTCCTCTGCCCTCTAAGCAGCGGCAACCTCTGAATCTTTAGAAAGTGTCCTGTCTTGCGCAAGGCCCCTCCGAAGAACAGGGCTGGGTGCTTCAAAGAGGCTGCCGGACGGACGTAGGAGTTGAGCTGAGCAGCCTGTTGCATCAGCCTTGCGAGGGAGGCCGGGCAGCTGGGAGGAGTTCTTTGTGTCATTGGGGTGTTTTCCCCGGCATCTTTGCTTCTCGCGCCAATTAATTGTGCCTCCACCCCTTGGCGCTGCTCTCTGGGAGCCACCTGCGGCCCTTCTAGGATCTCTGCGATTTTGGAAGAAAAACAGCAGACTGATTCGAGGCCGGCCTATGCGCCCTGGAGACATGCTTTAAACACGCATGTATCCTGCAGAAAGAGAGCAGCAGACACCCGGGGAAAGGGCAGCCGGCGGCCGAAAAGCAGGCTAGCACACTTTGATCAAAACTCACAATTGCTGTTTTCCCTCACTAACGACCGCTGTGGTCTTTGGGGGTTTAATGAGGGGGGGGGAGAAAGAAGGCATTAGGGGTCCCTTGACTTTGCTTCCCCTCCCACTGGGTGTCCCCCGTCCTTCCCCAGGGCTGGGGCCGGGCTGAGTGAAGGGAGGAGGATGCTTAGCTGCTTGTTAAGTTGTCTGTCTGGGGTCTAGCCCAGGGGTCACCGACCTTGTCCACTTTAAGACTTGTGGACTGCAACTCCCAGAATTCCCCAGCCAGCAATCTAAAAAAAATCTTTTTTATATGAGTGGATGTAATATTCCAAGTGTGGCCTTACCAAGGCTTTATAAAGTGGTATTAGCACATCACGTGATCTTGATTCTATCCCTCTGTTGATGCAGCCTAGGATTGTGTTGGCTTTTTTGGCTGCTGCCGCACACGGCTGGCTCCTATTTAAACGATTGTCCGCTAGGACTCCCTCTCGCAGTTACTGGCATTGAGCCAGGTCTCTCACCTAATCTGTACCTGTACATTTGGTTTTTCTTGACTTCCTTTTCTCACCATTGAATCGCATTTTGTTCCCAACCCCAGGTAGCTCGTGTCTCTGCTGATGAGAAGAAGCACCTCCAGAGACAAGGTGACTCACCTTGAAGTAAGGGAAGTGTTCAGTCATGAAGTTGTAAATCTCGCTGACAGGTAGACTCCCGGTTTTGCTGTTCTTGAGTGCCATAAATATGAGGATGCTGTAGAGGAGAAAGAACAAACCATGGTTAGCATGGACGCCTTCCTTGCTTTGCTACATGGATGGGGGGAGGGGGTGATAGGGGAAAGGACTCCGGCAGGTGAGGGACTCCAGCATGGTGGAGAAGACCTGTTGGGCACCCGAGGCCTTGGACTCTGGGACTGACTGCGGCAATGCAGACCCACCTCTGAGCCCGCAGAGGGTCCAGGATGTGGGAAGAATATATATAATTTATATCATTGCGTTAGAAATACTATATAGGGAATCATAAGCTTGCTAATCCAGGTCTCCAACAAAGTTACTGTTTAACAGCCTCTAAAATCCTTTTAAACTTACAGCAAACATAAAAATTTGTTAAACGCTTCTTTCAAATTGTAAACACACAGAAGCAAGCACACAAAACTCAATTAACACCGTGTAAACATAATTATGACCACAGTTCAAGTGAAGAGATTCAATTTACATCTCTCGATGTAATCAACCCTTTCTTGGGGGTCAACAATCTATGTACACCTTTGCCCCTCAAGTGTCACCCTAAAACCAGCTCGTACACACACACACGCACACGCACACCCCCCTCAAGACTCACACCAAGGACAAGCTCCCCCTATAAGCAGCCCTTTCTGCCTCGTTTTCTCTGTAGCTACCCTCACAGGCAAACCTCTTTGCTTTTGGGAATAAAGAAATAAATCTCTTTTCCTCACAGCTGTCTGGATTCCATTTTGATTTGTTGTTGTTGTTGTGCAACCCTGACTCGAGTTGGAACCCCAAATTAGTCTTCTGACAAGGGTTTCTGGGGGAGGCCGCTTTGGCCACAGCCCCAACTCCTTTGAGGGACTTCACAATGTTTCCCCAGCCGGCTTCTTTTCGAAAAGTCCCTGTCAGAGGGGGATCCCATGGGATAGCAGAGGTGTGCAAAGTCAGTAATCTACAGAAAGAGGGGCTGGCTTTATTTACTGATTTTGCACACCTCTGCAGTCCCACTCATCCAGCTTTCACACCTAAGGCAGGACTAGAACTCACCGTCTCCTGGTGATTGGCTGAAAGTCATCGAGCTGAATTTCATGCCTAAATCGGGACTAGAACTCACCGTCTCCTGGTGATTTGCCCAAAGTCACCTAAATGGCCTTTGTGGCTAATATGAGACTGGAACTCACTGTCTCCTGGTGATTGGCCCGAAATCACCCAGCTGGCATCCATGCCTAAGGCGGAACTAGAACTCACTGTTTCCTGATCTCTAGCCTGTTGCCTGAACCACAAGAGCAAACTGGCTATGCCCTGCCCACGTTCCTTCTGCAGACTCTTAGCTGACTGTGGCCTAGTCTGTGGCCCTTATCTCTGTCTCCCAAGACCATTATAGGCTGATAGAGGGGGTTTTTCTTGGCAAAACCACCAGATCCTCGCACACCTCCCTCCCCCTCCGCCCCACATTTCCTGCAAAATCTGCACTTAGCCACGGCATATTCTTCAGCCTCTGTTGTGGGCTGGCCTCTTTCTTTCTCCAGGGGTTGTGTGTTCTGACCAGAAGCAAGAAACAGACTCCCCGCAAAGAAACCCCCCCCCCTCTTTATTTACACCTTGGGAATGAACTGCCTTCACCAACAGAAAGCCCAGGCAAGAGTCCTGCAAGGAGTTCACTGAAACGATAGTCCTTATCAGCTCATTATGATAAAGGCAAGGCCGTGAGCTCCCAGCCGGGAGGCTGCAAATCAAGTCAGAGAAATAGACAAACCTCAGTTCTGGCAAGGCAGCCTTTGTCACACGAAACACACAAGGAGCAAACTTTCCAGAAATGCGAACGGTTGTCTGCGACAACCAAACCACTCCCTTTTCCTCCTATTTATTCCCCAGCCAGGGAGGGGCCAGTCGGCGTCCATGTTTGTTTTGCTTCCCGAGCCGACTCCTTGTCCTCCGTTGTTCCCCTCTCCTAACTGCTCTGCGCATAGGCGCATCTGGAACAGGCCCCAGCTGTTCCTCCTCCTCCTCACTCGTCTCTGACTCCAAAGGCAGCTGCCTCTTTGGCTGGGAAATGCCGGACGGCCCTCGCTCTATCTCTGCGTCCCACGCTGAGCATCCATCAGAGCCTTCCCCAGGCTCCAGCACTGGCCCACGTTCCTCCCCAACCTCCTTATCGTCCGAGTCTGCCGCCAGCTCTGCTGGCAGCTGGCAGGCCACAACATTGTGTGTCAGTGTGTGTACACCCCTGTTGTCGCTTGCAGCAGACATTCCTCCAATTTGCCCCCCTCCCCTTCCCATCCTATTGTGGGAACCAAGAGAGGCTCCGGCCAGTTGGGAGCCAAACTCTGGTGCCCCCGCCAAATTCCCTGGAGCAGCCAAGAGGAAGCGAGTGCGAATGCTGGGGAGCACTTACCTGTAAGAGTAGATGGGCTTTGGAAAGAGGGACGGCTGCTGCTCCTGGTGGTGGCCTGGGGGCCCCATCCTCTGGTAGGGGTGGTGGGGAGCCGAGAGGAAGGGGAGCGGAAGGGCACTGCTGGCGTGATACTGGAAGAAGAAGAAAAGGAGAAATGCAGCTGGGCTTGCTTTCTCGGTCAGATTTTTACGGTCAAACAGTGATCAGCCTTTTTAAGGGTAAGGAACTAAAAGATTTAGCTGTGGGAAGTTTATCTTGGATTCTCAAACCCTGCAAAGAACCCCGGTCCCCCGTCCGCCCCTCCCCCGTAGTGTTTGCCTCTCAGCCTCCTGCTCTCCTATGCATGTAGTCCTCGACATACGACCACAATTGGGACTGGAATTTCTGTTGCTAAGCGAGACGGTTGCTAAGTGAGTTGCTCTTGATTTTACAACCTTTTTTTGACAGCTATTAAGCAAATCGCCCCAGTTGCTAAGTGTGTCATGTGGTCGTTAAGTGAATCCAGCTTCCCCCACTGCTTGTCAGAAGCTGGCCGGGAAGGTCACAAAACAGTGAACCGGGACCCTGCAACTGTCCTAAATACGGCCAAATGAATTTTGATCACGTGACATGGGGATGCCGAGATGGTCATAAGTGTGAGGATTGGCCATAAATCACTTTTCCAGTGCTTTTGTAACTTCGAATGGTTTGCTAAATGACGGGTTTTAAGCCAAAGACTACCCACGGCTGGCCTTAACAGCTCTTAGGGCCTATTGGTGCTGCAGTTCCCAGAATCCACAGCCGGCGTGGCCTCCCCTCCATGTCTAGAAAGGGCCATGCAGGGACGTTCTGGTCACTAGAAGTGCATAAATAACAGAATGCCAGAGTTGGAAGGGACCTTGGAGGTCTTCTAGTCCAACCCCCTGCTCAAGCAGGAGATCCTATACCATTCCAGACAAATGGCTGTCCAATCTCTTCTTAAAAGCCTCCAGTGATGGAGCACCCACAACTTCTGGAGGCAAGCTGTTCCACTGATTAATTGTTCTCACTGTCAGGAAGTTTCTCCTTAATTCCAGGTTGCTCCTCTCCTGATTAGTTTCCCTCTGTTGCTTCTTGTCCTGCCTTCAGGCGCTTTGGAGAACACAGAGTATAAAGGCTTATTTAAGAACAGAGAATAATTGAGTTGGAAGGGACCTTGAAGATCTTCTAGTCCAACCCTCTGCTCAAGCAGGAGACCTTCTACCATTTCACACAAATGACTCTTCTTAAAAGCCTCAAGTGATGGAGCACCCACAACTTCTGGTGGCAAGCAGTTCCACTGGTTAATTGTTCTCACTGCCAGGAAATTTCTCCTTAGTTCCAGGTTGCTCCTCTCCTTGATCAGTTTCCATCTGTTGCTTCTTGTCCTGCCTTCAGTGGCTTTGGAGAATAGGTGGACCCCCTCTTCTTTGGGGCAGCTCCTGAGGTATTGGAATACTGCTATCATGTCACCCCCTAGTCCAATGAACCCTATTTCATATTTTTATAACTGTTTGGATGAAGAGGTGAGTTCGAATGCCTATCAGATCTGCTAATGGTCCAAAATTGGGAGGGACAGGCAGTCCCTTAGAGCCATGTTTCTCAATCTTGGCTACTTTAAGACCGGTGGACTTCAACTCCCAGAATTCCCCTGCCAGCATGTCTGGAGAATTCTGGGAGTTGAAGTCCACACCAGTGGTGAAATCCAAATTTTTTTACTACCGGTTCTGTGGCCGTGGCTTGGTGGCCGTGGTGTGGCTTGGTGGGCATGGCTTGGTGGGCGTGGCAGGGGAAGGATACTGCAAAATCTCCATTCCCACCCCACTCCAGGGGAAGGATATTGCAAAATCTCCATTCCCACCCCACTCTGGGGCCAGCCAGAGGTGGTATTTGCCGGTTCTCCGAACTACTCAAAATTTCCACTACCGGTTCTCCAGAACCTGTCAGAACCTGCTGGATTTCACCCCTGGTCCACACGTCTTAAAGTGGCCAAGATTGAGAAACATGGCTCTAGAAAACACAAATAAAATTCAAATTTTTGATAAAATAGATAGCTACAGAGTGAGATTTCACTTAAAAGACAAATACAAAGTTCTTCCCTCGGGAAACTCTACTTAATTGCATAAGTATAGGACATTGATTGATTGATTGATTGATTGATTGATTGATTGGATTAATTGGTTGGTTGGTTGGTTGGTTGGTTGGTTGGTTGGTTGGTTGGTTGGTTGGTTGGTTATGTCAACATAACCACCTAGTCTGTCAACATACAGATGGCAGAGAATACAGATGGCACACATTTGTTGGCTGCAACAACTGAAGTGCAGTTTCTATTTCATGGGGGGGGGGATTGTCCTGGAAGGAAAGAGAGGAAGGGGATAACTAGCAGCAGGAGGAGGGACTCAGTGACAGCAGCAATAGGGGCATCATTGGACCCCCCAAAAAGTCCAGGTTAGGGACCGATTGCCTTGGAGAAAAATCTATGGGGTCACTAACAGCCAAAGTGGACTTGATGGCCCATCTTCAAACAAACAAACATTTTGCAAGAATTGGGAGGTTGTCAGTGGAGTTACGAAAACAACTCCCAGTTGCTACAAGCCAAACGTTTGTTGTAACGTGGGAAGGGGAGGAGGGGAAGCCGCGGGCTTAAACAGGCTGGGTTTAAAAGGGAACTGCACACACACACACACACACACACACACACACACACACACACACACACACTGCAAAAGGGAAAAGCACACACACACACACACACACACACACACACACACACACACACACACTCACTGAGGATCAACCCCCTCGGATGCTGCTGCCATCCTGGTTCTCTTTCTGCTGCCCCATGATCCTGGCATCTGAGGGGCTTCTGCCATGCTGGTTAAGCTGGCTGAGATTGGGGAACATGACGTCCAGCCATGTTGCCCCACATTTGGCCTACAACCCACTTGGGCAGGGGGGCAATTAATCTTCTCAAGGGGCCACTGGAGCTGTTGTGGAGGGCCGAACTAGTATGGCTCTGAAGATGCCTAGAAACGCACGCACACACATCTGTACGTTGGGGAAAAAATAGCTGCCTTCAAAATGCAGGAGGTTCCCTTTATAATATACTTTATAATTCAATAAAAATGGTGAAATTAGGAAATTAGCAAAATGCAGGAGGTTCTCTAATTGCAACTTCATAAAATGAGATAAACTTCAATGTCTTACTTAGGAACAGAAATTTGGGGCTCAGTTGCGGTCATAAGTCGAGGACTACCTGTACAGGTAGTCCTTGACTTACACCAGTTCATTTAGTGACCGTTCGAAGCTGGGAAAAGGGACTTAGGACCATTTTTCACACCTACGACCGTTGCAGCAACCCCCATGGTCACATGTTCAAAATTCAGCCCCTTGGCAACTGACTCGTATTTATGATGGGCGCAGTGTCCAGGGGTCGCGTGATCATCTTTTGCGACCGTCTGACCAGCAAGATCAATGGGGGAGCCAGTTTCCCTTAACAACTGTGTTACTAACTTAATGCCTGCGGTGATTTACTTAATGACTGTGGCAAGAAAAGTCATAAAATGGGGCAAAACTCACTTAACAACTGTCTTACTTAGCAACATAAATTCTGGGCTCAATTGTGGTCGTAGGTGTAAAGCAATCCATACGGGCCGGGCAGGGACGTAGTTGGTAAAATACCCAGGTCTGTCCTTGGGCCTTGAGACCCCTCCCAACTCTGTGGAGAGTATGATGAAGAGGGGCAGGGCGGCTGGGGGTCCTGAAAGCAGGTGAGCCTTAGCTGGCTGGCATCTGCCAGCAATGACCTGGGAAGGCTGTGCCGGTTAGTCTAGCGAAGAGAAGGACCAGGGGAGACAGGATAGCATCCTCCAATATTTGAGGGGCTGCCCCAAAGAAGAGGAGGGGGTCAAGCTATTCTCCAAAGCACCCCAAGGCCAGACAAGGAAGAATGGATGGAAACTGAACAAGGAGAGATTCAGCCTGGAAATAAGGAGGAATTTTCCTGACAGTGAGAACAATCAATCAATGGAACAGAAGTTGCCTTTGGAAGTTGTGGGAGCTTCATCACTTGAGGCTTTCAAGAAGAGACTGGACTGCCATCTGTCAGAAATGGTGTAAGGTCTCCTGCTTGGGTGGAGGGTTGGACTAGATGACCTACAAGGTCCCTTCCAACTCTGTTAATCTGTATCTGGGCTCATCAGGCGGAGCGATGGCCCAAGACTAACCAAACCAGTTCCAAAGCTGATACCAACTTGCCCGTAGGTTTTGGAGTAGGCTTCTGCAACCTTGTTGCCCTGCAAAAGCCTTACTTTCGTGGCCCATAATCCCCAGCCTGTATAGTCCTGGCCTGCCCCCCCTCCCGGAATTGCAGAGGTTGAATCCAAGGGAATCAGGAGACCCCAATTTGAAGAAGGCCACGCAGGGCAAAATGGCCATTCATCAAAAGGCCTTGACAACTGCAGTGGGGGGGTGAGAGAGACCCCCTTCCTCGCCCCACGGCTGAGAAGCCCAGGCCAAAGCACCCGAAGGCAGGAGAAGAAGCAACGGAGGGAAACTAATCAAGGAGAGATCCAGTCTAGAACTAAGGAGGAATTTCCTGACGGTGAGAACAATTAACCGGTGGAACTACCTGTCACCAGAAGTTGTGGGTGCTTCAACACTGGAGGTTTTGAAGAAGAGACTGGACAACGATTTGTCTGGGGTGGTATAGGGTAAAAGTGTCCAGCGTTGCTGGCTGGGGAATTCTGGGAGTTGAAGTCCACCAGTCTTAAAGTTCCAAGTTTGGACATTCCTGATAGAGGCTCTCCTGCCTGAGCAGAGGGTTGGACTAGAAGACCTCCAAGCTCCCTTCCAGCTCTATGATTTTGTCTAATCTGAATTCCCTCCAAGACCAGGCCTCTGAGCTGGCTGAGAAGGAACTGGGCACAGGGGTACCAAGTCTTTTCCTGGACCCCCAAGATGGCCCAGGGTGCCATCTTCACTTCTGCCCTTACCTGGTGAAAGGGGTGGGGGGCACAGTACTCTGGTGGTCCGTGAGGCTGGCAGCAGAAGGGGCCGGGCTGCTCCTCCAGGGGGGCTGTCTTCAGCCTGGCATCTGCCTCCTGTGGAGAAGAGAATATGGGGGTGCTTGAGGTCTCCCCAAAGGACCAAGTCCTCTTCTGCACTGGTCAGGGAGTTGAGGAAATGGATGTCCAACCCAGACCTGCAAGGGTGAGACCCCTGGGCCCTGGAACATGGAGAAAGCTTATCCTACTTTTTGGACTCCATCCTCCATTATCCACTGCCCTTGACCTCAGTTTGAAGGGTTATTTGCTACCACTATTCCACGTGGCTCTGAGGGTCCTTCGACCCAGAAGGGGCACCGAGGGATTGATGCCCACCTACCCTTTCTTGTAGGACTGTCTGACTCGCTGAGCATAACATTACAGGAAGTCCTTGACTTACAACCGTTCATTTAGTGTCCGTTCGAAGTTACACCACCACTGAAAAAAGTGATTTAGGACCGTTTTTCACACTTACGACCGTCGCAGCATCCCCATGGCCACGTGATAAAAATTCGGACGCTTGGTAACTGGCTCATATTTATGACGGTTGCAGTGTCCCGGGGTCACGTGATCCCCTTTCAAATTTCTGTCACTAAACAAGACAGTTGTTAAGTGAGTTCTGCTCCATTTGATGACCACGGTTTCATCAAACCTTTCTTGCCATGGTTGTTAAGTGAATCACTGCAGTTCTTAAGTTAGTAACTGTTGAGTGAATCTGGCTTCCTGCTTGGCAGAAGGTCGCAAAAGTGGATCACGTGACCCCAGGAACACTGCAACCGTCATAAATATGAGTCAGTTGCCAAGCGTCCAAATTTTTATCACGTGACTGGGGGGGATGTTGTAACGGCTGTAAGTGTGAAAAACGTCCATACGTCAATTTTTTTCAGTGCCGTTGTAACTTTGAACCATCACTAAATGAACTGTTGTAAGTCGAGGACGTATATATAAAAATGGGAGTAAGAATAAAGCGTTCAGGAAAGCATAAGAAAATGTAATGTAACATTCCAGGAATCTGAACAAAACTTCGATGGAATAAGGGGTCAGACTAGAAGACCTCTGAGGTCCCTTCCAACCCTAGGATTCTTGAATTCATGCAAGGAACTTCCTAGAGAGAACAGGAAACTTCTCCAGGCTCCCGCCCCCTCTCAGGTTCAGCAGTTGGGGGGGGGGCGGAGGTCTTCTGGAGGGGGGGTGTAGAGACAGACCCTGGCGGGGGGGAGGGGGGGACGACGACCAGGAAGTCGAGCTGCAGGCTGCTGAGGCTACTAAGAGCCAAGCCCATCATCCCCAGCGCTGGCTTTCAGCTGGAAATCCAGAGGACTCACCAGGGCCCGCTGGATGTGGGGCTCCTGCCCCAGACGGCTGTACTGCATGCCGTTGCTCCAGGCCGGGTCGGGGCCGAGGTGGGGCAGCTGTGGGGGGAAGCCCTGGGCGGCCTGTCTGGCGCCCGGCAGCCCCGCCGTCTCCTCGAAGCCCTCCTGGGCAGCGGCGGGGAAGGGCTCCTCCGGCACCTGCCGCTGGTACGGGTGGAAGGGGGTCCGCAGGGCGCTCTTGGGGAAGCGGCCGCGGGGGGCGCCCTCCTCGTAGGCCGAGCCCCGGAATTTCTCGGCTGGCGACAGGACCTTGTAGGCGGCCGTCTCCCGGGGAAGGGGCTGCCCCGCTGGAAAGCGGCCGAAGAGCTGCTCGGGGCAGCGGGGAGAAGCGCCGGAGCTGGGCGGCGATCCAGGAGGGTTTCGGTCCGGCCGGCCGTGTCCATCGGGAGGCTGACGGTGGAAGGCTGGGTGCTCCTGTGGGGAGGAAGAGCCACAGGGTTTGAATGGACCCCCGGAGAAGGGGAAGGGGAAGGGGAAGGGGAAGGGGAAGGGGAAGGGGAAGGGGAAGAGAAGAGAAGAGAAGAGAAGAGAGAAAGGAAAGGAAAGGAAAGGAAAGGAAGGGAAGGGGAGGGAAGGGAAGGTAGGATTTTAAAAGTCTCCCAAGCTGGAAACCCAAAGACAGTAAGAGTAGCAAAAACGAATTTCTTGATAATGATACCTACTTGCATTGTCCATAATAATCAGTAAAATTTTAAAAAGTACAACATGTCAATGCTTCTGGAACTGCATTTCTAATAAGATTGAAATAACTTTTCAGGCTTTCATTTGAGATCTCGAGGGTTGCAAGCAATTTAAAATATAGAATAGAATAGAATAGAATAGAATAGAATAGAATAGAATAGAATAGAATAGAATAGAATAGAATCTCAAAGGGACCTTGGAGGTCTTCTAGTCCAGCCCCTTGCTCAATCAGGAGACGATGCCATTTCAGACTAATGGCTGCCAATCTCTTCTTAAAAACATCTTTTTTAAAAACTTGGAACCCATCGGACAAGCCCTCTATCCTTTGGTGGGACACCCCCCCCTCCATCTGGGACATGCAGGCAGGACGGGAGTCCTCAGAGACCCTCCCTGGCTCAGCAGGAGCCCACCTCAATCGCTCCTCGGATGGCCAGTTCTCTTTAGAACAGCGGGGGGGGGGGGAGGGAGGGGGGGGGCTTCTGCCTCTTGACCAAGACACAATCCAGCTGTCCCCACCTCTTCTGGCTCCCCTTGCCTGCGAGTCCCCCTTCTGCCACGGGGCTGCAGAACAAGAGGGCTCAAGAGACCCCCCCCTCCTCGGAGGAAGCTGCCTCATTTCCCAGTCTTGGTGGGTGGGCAGCTGGGGGGAGAACCTTGCAGGGTCCCATCTGGGACCACCAACAGCCCTGGTTCCCAGAGGAGGGGCAGCCTCTCCCAGCCCCCTCCCCAATTACAGCAGCCCCTCCCCCTCCCCAGCTCAGATGAAGAACGGGAGAGCTCAGCTGCTTGGGGTGGGGGCTGCAAGGTCCCCCCCCTCCCTCCCTCCCTCCATCCCTGGGCTGTCTGGAAAGGTGGCCAAGCAGTGATCCTCACCTGCCGGGCGGGGGACCCTGACTCTTCACAGGCCTGCATTCGGTCACCGCATGGGTTGCTCTCCAGGGGATCCAGAGAAGGAAACGTGATCCTGGCTTGATCCTGGAGCAAGGAAACCATTGCCGAACTCAGCCCGGAATCTGTGGCAAGACAGAAAAAAACACCAGATTGGGACCGAGGGAGGAAATCAGATTTGGGGGGCAAAGAGAGAAAGGGGGTCTGAGCTCTGCTCTGGAAGGGGCCGCCCTGGGTTCCCGGCAAAATGCCTCGGGCTTTGACCACTAGGCTCAGCTCAGCTGGCTGGACACCCCCATCGATGAGCCACGGTGGCGCAGGGGTTAGAGCGCAGCACTGCAGGCTCCTTCTGCTGGCTGCCGGCTGACTGCAATTCGGCGGTTCGAATCTCACCAGGCTCCAGGTTGACTCGGCCTTCCGTCCTTCCTTCCGAGGTGGGTCAAATGAGCACCCACCATTGTTGGGGGCAAGAGGCTGACTCTGTGAACCGCTGAGAGAGGGCTGGAAAGCCCCCTCCCCCAATTCGCCACCCTCGTGGGGAGGGCTGAGTGCCACGGAGGGCAGCAGGGAGGAATGGGGTCCGGAAATGATAGGCAGCGATGGGGGTCAGAAGGCCACAACTGAGAGACTCCGAGTTCTAATCCTGCCCTAGGCATGGCATGCTGGCTGGGGAATTCTGGGAGTTGAAGTCCACGGTTGAGAAACGCTGACTTATACGAGGCCACTGCTATAGGGCAGAAAAGAAAACCATAAAAGAAATCCCCTATGGAAGCCCCCCACCCCAAGGGGGCATTCCAACCTTCGGAGTCCCAACCTTCATCTGGGCCGGGACTTCCCGCCTCCCCCCTAACACCTGGAGAAATGTGGGCCCGGGAAGAGAAGCGCAGGGACGGGTGCTTGCTTTTGGGGGGGGGCGTGTTCCGAGGGGGGAGCGTGAGCCCTCTGCAAGTGTCCGAGGGGCACCGCGGAGGAGACACGAAACAGTCCTAGCGCTCCGCTCGCTGCTGCTCCCCTGCTTCCCCGAGGGAACCCCCTCCCGCCGCTTCTGTAGTTCAAAGGGGGGGAGGGAGGACCGAGTTGGAAACCCTGCGCGAAGCTCCCGAAAGCGAACCGGGGGGGGCGCATTCCAAGCGCGCAGCTGCCTGGCGGAGCTGGCGGCGGTGCGCACACGC
>QLTV01003111.1:639091-655675 GCA_003457575.1 Thermophis baileyi | reverse complement strand
CGGGCGGAGGGTGCCACGATGCCAGCCCCCCCTCCCTTCGGAAGCCATGCCACCACCGGGTCGCCCGGACTTTCCCACGCGCGGAGAGCCCGACTCTCGCCCACTGCCTGGATGTGGCGGCCTCGGGCGCCCCCTGGTGGCGGGAAAGGGCTTTTCTCCGGCCCCCGCGGGCTCCGCTTGGGGGTTCCTCCGGGTGCCCAGCAGGCGGCCCGCGGGCGCCAGGCCTCCGCGCCCCCGCCCGCTGCGCTTCTAACCCCTCACCTCGCTGCCTTTGGCCAAGGCGAAGCCCCCTCCCAGGAGGATGACGATGTTCCAGGGCATGTGCCGGTTGACGGTGGTCCAGTCCAGGAGGGCGGGGGGCACGCGGATCTGCCCCGGGCTGCCTAGAAGAGAGGCGGGGAGTGGGAGGGGGCAGGAAGCAACCCCTCCCGCAGGCTGAAGAGGACAAGCGAAAAGCCCGCCTTCCAAAACTCCCCCCCCCTCCCAGCAGCCTTGATGCCTACACAGGTAGACGGGGGGGGGACGGAGCCCCATGGCTCCCCCGTAGCTCTGCTCCGGAAAGTCTGGGGGAAACGCCACCCCGTCTTTTGCGGAGGCCATTCACCCTCCCCCCTCAAACCAGTCTCCTCCTGACCCTCCCACCTGGTGGTGCTGTGTTAACTTGAGGAGGGGGTCTTCCTCTCAAGATGGAACCAGTCACCCCACTTTGCCTCCCCTCCCAATTTCCTCGGGGGGGGGCAAAAAGTGGCCCAATGTCTTCCTTGGTTTTTTGGAGGGGGGGGGGAATATCAGGGGTCCCCAAACCTGGACACTTTGCAACTGGTGGACTTCAATTTCCAGAATCCCTCAGGCAGCTGGCTGAGGAAGTGGGAGTTGAAGTCCACAAGTCGTAAAGTGGCCAGGTTTGGAGACACCCCCCCCCCCCCCGAATAAATCAGTGTGGCTTCTTCTTGGGATCCTCCTAAATCCAAACTCCAAATTCCGTTGTTGAAGTTCTCTCCTCTCTCTGCCTCCCCCCAATTTATTTTTGGTTAGTGCAAGTTTTAGATGGGGAGGGGGGAGACCCACAATTCTCCCTCCTTGGCTCAAAGACCAGTGAATGAGGACCCCCCAAATGTTATTCCACTGCCAGGAAAGAATCACAGATGTTGAAGGAGGAAGAGGTTCTTCCACCAGGTCCCTTCTGACCTCGGGGGTCCTAGGTGAGGGGCCAGCCCAGTGTAGGAGCTCCAGGCCCCTTGCTTGAGCCTGCCCAGGGGGTCTTCCAGGAGGCTCTCCCAGGCTGCTCCCTCTGCCAGCCTGGCACTCTCCGCTTACCTTCCTGCTGGGCCCCAGAAGAACATCTGGGCAGTTCGGAGGGGATCAGGAACATCAGCAACGAGATGAAGATGACCACCGTGGCGTCCGTGATGTGGCTGTAAGATGGGAGTCCAGCGTCACTCAGCCCCCTCCGGCTGAGACAGGGTTGGAGGGAGAGGCCTGACGGACCGGGTGTGTGTGTGTGTGTGTGTGTGTGTGTGTGTGTGTGTGTGTCTTTGGCTGCCCCCAACCCAGCCCGGGGGGGGGGGACCGAAAGGCGGCTTTTTCCGAGACGTCCGCCCGAGACGGGCACCCTCCTCCTCACCTCTTCCCCCTCTGGCTGAAGAGGGCGTTGGCCCAGCCGGGCATGAAGCCGGGCTCCCGGGTGAACCAAAGGACCACCAGGGCGATGAAGAGGATGAGGACGGCCACCTCGGAGAACTTCATGCGGCCCAGCGCCCGGTACTCGCTCTTGATGATGCTGTAGGCCTGCTCGGACTTCCGCTTCTCCGCCTCACTGATGCCGCAGCCGAAATTCTTCTTGAAGCTGGGAGGTCGGAGGGGAAAGGATGTGGGGCAGCCAGCAGAGGGGATCCTCCCCCCCTCCCCGGGGGTCATTTGGCAGGAGGTCTCTCTGGACAGGCTGACTCTCACTCGCCCGCCCGCCCGCTCAGGGTCTCTGGTGAGTGACCGAGTCCCTCTGCCTGGCAGCCCTCTGTTGGAGGCCGAGCCCTGCCCCCAGCCCGATGAAGGGGACAGAAGGGAACCCGGTGGCCTCTTACGCAAGCCCCCTCCCCACGTCCTCCTCCCCCAGGGCCGGAAGGAGGCCCAGAGACTCACTTCAAGCCCAGGAACAGCAGCAGCAGCCACAGCCAGGAGAGGATCAACAATACCAGCATGGCGGGGAACGCGAAGGTGAACCAGGAGGCAAAATTCACCACGTTGTCGTTGCGGCAGAAGAGCCTGGTGAGGAGAGACCCCAGCCATTGTGCCCTCTGCAAGGCCCCCCCCCCAGCCCCTTCCCTCCAGAAACCGCCCACGGCAGTGTTTCTCAGCCTCAGGTGGCCAGCTGGGGACAGGAATTCTGGCAGCTGAAGTGGCCAAGGCTAAGAAAGACTGGCCTGCAGCTGGCACAATGGCGGCAGCACCAGGAAATGTGCCATCCTCAGTCGACCGTCTCCCTTTGGGGGAAACACTAAGAGAAGCAACCTAGAACGAGGGAGAAATTTCCTGACAATGAGAAGAGTGAATCAGTGGGAATGGCTTCCCTCCAGAAGTTGTGGGGGCTCCATCAATGGAGGTTTTTAAGAAGAACCATTTGTCAAGAATGGTCTAGGGCAGTGATGGCGAACCTTTTTTGGGTCGGGTGCCAAAAGGGTGCGCGCGCGCGTGCCCACACCCATAATGCAATGCCCTCTCCCCCGCGCATGCGCACAACCCCTGCGCTGCCCCCACGCATGCGCACAGCCACCACCACCCCCGTGCTGCCCCCCGCGCATGCACACAGGCCTCACTGAAGCCTCTGGACTTCCGGTAGGCCCGTTGGGCTGTTTTTCGCCATCCCCAGGGTTCAGGAAAGCCTCCTGAAGCTTGGGGAGCGCGAAAACAGCTGAAAAGAAGGCCCAAAATCAGCTGGCCAGTACGCACATGCGCGCTGGAGCTGACATAGGGCAACACCTCGCGTGCCCTCCGATATGGCTCCGCGTGCCACCTGTGGCACGCGTGCCATAGGTTCACCATCACTGGTCTAGGGTCTCCTGCCTGAGCAGGGGGTTGGATTAGAAGACCTCCAAGGTCCCTTCCAACCCTAGGATTCTATGATTCAGGGAGGGAGGGAGGGAGGGAAGGAAGGAAAATGAGAAGGAAGGAAGGAAGGAAGGAGGATGAGAAGGAAAGAAAGAAAGAAGGAAGGAAGGAAGGAAGGAAGGAAGGAAGGAAGGAAGGAAGGAAGGAAGGAAGGAGGAAGGAAGGAAGGAAGGAAGGAAGGAAGGAAGGAAGGAAGGAAGGAAGGAAGGAAGGAAGGAAGGAAGGAAGGAAGGAAGGAAGGAAGGAAGGAAGGAGCAATGGATGGAAACCGATCAAGGAGAGATCCAACATAGAATTGAGGAATTTCCTGACAGTGAGAACAATTAACCAGTGGAATAGCTTTCTCCCAGAAGTTGTAGGTGCTCCATCACTTGTCAAAAATAGACATTTTGACTGGTATGGCATAAGATAAGGTCTCCTGCTTTAGCAGGGGGTTGGACTAGAAGATCTTTGGGATCCCTTCCAGCCCTAGGATTCTATTTCTATTTCAGCAGCTGGTGCAATGCAATGAAAGCTTTAGAATGCAGAATAACAGAGCTGGAAGGGACCCTGGAGGTCTTCTAGTCCAACTACCTGCTCAAGCATTCAAGAAAAAAAGCACCTACAAGTGGTGAAATCCAATTTTTTTTGCTACCGGTATGTGGGCGTGGCTTGGTGGGCGTGGCAGGGGAAGGATACTGCAAAATCCCCATTCCCTCTCCACTCTGGGGCCAGCCAGGGGGGGTGTTTGCCAGTTCTCCGAATTACTCAAAATTTCCGCTACCGGTTCTCCCGAACCTGTCAGAACCTGCCGGGTTTCACCCCTGGGTTTCACCTCCCCCCCTCCACACACGTGTCCCACCCAGTCATCCCTTTGCAAAGGGAGGAGGGGTCTTCTGCAGAAGTGAAGCATCCCCCGCCTCTTAATGAGGGGCTTCTGCTGGCAGGCAGAGCCCAGCCGTCTGGAACGTGGGAAGGAGCGATGGGGAAAGTAGGAGGGAGACCCTTCTGGACCCCCCCCTAAATACTCTGGGAAAGAAACCCGGAAATGGGGCCATGCCCGGAGAGACTTAGCACTTAGACTTATATAGCACTTAGACTTATATACCGCTTCATAGTGCTTTACAGCCCTCTCTAAGCGGTTTACAGAGTTAGCATATTGCCCCCAACAATCTGGGTCCTCATTTTACCCACCTCAGAAGGATGGAAGGCTGAGTCAACCTTGAGCCGGTGAGATTTGAACCGCTGAACTGCAGCTAGCAGTCAGCTGAAGTAGCCTGCAGTGCTGCACTCTAACCACTGCGCCACCTCGACTTGGCAATGTAGGGGCCCCCCTCCAGGGACGCCGGGGAGGCTTACTCGTCCATCTGCCCCTTCATCACCAGGTTGGGGGTGGTGCCCGTCAGGGTGGCGATGCCGCCGATGCTGGCAGAGTAGCAGACGGCCAGGCTCATCCCTTTGCAGAAGGTCTGGTGCTTCTGCTTCAGCTGCTGCAGGTCCTGGCCCAGCTTCTGCTCTGCCTCCTCGGGCAGCTTCTCCTTCACCACCACCTGCAGGTGGGCGTTGGCTGGGGCTTCAGAAGAGGGGGGAAGGGTCCGTCAGCATGCTGGGTGGGAGGGCAGCGGGCAAGCGGGAGACAGACCACCCACTGCCCGGCTCCTGGACTCTGCTGCTTTGCCCAGGGTCCCCGTTCCACAGGACAAGGGGCAGACCCCTCCCCAGCTGAGGCTGAGCCAGAGCCACACTTGGCAGTGCCCTGTTGTGGAGAGGCTCGGTGGGCATCTGGTCCAGCTCTGAGAAAAGGCCTCTGGATGCCTCTTAGTAGCCTGGCAGCTTCAGATGAGGAGGTGGCTGATACCAGTAGAACCTGTGTAGCTCGGGGTGGAACTGTGGGGCCCCTGGTGGTCTCTGAGCTGGGTGGTTTTCTTGCAGACGTTTCATGACCCAACTAGGGAGCATCATCAGTGCTAGAAGAGAGGGGGACGTTGGGAGGAAGAGGAGGAGGAGGAGGAGGAGGAAAACTGTGGGGTCCTTGGTGCTCTCTGAGCTTGGATGTTTTCTTGCAGACATTTCATGACCCAGCTAGGTAACAACATCAGTGCCAGTTTGGTAATTAAATGTCTGGAAACAAGCCAGCAAGCTCAGTCCTCCTCCTCCTCCTCCCTACAACCCAACTCTCTTCTAGCACTGATGATGTTCCCTAGCTGGGTCATGAAATGTCTGCAAGAAAACCACCACGCTCAGAGAGCACCAACGAGGCNTCCTCCTCCTCCTCCTCCTCCTCCTCCTCCTCCTCCTCCTCCTCCTCCCTCTTCCACTCTATAAGCCCCTCTCCCTTCTAGCACTGATGACATTACTTAGTTGGGTCATGAAACTTCTGCAAGAAAACCACCAAGCTCAGAGACCACCAAAGACCCCAGTCCTCCCCCCCTCCTCCCTTATAGC
The DNA here is from genome assembly GCA_003457575.1 of Thermophis baileyi. Lineage (NCBI taxonomy): Eukaryota > Metazoa > Chordata > Lepidosauria > Squamata > Dipsadidae > Thermophis > Thermophis baileyi. The sequence goes on along the minus strand of QLTV01003111.1, from coordinate 650,146 downwards.
ACTGATGATGTTCCCTAGCTGGGTCAGGAAATGTCTGCAAGAAAACCACCAGGCTCAGAGAGAGCACCCAGGGCCCCCCAGGGTTATTATGGATGCCCTCCGCCTTCTTATGAAAACTATGGTCTGCCTCCCTAGCAGCCAGGGAGAAGTGCGAGGGGTTGGCACTGGACGCATCACCCAGTGGGCCTGCCTGCGCCACCATCGTTTGAGGTGCCACACCAGCAGGGGGCGATCTGGAGACAGCTTTCCCTGCATGGGAAGCCGCTTTGCAGGCCAGAGAGTGCCCAAGGCTGCCCTTGGTTGGTGCCCGCTTAATTCAGTGCCATTAACCAAGAGACCAGCGTTTCTCCATTTTAAGGTGTCCGGACTTCAACTCCCAGAATCCCCCAGCCAGCATGGCTGTCCCTAGAGAGGAAGTCTTCCAAAGCAGGGGCAAAATATCTTAAGAATACAATACAATATTCTTTATTGGCCAAGTGTGATTGAACACCCAACGGTTCGGTTCCACAGCTCCGAAGGGCATCCAAAGCAGAAGTGAGATTTCGGGGGCATCTGAGCATTGCCCCCCTCCCCTTATTTTTTTCACAGCTCTCCTGGTGGGGGGGGGAGGTGATTCACATGTTCTTGCATTGGCTTCCCTTTGAGACAGGATGGCTTGTTCTAAGGGCTTTTTTTAACCACTTGGGCTCCAAGTCCCATTTTAGTTAAGCTATTTGACAGGATTCCCCCCCCCCAAAAAAAATCATAGCAGAGAAATCTCTCCCCCTCCCCCTTTCTGTCATTTCTTTCTCTCCCGAACAGTCTGGATGGGATGCCTGCTCAGAGCGAATGGGGGGTGGGGTGGGAGGTGCTATTTCTCCTGACTAGGGAGTCCTCAACTTACGACCATTTGAAGTTACAAGAGCAGACCCTCCAAAAGCTACTTATAACCCAGTTTCGAAGCTTCAGTGTTGCCCCCCCCCCGGTCATGTGACCACATTTTTGGCACTCAGCAACTGACTTGCATTTACAGCTGTTTGCAGCACCTCTGGGCCATGTGACCGCAATGTGGGACATTTTTGCCAGAAACCAGTATTTACATTGGGTTCGCTTAACGACCTCCACAAAAACAGGTCATAAAATCGGGTCCAGTCATGTGGCGAGCTACTTTGCCACTGTTACAACTTATGACCGTAATCGCCAAGCTCAATGACGGTCATAATTTGAGGTCTATCTGTAGCCATTCATTTAGTGACCATTGAAAGTCCCAGTGACACTGAAAAAAAATCACCTTTGACCAGTCCTCACACTTATGACCATATTCAGCATCTCCACCACCACATGATTAAAATTTGGGCCCTTGGCACCTGGCATGTATCCGGGAGTCATATAACTGGCATTTGCGACCTTCCCAGCAAGCAAAGTCAAGGGAGGAAGCCAAATTCACTTAATGACCACGTGATTCACTCAACAACAGCCTTGCTTTGCAGTGGAAATTCTACTCCCAGTTGCGGTCGTAAGTTGAGGACTACCTGTAACGACCCAGGGCTTGGGTGAGGAAGCCCCAGCCAAACCAAGATCATCCCGTCTTGGTCCAGCTTTCTGCTGGGAGCCCCCTGCAAGCTGGGAGGAAGCCTTGAGAGCAAGCGGGACCCCTACCTTGCTGGGGGGGGGCCTCCTGCATTTCGAAGGCCCGGTTGATGGTCCCGTTCTGGGTGACCCCCTGCTCCGCAGCACTCTGCTCCAGCTCCGACTTCTGCAGCTGCTGCAGGACGGCCTGGGCGATGGGCACCATCATGGCCGTGGTGGCCGTGTTGCTGATCCACATGGAGAGGAAGGCCGTCACGCCCATGAAGCCCATCAGGAGCCTGGAGGAGGGAGGAGGAGGAGGAGGAGGGCTGAGTCTGGCCGGGCTGGAGCCCCAGAGCCCCTCCAGGAGTTGTGCTGCTTGGGGTGAACAGCCCAGGGCACCAGGAGTGCTTCTTAGCACCAGGCCAAATGTCAGGGCTGAGAACTAATTGTGACTTTTGGCATGGAGAATTAGGGGGCTGGAGGCTAAAACATACAAAGGATGGTTGCAGGAACTGGGTATGTCTAGTTTAATGAAAAGAAGGACCAGGGGAGACATGCTAGCAGGGTTCCAATATCTCAGGGGTTGTCCCAAAGACAAGAGGGAGTCAAGCTATCCTCCAAAGCTCCTGAAGGCAGGATAAGAAGCTGCGGATGGAAATCCCAAAGGTTCTTTTTCAAGAGGCAACTGGACTTTGGGACAACCATGACCTGGATGACTGAGAATCTGCACAGACATCGAATGGATGGAAACTGATCAAGGAGAGAAGCAACCTGGAACTAAGGAGAAACTTCCTGACGGTGAGGACAATCAACCAGTGGAAAGGCTTCCTTCCAGAAGTTGTGGGTGCTCCATCACTGGAGTTTTTCAAGAAGAGACTGGACAGCCGTTTATCCAGAATGGGATAAGTAAGGGTGTCCAACCTTGAAACTTTAAGACTTTGGACTTCAACCCTCCGAATTCTGGGAGTTAAAGTCCACAAGTTTTAAAGTTCTAATGTTGGACACCTCTGGTAGAGGGTCCCCTGCTTGAGCAGAGGGTTGGACTAGAAGACCTCTGTTCTGATTGAATGTCCCACTGGGCTATGATGCAGATGTCCCCAAGGACACGTCAGGGCTGCGCAGGTCTTCTCTAGGACAACTTTCAAGAAGAGACTTTCAAGAAGAGATTGGACTGCCATTTGTCAGAAATGGTGTAGGGTCTCCTGCTTGAGCGGGGGGTTGGACTAGATGACCTACAAGGTCCCTTCCAACTCTGTTAATCTATTAAACTCTAAGGTCCGCCAGGCAGGAGGGATGGATGCTCACCAGCCCATTGACAAGAGCCCTCCCCCCAAGCAGCTTCATCTGATGGCTTAATCAAGGGGCACAAGGGGAGGGGAAGGTCCCAGCCCTGAGCCCCTGTCCTGAAGTACTCACAAGGCAGGCCGGACCCCGACGATGAGGAGGACTTGCAGGGCGATGCGCCGGTGTAGGTTCCAGTGCTCAACGGCGATGGCCACCAGGAGCCCCCCGATGAAGAGCATGTTGGTGTCCTTCAGGTATTCCATGCACACCTGCAGGGAAGCAAAATAACAGGATGACTGAGTTGGAAGGGACCTTGGAGATCTTCTAGTCCAACCCTCTGCTCAAGCAGGAAACCTTTTATCAGGGGTGTCCAACCTTGGAACTTTTAAGACTTGTGGACTTCAACTCCCAGAATTCTGGGAATTGAAGTCCACAAGTCTTAAAGTTCCCAAATTTGGACACTTTTTTACCCTCTACCATTTCAGAAAAAAAGTTGTCCAATCTCTTCTTTAAAACCTCCAGTGATGGAGCACGCACAATGTCTGGTGGCAAGCTGTTCCACTGGTTAATTGTTCTCACTGTTAGGAAATTCCTCCTTAATTCCAGGTTGCTTCTCTCCTTGGTTAGTTTCCATCCATTGTTCCTTGTCCTGCCTTCAGGTGCTTTGGAGAATAGGTGGACCCCCTCCTCTTTGGGGCAGCCCCTCAAATACTGGAACTCTGCTATCATGCCAAGCGAGGCCAGCATCAGCCGTGGGGGTGGTCCCTTCCCTCTTCCCTGCCCACCTCGGCCCACCCGACGCCCCTGCTTGGCATACCGTGGTGGAGTCCATGATGCCCATGAGGGGGAAGAACAGGACGGGGAAGAGAGCGGTCACCGCCAGCGGCAGGGCCTCCGTGCACCAGAAGATGGCCATCACGATGATGGTGTAGCCACATTGGGCTTCCTGGGGGAAGAAGAGAAGCCGATCAAGAAGAGGATTTGGGCACTGAGGGCGCCAAGTGGGCAGGGCTGCCATCCGGAGCTCCCTGGGAGGGCACCTGCTCTCCAGCGGCACTTCTCTTTCAATAAAATCTGTAAGAGGGAAAAGGGACCACCAGGGTTTTGCAAACACCAAAAGAGCCACAAAGTGAACAAACTGTAATAAGAAAATAGGATTTAAGTGCTGCATGAGTCTGACCACTGCAGGGCATCCGATGAAGGGCTGCCCACCAAGGCTTCTTCTGCCTTTTAATAAAATTTCTGAATTGGAGAAGGTGCCACTGGACTCCTCGTTTATCTAGATCTTCCTAGGCCAACTTTGAACTCGATGGACTTCAACTCCCAGAGCTCCCCAGGCAGCAGGTTGAAGTCCACCCATCTTAAAACACGCTGAGCTGGCTGGAGGATTCTGGGAGTGGAAGTCCACCTTTCTTAAAACACGCTGGCTGGGGAATTCTGGGAGTGGAAGTCCACCTTTCTTAAAACACGCTGGGCTGGCTGGGGAATTCTGGGAGCTGAAGTCAGGGGTGAAATGCAGCCGGCTCTAACTGGCTCGTGCGGGCCGGTAGGGCCGGCTGCGCAAAGCCTCGCCACCCACACCGACGTCATGACGTCGCTTTTTTGGGACGGTCTTCATGTTCTGCACATGCACAGAAGGCTTTGCGCGTGCGCGGACGACGGACGGCCTGCGCACATTTGCGAGCCGGTAGGGAAGGTAAGTGGATTCCACCCCTGGCTGAAGTCCACCCATCTTAAAGTTGCCAAGGCTGAGAAAGAAAGACTGACTGAACAAGCACCCAGCCCTAAACTGATGTTCTTCAGATGTTTGGCGGGTCCAACTCCCAGGCTTCCAGGCAGGCCCGGAGCTGAGAAACCAGGAAGAGCATTTGCCTGCTGTGGGGTTGCATAACCTGGGCACCCCCAGATGAGGGCGTCAACCCCAGGAACCTCCCAGAGACCGAGACCATGGCAAGAACTTGGAAAGTTAAAATGGGAACACCTGTCAATCCCCATGCTTGTGAAACTCTGCTCCATATCTTCACGTCAGGACCGTTTCCAGAAGACCAAGCTGGGCAGCAGCACCTCGAGTGATCTCGGGAAGCTAAGCAGGACTGACCCAGGCCCGGTCATTGATGGGAGGGTGCCAGGAAAGCCCACATTTTGCAAGGAAGTTAAATCATCCAAGAGACACTTGCAGAAGGAGGAGGTGCCCACCAACCACACCTGGCTGCCAAGAGACGTTCTCCCTGAAGCCAAGGCCATCCCCTCAGGAGTGACCTTTGCCCTTCCTAGGCCTATTGGGCAGCACCGCCCAGCCTTCCTTGTGTGCCCCTCTGGGCAATGCTGAGTGCTCCGAACAGCCCCTGGCCCGAGCCAGAATGGCCCTTGGACCAGGCATTGCATCCAGTTTGGGCCACCACAATACAAAAAACACGTTGAGACTCTGGAAAGAGTGCAGAGAAGAGCCACAAAGATGATTAAGGGGCTGGAGGCTGAAACATGGGAAGAACGGCTGCAGGAACTGGGAATGTCTAGTTTAATGAAAAGAAGGACTAAGGGTGACGTGATAGCAGTCTTCCAAAATTTGAGGGGTGCCCCAGAGAAGAGCGGGGGGGGGTGTTTAACCTATTCTCCAAAGCCCCTGAAGGCAGGACAAGAAGCAACGGATGGAAACTCATCAAGGAGAGAAGCAACCTGGAACTAAGGAGAAACTTCCTGACAGGGAGGACAATTAACCAGTGGAACAACTTGCCTCCAGAAGTTGTGAATTCTCCAACACTGGAGGTTTTTAAGAAGAGACTGGACAACCACTTGTCTGAAATGGTCTAGGGTTTCCTGCTTGAGCAGGGGGCTGGACTAGAAGACCTCCAAGGACCCTCCCAACTCTGTTATTCTGTTCTGAGTCACAGATGAGGAACACCAGAGCTCCTGTTATGGTAGAAGCAGCAGCCCCCAGGGTTGTCCACAGCGGGTGGTTGAAGAGGTCAAGAGGGCAACCCATCTCAAAAAGCGCCTTGGCTGCCATCTTGGCATTTTGACCCACACCTGAAGGTGACCCCAAGCAGCCCCCAGGATGGGCAACATCTGGCTTTGGAGAGAGAAATTTGGTCAAGACCAACGGGATAGCCCTGGTCTACCTGCCGGATTCTCTTCATGGTAGTCCTCTGCTCCTCCTGACTCTAAGGCCGCACCTGTGTGTGCTTGTGTGTGCCTGCACGCGATTGCTTGCTTTCAAAAGCACCCACTTCTTTGGCTGCAAAGAACCGATGCCCAGATCTTGGGTGTGTTTGCTCTGGTGGAGCACCTGGGCTGCTTCCACCTTTGCAACTTGGGCAACCCAGGCCTGTAATTAGGCAGGTAACCGCAGCTCTGCCCCTGTGACTGCCTCGGAAGGGCCTGTCCCAGCGGGAGGGAGGGGAGACCAAGGAAGAAGGCTTCCTTCTTCCTTATCCTGACTGGAAACGGAGCCTTGAACAAGTTTGGGAAAGATGCCTCACGATTCAGGGGTTCGTTTTGCTGCAGCTGCTTTGCATTCCTCCACATAATCCATGGGGACAGGACCTGGGGCCAGGCTGTTTGAAGGACCGCTTCTCCCCTATGAAAGCCATCGGGCCCACAGGATGGAGAGGGAGGGTATTACAGGCCCCACTGGTTACGGACTGTCACCTGGTGGAACCACGAGAAAAGGTCTCCTCAGTGGTGGCCCCTTCTCTGTGCTTGAGAAGGGGTTGGACTAGAAGATCTTCAAGATCCCTTCCAACTCTGTTATTCTGTTCTGTTATTGGAACATCATTCCCCTTGAGATAGGGTTGCCCCCCCCCCCACCCTGCTGCTTTTCCGAAGGGCCCAAAAACATGGTTTTGCCCGTGGGCCTGGGGACCCCAGATGGAGACGGAGCCAATTAAGTGGCCAATTTGATTGCGTCGCTGCTGCCACAGGGGTGAGGGGCTGGGGGGGGGGGTTATGGGTTTTTATTATATGATGGATTTTTAAAATTTTTGTTAAGCTGCCCGGAGTCTCTAAGCTCTCAGTGTACGTACCAGCATCATTTGTGCTCTACGGATGCTTTTAGGATATTTGCAAATATGTGCAGGGATTAGCAGGAGTTGTTTGAGGTTTATAAAAAGTCTTCCAGCCCCAGGACAAAACTTCCTGTTCAGACAGAGGCCAAATTTAGCATCAGACAGGTCAGGGGTGGGAGACTAGGGCAACATTATGACATTCTGTGGACCAAGTCCCAGAATTCCTGAGCCAGGGAGGAGGAGGAGGAGGGGGAGGAGGGGGAGGAGGGGGAGGGGGAAGAGGAGGAGGAGGAGGAGGAAGAAGAAGAAGAAGAAGAAGAAGGAGGAGGAGAAGAAGAAGAGAAAGAGAGAGAGAGAGAGAGAGAAAGGAAGCAAGCAAGCAAGCTAGGAAGGAGGGAGGGAGAGAGGGAGAGAGAGAGAGAAAGAACGGAGAGAGCAAGCAAGCAAGCAAGCAAGAAAGAAAGAAAAAGAAGGATCCTGAACTCGGTCAAGGAATGCACTTTGGCCCTCCTGGCTCCCCCCCCTCCTCCTGCTGCCCTGGGGTTCCTGCTGGAGCTGACAGGGCAATGCCCCCTCTCCCCCCCCCCCCGCCTGGCTTAAAGATTGACAGCCGCACAGGAGGGCTGGAGGCAGCCTAATCTCTGCCAGGACTTTGCTTCTTGGAAGGGCTGGCGGTGTCCCCGTGATCAGGAGCTGGAAGTCCTGGTTTCCGTTCTGAGGCCAGAACCTCCCGCTGGCTGGGCCAGACCGGCTTCTCCCGGCTGGGAAGAGCTCCTGAGCACCTTCGCAAGGAGCAGCAACTCCCCGGGAAGCTTCCCTGCCGGCTCTCCCAGGACGGGGGTCGTGGGTCGGGGGTTCGGGGGGGGCAGAGTAGTCTGGAGAAGCTGGGCAGAACTGGGCAAAGCAGCAGAGCGGGGGGGGTTAAGTGGGTCATGAGTTTGGAGTCATTGCGTTGCCACAAGAGACCCAAATCCAGCCCCCTTTGGATTCTGTTGACCCTAATCTAGTGCCAATTTGGCTTTCATCATTACAGGTAATCCTCAACTTACAACCATTCACTTAGTGACTGTCCAAAGTTAGAAACACCCTGAAAAAAGTGACTTATGACTGTTTTTCACGCTTACGTCTGTTGCAGCATCCTCGTGATCACGTGATCAAAATTCAGAGGCTTGGCAACTGGCATGTACTTATGACGGTTGCAGTGTCCCCCAGGGTCATGATCCCCTTTTACGACCGTCTGACAAGCAACGTCAACGAGAAAGCCGGATTCACTTAGCAACCGTGTGACTAACTTAACCGCTGCAGTGATTCACTTAACAATGGGCCAGAAAGGGCAAACCTCACTTAGCAACTGTCTCGCTTAGCAACAGAAGAGGGAGTGAAGCTATTCTCCAAAGCCCCTGAAGGCAGGGCAAGAAGCAATGGGTGGAAACTAATCAAGGAAAGAAGCAACCTGGAACTAAGGAGAAACTTCCTAACAGTGAGAACAAGTAACCAGTGGAACAGCTTGCCACCAGAAGTTGTGAATGCTCCAACACTGGACGTTTTTAAGAAGATGTTGGATAACCATTTGTCTGAAGTGGTGTAGGGTTTCCTGCCTGGGCAGGGGGTTGGACTAGAAGACCTCCAAGGTCCCTTCCAACTCTGTTATTTCTATTTCTAACAGAAATGTTGAGCTCAATTGTGTCCGTAAGTCGAGGACTACCTGTAGCTAACGAGAGTCTTGTGTACAGCTTGCAAAAATAAAGTCTTCCATGCTTTGAACTCAACAAACACGCCTGGTTATGTGCGCCTGACACTCGGTGGTGGCCGATCCACAGATTCCTCATGGATGTACCAGTTTATGTAAGAAGCGTGTTTACATGGAAAGCAAGGCTGAAAGTTTCTTGGCTCCTGATCTGCAGTTAATTATTTCTGGACTGCTAGAAGAGGAGCAGTGAGCCAACCTGTGCAAAATGCAGGAGGAGACTGAATAACAGAATACAGAACAACAGAGCTGGAAGGGCCCTTGGAGGACTTCTAGTCCAGCCCCCTGCTCAGGCAGGAGACCCTTCTCTCCTTTTCCTCCTTCTCAGAATAACAGAATAAGAGAGCTGGAAGGGCCCTTGGAGGTCTTGTCTGAAATGCTATAGAGTCTTCTGTTGAGCAGGGGGCTGGACTAGAAGACCTCCAAGGCCCCTTCCAGCTCTGTTCTATTCTCCGTTCTGAAGTCTCCTAGTCCAACCCCCTGCTCAGGCATGAGAACCTATATCATTGCAGACAAATGGTTGCACAATCTCTTCTTAAAAGCCTCCAGTGATGGAGCCCCCAAAACGTCTGAAGGCAACTCATTCCACTGGTCAATTGTTCTGTCAGGAAATTTCTCCTCAGTTCTAAGTTGGTTCTATCTTAACAGAATAACACAGTTGGAAGGGGCCTTGGAGGTCTTCTAGTCCAGCCCCCTTGTTCAAGCAGGAAACCTTATACCATTCCAGACAAACAGCTGTCCAGTCTCTTCTTAAGAGCCTCCCCACAACTTCTGGTGGCAAGCTGTTCCACTGGTTAATTATTCTCACTGTCAGAAAATTCCTCCTTTTTCTGGCTGTCCCAGGGCAGAGTGTGTGAATTGATTCTCCAGAAGACCCATGGGAAAAAGAAGAAGAACCAAGCTTGAATTAAGGTGGAATCTCCTGACTGTGGGAACGATGAGGCTGTGGGCCAGCCTCCCTCCTGAAGTCACGGGTCTGGGATGGTCTGAAGATCCCTGCCCTGGACAGAGGGCTGGACTAGAGGACCTCCAAGGTCTCTTCCAACCAATGATTTCCTAACTCTGATTCATCCAGGCCATCTTCCTTCTTTGACTTCCTTCTTTTGCCTAGAATGGGCCGATGGTTTCCTGGTGGTGTCTCATCCCAGAGGTAAACAAGCCCATCAGGTGGAAACGACACAGGGGTTATGAAGGGAAGTTTCTCTGGTGTTTGTGAAAAGGAAACCTCTTCCCTTTGAGACAAAAATCCTGGGTTAAGGGCAAGAGGCTCTTTGGAAAGTCTTCAGCAACCTCAGGGGAGGCTTTGAGGACTTAACTGTCAAGTTAATTAGGATTCTTCCTGAATTTATTTCAGATTTAATTGACTGTAAAAACAAGCCACCGAGAGAATTGCATCCCGCCAAGATAAAAGTGCAGAGAGTCCTTGACTTACAACAGTTCGTTCAGAGACCTTTTGAAGTTACAAAAGGTGGGCACTGAAAAAAGTGACTTACGACCATTTTTCACACTTACAACCGTTGCAGCATCTCCATGGTCCCATGATCAAAGTTCAAATCCTTGGCAACTGCTTCATATTTATGACAGTTCCAGTGATTATCTGATGCCCTTTGGCGACCTTCTGACAAGCAAAGTCAATGGGGAAGCCAGATTCACTTAACAACTGTTTTACTAACTTAAGAACTGCAGGGACTCATTTAACTTGTGCAAGAAAGGTTATAAAGTGGGACAAAACAACAGAATAATAGAATAACAGACTAAAGCAATAACAGAATAATAGAATAAATACAGAATAACAGAATAAGACAAATAACAGCATAACACAGAACAACAGAATAAAAGAGAAGTTAGAAGGGACCTTGGAGCTCTTCTAGTCTAGATGAAGGTGGACTAGAAGAAGGAGGCCCTATTGTCCCAGAAGATCGGACATGAAGCTCTGCGGATAAATGACAAGGAAATGGATTTTGCCAGGACACCAAGAATAATTTTCTAACCGGAAGAGCCGATCTCCAGTGGAAGTGGGTGCCAGAGTAGTGGTGGACGTTCCTTGGCTGGAAATGTTTAAGCAGAAGTTGGAGGGTCACCAACCAAGGATTCTGTTCCTCCACTAAGCAGGTGGTTGAACGTGATCAATACTTTTCATTCTTGGCAACTTTAAAGAGGGTGGACAGCAATGTGGAATTGAAGTCCGCCCATATTACTAGATGTTCTGTATGGTTCATTCCCTTCCAAGATTTCTGATGCTGAAAGGTGGAGAAAGCAATATGTTGGGAAGAAACCTCCAACATTGGAAGTTTTTAAGAAGAGATTGGACAACCATTTGTCTGAAATGGTCTAGGGTCTCCTGCCTGAGCAGGGGGTTGGACTAGAAGACCTCCAAGGTCCCTTCCAACTCTGTCCCTCTCTCCTCTCCTCTCCTCTCCTCTCCTCTCCTCTCCTCTCCTCTCCTCTCCCCTCCTCTCCTCTCCTCTC
>QLTV01003111.1:612418-622619 GCA_003457575.1 Thermophis baileyi | reverse complement strand
CTTCCAAAGAAAGAAATCCTGCAGATTTCCCAGGGTGCAAATCCCTCCTTTCCAGAGCTGCGTCCAACCATTAGCTGGTTCTCATGGATGATGTGACCTAGTTTGCAAGGAAACCACCAAGAGATAAATGAGGACCCCACAGTCCTCCTCCTCCTCCTCCTCCTCTTCCTCCTGCTTCTCCTCCTTCTCCATTCAAGCACTGATGATGTTACTTAGTTGGGTCATGAAACGTCTGCAAGAAAAGCACCGAGCTCAGAGAGCACCAAGGACCCCACAGTCATCTTCCTCCTTCTTCTCCTCCCTTTTAGCACTGAAGATGTTACCTAGTGTGGTAATGAAACGTCTGCAAGAAAACCACCAAGCTCAGAGAGCACCAAGGAAGATGCCTTCTACTCATCTGGGACATCTGCTTTCCTCCCCCCCCACCCCCGAGAACTTTGCTTTCTCTGACTGGCAGTAAGTCTCCAGGAGGTTAAGCCCAAAGATGCCCCCTCCCCACCCCCTTGCCCGCTGATCCTCTTCCACCGAGGTGCCCAGATGGAGCCCAGGGGCCCTGTGGGCCTCCCTCCCTTCCCCCGCGAGGGTGGCCAGGTTGCTTCACCCATGGGCAGGGGGGCTGTGTCTTCCCTCTCTGCTGGAACCGGATGTTCCTTGCGCGTGGCCCAAAGGACCTATGCCCATGGGCCACTGCCAGGAGCGTCTTCTGCCGTGCAGTAATGAGAGTCCGATGGTGCCCCCAGGGCGAAGAGCTTTCGGCCAGGAAGTGCCTCTTGGGAAAGTCAGACCTTGCTCGGAGCCTCTTATCTCTTGCAGCTGAAGAGGACGCAGGAAGGACGGACGGACGGACGGACTTTGCCAGAGCGGATCGAAAGTCCAGTTGGCAGGAGAAGCCGGGAAGGAGACGCTTCTGGCTCTGCGCTCCCACTGTCTGGGGCCCATGGAAACCTCTGACATCCTCCTCAGGGGCCCAGGGCCGACTTCAGGCTGCCCTGGGGGGGGGTCCCAAGGAAGGCTGCCTTTCACCCAGCCTTCCCAAAGTCTCGTAGGGCCGCTCAGAGCCTTTGCGGGGGGACAGGCACCCCCATGGTGGGCCACTTTAATTGGGGTGGTGGCTACCCGAAGGTTAGGCGGCTCTCTGTGTCTTTAAATGCCCTTTTTTGTTCCTTGCTTGTATAAACAGAGGCACAGCTTTCAAAATCCTTAGTAAGGCCACACCTGGAGTCCTGCACCCAGTTTTGGTCACAAAAAGGAAGTTGAGACTCTGGAAAAAGTACAGAGAAGAGCAACTAAGATGATTAAAGGCCTGGAGGCTAAAAACACATGAAGAAAGGCTGCAGGATTTGGGTTTGGCCACTTCTAGAGAAAAGGAGGACTGGGGGGGGCATGATAGCAGTCTTCCAATATTGGAGGGGCTGCCCCAAAGAAGAGGGGGGTCAACCTATTCTCCAAAGCCCCTGAAGGCAGGACAAGAAGCAACGGATGGAAACTAATCAAGAAGAGAAGCAATCTAGAACTAAAGAGAAACTTCCTGACAGTGATGACAATTAACCAGTGGAACAGTTTGCCACCAAAAGTTGTGAGTGCTTCATCACTGGAGGTTTTTAAGAAGAGATTGGACAGCCATCTGTCTGAAATGGTGCAGGGTCTCCTGCTTGAGCAAGGGGCTGGACTAGAAGACCTCCAAAGTCCCTTCCACTCTGGCATTCGGTCTCCAAGGTGCCTTCTGATTCCTGATTGTACTGTGATTTCACACCACCAGGAAGCTGCATCCATTTCCTGTGGCATCAGCACCTGGCATCAGAGTCCAAGGACGGGCACCGGGCAAACCATCTCAAGGAAACCTGCCTTTGCTCAATCTTCCACTTTTACTTCAGAACTGATAACAGCAACCGGAGTCAATTTCTTTTTACAAGCCACAATTACTGTTGTAAACAGCACCGTTTGGGTTCATTGGCCAAGTGAGGGGAGGGGGAGGGGGAGGGGGAGGGGGAGAGGCCGGGTCCAGCCTTAGCTCAGGCCCAGTGCCAGCCAGGGCTCCTTTGGTAGAAACCACTGCCAACTGGCCCGAGAGCTGGAAGGCCCAGCCGGCAAGTCAGGTTTCTGGGGATTCCCTCACGTCGCGGTAATGAGGAATTATTTAATGTAGATTATTAGAAGTCAAAACCAGGACTATGGATTGTCCCTGGACACCTGTAGGCAGCCAATGGAGGACTTGGGTGTTTTATGCTCATGGAGCTGCTTTCTGCATTAATTATGGCAGTCTTCAAGGGCAGCTCCACATAGAACATTGTGCAGTAGTCTAGTCTAGAGTAAAGGCGAGGGCATGACTAACCCTGCCATCATCCTTCTGCCCCAGTTAAGGCCGCAATTGGCACACGAGCCCTTCCATTTCCCCCTTGAGCAATAGGACCGAGTCCAGGAGGGTATTGAACCCGTGACGCTGCTTTCTCAAGAGGCAACGCTCGCAGTGGGTCAGCAGTCACTCCGCTTTGCCCTGGTTCAGTCCACCCATCTTAAAGCCTGCTGGCTGAGGAATTTTGGGAGTTGAAGTCCACAAGTCTTAAAGCCTGCTGGCTGAGGAATTCTGGGACTTGAAGTCCACAAGTCTTAAAGCAAAGCTGGCTGAGGAATTCTGGGAGTTGAAGTCCACAACTCGTAAAGTTGCCAAGGTTGGAGACCCCTGCCCTAGGGGGCTGGTGCATTACAGGTAGTCCTCAACTTACAACCATTCAGTTAGTGACCGTTTGAAGGTACAATAGCACTGAAAAATATGACTTGCAACTGGTCCTCACCCTTACGACAGTTGCGGCATCCCCACAATCAGCTGATCAGAATTTGGGTGCTTGGCATCAGGTGGCCGGCATTTGTGACCTTCCCAGCCGGCTTCCGACAAGCAAAGTCAATGGGGGAAGCTGGGTTCACTTAATGACCATCTAACTCACTTAACAACTGCAGTCAATCACTTAACAATGGTGGCAAAAATAAAGTCGCCTTACTTAACGATGAAAATTCTGGGCCCACTTGTGGTCATAAGTAGTGGACCAACTCAGCAAAACCCAATGGGGAAGCCAGATTCACTTAACAACCTTGCAACTAACTTTAACAACTGCAGTGATTCACTTAACAACTGTGGGGAGAAAGGTCGTAAAATGGGGCAAAGCTCACAACTTAACCACTGTCTTGCTGATCAACAGAAATGTTGTGGGTGTAAGTTGAGGACTACCGATGTACAGTCCTGGTGTAAATGGCTCCCCAGTCTTTCCTTGAAAGCCTCCGGCGATGGAGCTGCACAATGTCTGAAGGGAAGCCGTTCCATCCCATCAGGGATGCATCCCCAGGCAGGACACGGGGCAGAGCAATTTGGAGCAGAGAATGAGCCGTAGTGCCAGTCCACCCCTTGGCAGGCCATGGCAGGAGGCCCAGCCATCAGGTCGCCAGGACTTCCCGGCCAACAGAGAGACCCTCTTGGACTGGTGGCTGTTTCAAGAAATCCCGATGCTTCTTCCTTGGTAAAGTCTGGGAGCAGAAGGAGGCGGCTGAGCACACACCTTGCACGCACTCTAGTGTCTGCTTGGGGCAGTGCCAGCACCTTTGGCAAAGCAGCTGCCTTGTGGCAATCCACCCAACCAGTGCTCCCTCTCTCTAGTGGAGGGCGCAGAGAGAGATGCCCCTCCCTCCAAATTCTCTTACCTAAGGGATAAGAAGACCACAAAGAAGGGGATGTTTTCCATCTATTCTCCAAAGCACCAGAAGGCAAGACAAGAAGCAACGGATGGAAACTAAGGAGAGAAGCAACCTGGAATTAAGGAGAAATTTCCTAATACTGAGCACAATTAACCAGTGGAGCTGCTTGCCACCAGAAGTTGTGGCTGCTCCAACACTGGAGGTTTTTAAGAAGAGACTGGACAGCCATTTGTATAGGGTCTTCTGCTTGAGCAGGGGGTTGGACTAGAAGACCTCCAAGGTCCCTTCCAATGCTTTCATTATGTATTCTGCTGCCAAAGCAGCCTTTTAATCCTGAACTCTGGGATCCAGGAGGTGGGAAACCACAGAATCCTGATCAAACGTGCAGACTTGTTAGTCTCAACTTTCACCCTCTTAACTATGGGATTCTTAGCAGCTTTGCTTTACATTACAAGACTGGTTTCCATTTGTTGAAACGCCTTTCTCCCTTGCTCAAAGGGCGTCCATGAAATCAGCTCCTTCAGATTTCTCACCCCTGAACCCAAAATGTATAGAGGTCTCGGACTTTCTATTGTTCAGGGTCTCTCTCGGTTCCACAGAAGCACCCAGTGATAATGGGGTAAAGACTGCCGATTTCTCCTCAGCACTGCGGCTCTTTCTTGGGAGAAAATTCCACGACAGGTTTTTTCTGTATCACTATCCAACCATTCCTTCAGCTGCTCAAGGTGCTCCCTCAGGTGTTCCCCACAACCACCCTGTGAGGTAGGTTGGGCAGATTAAGGGTGATGGTCCAAGATCAACCAGGGAGCATCCATGTCTGAGGGTGGCCTTCAACGTTGGGCCTCTGATGCCAGTCCAACAGTACCCTGGCTTCCTTCAGTAGGCATCTCAGACACTTTGCCCTCAGGCCAGGGTGGTGTCCTCTGGGGCCTTCGCTGGTCTTGTGGTGAAGGAATCAGACTAAAAAGGAGGAGACTGTGAGTTCTAGTTCCACCTTAGGCGTGAAAGCTGGCTGGGTGACTTTGGACCAATCACCAGGAGACGGTGAGTTCTAGTTCCACAGGCGTGAAAGCTGGCTGGGTGACTTTGGACCAATCACCAGGAGACGGTGAGTTCTAGTCCCACCTTAGGCACGAAAGCCGACTGGGTGATTTGGGGCCAATCATTCTCTCTCAGCCCAACCCACTTCACAGGGTTGTGGGCAAAATAGGAGGGAGGATGATTATGAATGTCCACCGGCTTGAGTTGGTGTTTTTTTTTAATATAGATGAGAAATAAATCAATCAGATAAATAATAAAGACATCCACTGATGCAAATGCCAGTCGGATAAAGGTGCTTCCTCCATGGATTTTTGGGGTGCGCCTGGACTGGGCTTTGATGGCAAAAGAAACGTACAGATTTTACACCTTCCATTTGCAACTCGTGTCTGGTTGTGCGGTTGTGCGCCCTGGTTGTGCGGCCTGGCCTCCTCCTCCTCCACCTCTCCCCCCCTCCTCCTCCTCCTTCTTCCATATCCGTCATTGGACGTTGGCGATCATGCAGCACCTAGAGCAGGAAAAATGAACCCAGAAAAAGCTGCTTACGACCCAGATTCAAAATACTGATAGCATCAATTATTGCAGTTTATAAAAAAACTTATCAAAACGGAATTATTATTATTTATTAAATTTATATTGCCGCCTATTCGCCCATGGTGACTCAAGGCGGCTTACAGAGTATAAAAACACATTTAAAAACAGTAAAACTAATTAAAAAATCAAATAAATTAATGTAATAGAATGTAATAGAATACAAAATATTATAACATAAGAGGCAAAAGAAACCCTTTTGAAAGATGGTTAATATTTTAGACAATTCAAAAATTCAGAATGGTTCACAGAGGCTCCAGCAATGTGGAATGGGACAATTTGCTGAGGCCAACTCACCACAATAATTCAACAAATAGAAAAATTAGTTTCAACAGAACCGTGGCCAAGAATCATAAAATAAAGTCAATCCAGAAAAGAAGAGTTACAATAATTTTGATGAAAATGTGGCCACCAATAAGAAAAATAACTGAATGAAACAATGAATGCAGCGTTGAATTGTCCCGCAGCTACTTCTCCCATGGTGAGTTGGTTGTGGCAATAGGACGTGTCAAATTTTTCAACTTTCAATTTCCAAACCTTAGGGGTGCTCAAAAGTTGTGACATAACTTGGGGATTGTAAAGATATTTTGGTTACTTTAATATAATTTAGATGTGCTTGGTAAGTAACTACATAAATATCATAACTTTTCAGACCAGCAATTCCCCAGTACCATTAAAAGAAGAACATTATTCTGTGTGCAGTGAGCCAGGTGGAAGATTCCCTTCAGAGAAAGGCTCAAAAACAGGAAAACCTGCTCAAGGGATTGCAGATAACCTGGTGTATTTCAGGAAGAAGAAGAAAGGCATTGACAAACAAAGAATGTTCTTTCTGCGTCAACTCAGAAAGCTCAAACTGCCCAAGGAGCTGCTGATTCAGTTCTACAGAGGAATTATTGAGTCTGTCATCTGCACCTCTATAACTGTCTGGTTTGGTTCTGCAACCCAACAAGACCGACACAGACTTCAGAGGATAATCAGAACTGCAGAAAAAACAATTGCTACCAACCTGCCTTCCATTGAGGACCTGTATACTGCACGAGTCAAAAAGAGGGCTGTGAAAATATTTACAGACCCCTTGCAGCCTGGACACAAACTGTTTCAACTTCTACCCTCAAAACGACGCTATAGAGTACTGCACACCAAGACAACTAGACACAAGAACAGTTTTTTCCCGAACGCCATCACTCTGCTAAACAAATAATTCACACAATGCTGTCAAACTATTTACAAAATCTGCACTACTATTAATCTTCTCATCCTTCCTATTACCTATCTCCTCCCACTTATGACTAAACCATGTTGCTTGTATTTTTATGATTTATATTGTTTTACCAGTAGCAATAGCAATAGCAATTAGACTTATATATCGCTTCATAGTGCTTTACAGCCCTCTCTAAGCGGTTCACAGAGTCAGCCTGTTGCCCCCAACAATCTGGGTCCTCATTTTACCCACCTCGGAAGGATGGAAGGCTGAGTCAACCTTGAGCCGGTGAGATTTGAACTGCCGAACTGCAGCTAGCAGTCAGCTGAAGTAGCCTGCAGTGCTGCACTCTAACCACTGCGCCACCTCGGCTCTGTAAGTAGTTTCCTAGTATGATTTGATTGCTTATTAGTAACCTATGACTGTCACTAAGTGTTGTATCTTATGATTCTTGATGAATGTATTTTTTTCTTTTCATGTACACTGAGAGCAGATGCACCAAAGACAAATTCCTTGTGTGTCCAATCACACTTGGCCAATAAAGAATTCCCTATTCTATTCTAAAAGCTTGAAGGCCATTGGAGGAGATTCTATAAATGTTACTACTGGCTGGGAAGGTGGGGCCATGCACTGGGTAGAGGTCAAGCCGGATCATCCACTCCGCTGGAGCCGACTGACTGGTCTGAAGGTGTATATGAGCCACCTTGGACGTGCAAGCTGACTGCAACGGAAATAAAGAAGTTCACTGACGAACGAATGCAAGTACCACAGTGGCCCTGTCCTGCCCAATCAACACAGAGATGTGTGAAACGGGTCACAGAGGCAGCAAGCAGAGTCTGGGTTATATCAGAGGCCAAGAAGCAAGTCGTAGAACGAATCAAAACAAGACTTCATGAAACTCGCTTAAACGTTTTTGTAACTCAGATAATTGCTTTCTGATGTTAGTTTATGATTGCATGGATTATTTTTTTTTGCATAGCTAGATATGATTCATGCAGAAAAAAACTTTAATTTTTGTAGCACAAGGTGTAATTTTGAGCAGATAAAATTAACAGTATTTGTGGGGTATGTGATCAGACGTGGATTTACCATACCAAGCTAATTGTTGTACAATTGCAAAAATAACAACAGATTTGAGTTCTTGGTGTAAAAACACATATTTTTAGAACCCCTCACTGAAAAAAAATTTGCAAAAATTAATTTTCACCCCATTAAATGACATGTCCTGTGTGTGGCAAGTTGTCCTAGACCCCAGGCAGTGGACTGGACTGGACTGGGAGAAATGGATGTTCTGCACCTGACACGAAAAACCAGATCAGAGCAAAGACGGATGTCGTTTTCATTGCATTTTCCTTTTATTACCTTTGCAAATATATTTATGGATTAGTGAGGAATTAAGTTCTTCATTACCTCTTGTGGCAAAGCCCACCCCCCCGAGTCAATCACAGGGTACAATATTTGTTAGTTTTATGAGAAAAGATAGAAGCCTCTTGACCTTTCCCACAAATCATAATATAACCAGTGTTAAACAAATACACCTTTTTCGATACTCTCTCTACATGTATGTACATGTACATCTACACATCTGAAGACTGTGTTGTTTCTCTGTGTCATATAATATATGTGGGTATATGCATCATTTTGTATTTATTTATCTTGTCATGTTTATGCAGTGTATATTGGAGGTGGTGACCCTTTGAGAGCTGCATGCAACGAAATTTCATTGTAATGTATGCCGATTAGTCTACATTCAAAGTGACCATAAAGTTATTCCAAGTCTAAGTCTACAGCCATCTGAGCTCACAGGACCCTGGCATGCTGGCAACCGTCGTAAATCCATGCCAGTTGCCAAGTGCCCAAATTTTAATGACTGCAGGATGCTGTGAGGGTCCTAAGTGCAAGAACCAGCCGTAAGTCGCTTTTTTCGGTGCCTCATAATTTCAAAGAGTTGTTAAATGAATATTCATGAGTTGAGAAGTAGCTATACGTATAAGAGCCGTGGTGGCACAGCGGTAGGTTGCTCCAGGTTTGGCCCGGTTCTGCAAACCGGTAGCGGCGGCGGCGGCAGGCTCCGCCCACCCGCCCGGGATGCTTCTACGCATGCGCAGAAGCGTCATGCGCACGAACTGGTAGCAACAGGTTTTAGAACCCACTACTGGTTAGAATGCAGCACTGCAGGCTACTTCTGCTGACTGCCAGCTGCCTGCAATTTGGCAGTTTGAATCTCACCGGGCTCCAGGTTGACTCAGCCTTCCGTCCTTCTGAGGTGGGTAAAATGAGGACCCAGGTTGGGGAGGCAATAGGCTGACTCTGTAAACCGCTTAGAGAGGGCTGGAAAGCACTATGAAGCGATATATAAGTCTCATGCTATTGCTTCCTTGCTTCATTCTCTCCCTCCCTTTTGTCCTTCCTTCCTTCCTTCCTTCCTTCTTTTAATTATTATTATTTATTAAATTTGTATGCCGCCCAACTCCCAAGGGACTCCTTCCTCCTTTCCTTTCCTTTCCTTTCCTTTTCTTTCTTCCTTCTTTCCTTTCCTTTCCTTTCCTTTCCTTTCCTTTCCTTCTTTCCTTTCCTTTCCTTTCCTTTCCTTTCCTTTCCTTCTTTCCTTTCCTTTCCTTTCCTTTCCTTCTTTCCTTTCCTTTCCTTTCCTTCCCTTCCCTTCCCTTCCCTTCCTTCCTTCCTTCCTTCCCATGGTGGCACAGTGGTTAGAATGCAGTATTGCAGGCTATCTCTGCCCACCAGCACTTCGAGTCTCACCAGCTCAAGGTTGACTCAGCCTTCTGTCCTTCCGAGGTGGGTAAAATGAGGACCCAGATTGTTGGGGGCAAGAGGCTGACTCTGTAAACTGCTTAGAGAGGGCTGTAAATGCACTGTGAAGCGGTATAGAAGTGCTATGGCTATTCTCTACATGGTGAAAAATAAGAGCAAGTAAATGAAAGTGTGTATCTTAGAATCTTGCTACAGTTAGGAAAATGTATGGGAAAATGTTAAGATGTCCAAGTAGAAGGTGGAAGATGCCCATTCTACTTGATGGCTGCCAGGTAGAAGATGCTCTGCATTTGGTTGCTAGACACTCATGCTTATTTAAAAAAAAGCAAAAATGGCTATGCATGGAGGGCGTTTGCCTCCATAAAGTAGCCAAGAGTCGGACACGGTTGAAAACAACAACTCTGCCAGTCCATTTCTGAAGACTCTGAGTGACTCACAGTATTAATGTTGTAATATTAATTAATAATATTTTAACTAATAAAATTTTAAAATAATATTTAATATAATAACAAGTTAATATTAATTAATAATATAATATTAATATTGTGTGGATATAATAAAGCTGATATAATTAATATAAAACAAAAATCAACGAGAATACAGTTACACTCAATCAATTTCAAGTGTTAGTTGTCAGAGTAGCCGGACCTTACCTGCCCCCAATACTTTTCTGAACAGCCATCTTTATAAGGCTACAGAATGGGGTGATCTGAATAAGTGGGGGTTCACTTGTTCCACAGGAGCAGGGCCCCCAGCAAGAAGGCTCAGGAGGAGGGCCCGGAAGAAAAGCTTCCCTGGATGGGGGGAGAGAGAGACAGAGAGAGAGAAAGAGAGAGAGAAAGAGAGAGACAGACAGACAGAGAAGAGAGGGGGGCGCGAGAGAGAAGAAACGCCCCCAGCAGAGGAAACCCCCCC
>QLTV01003111.1:592963-607371 GCA_003457575.1 Thermophis baileyi | reverse complement strand
CGCTGTCTAGCTATCTATCATCTCTCTCTCTTTCTTTCTTTCTTTCTTTCTTTCTTTCTTTCTTTCTCTATCATCTATCTATCTATCTATCTATCTATCTATCTATCTATCTATCTATCTATCTATCTATCTATCTATCTATCTATCTATCTATCTATCTATGAAATTTATTTGCCACCCATCTCCTATCCAATGACTGGGCGGCTTACCGCATAAAACATTAGAAACATTAAAAAAAACATTAAACTCAATAATCATAGAAACACAGTGGATACAATCATTAACTAGTAAAATAATTGAAAACTAATCAATAAACAGTAATTAAATAATTATTAAATTGTTAAATCAAATAATTAACACCAGGTGGGAAAGGAAGGAGCGGGAGACACAGGGGGGATGGGGATTTAGCCGGGCCGGGGGCCCAGGGGCCACGGAGGACCTGACTGGGTGGCAAGGAGCCTGTTGGCAGCGCAACCTCACTCCGTGCCCACCCAGACTGCCAAGGGCTCACAGTGCCAGGTTCTGCAGGTGTGGCAGGTGGGCTTGTGTGTTGGGGGGCTCCTCCCCCCAATTGTGGCTGGCCCAGGGAGAGACGGGGCTCCCCAGGCCTTGCGCTGCTCTCCCCCCACCTCCCTCACCAACTGGCTCCCCACAGGTTATGGGCTTCTCTTCCTCTCCATGACGGTTACTCCCGTGATCCGCTCCAAGCTCTCCAGATTGGTTGGCGAGACCGAGCAAGGTAAGGCGGAAGGGGGAGGGTGGCTTTGTCCCTCCCCACACCTCCATGTCCCCCTATGCCCCCTTCACTGCTCCAAGGGTTGGGGGGCACTTCCATATTTTCTCTGTCCCAGTGGAGCCCCTTCCTGATAAAAAGGTCAGAATAACTGGAGCATCTGGGGGTCTGCAAGGGGTCCAGATGGTCTGGACTCCCGTCCTGCATCTGAGGCCCCTCTTTTTCCAGGCTGCTTGACCCGCCCCTCCCTTTCTTCCCCCTCCGTCCAGGGGCCCTCTTTGCCGCTGTGGCCTGCGTGGAAGGGCTGTGCTCCCTAGTGGCCACGGGGGTCTTCAGCTCCCTCTTCCCGGCCTGCCTGTCCTTCATGAAGGGCTTCCCCTTCCTCTTCGGAGCCCTCCTCCTCTTCGTGCCGGCTGCCATCATCGGGTGAGTCTGCCTGGGGGACCAGATGTGGCTAGTCCAGATGTGGGGGGGTTGGGGTTCCCAGCTTGGGTGGTATTGACTGGGGGTGATGGAGCCTGGAGTCCCCCCCTTGAGGGAACGGCTGATCCAGAGCCATCCTGGTCTCTGTTTTTCTTCCATGAAGTTGTCTTAATTTCCTTTTAAAGCTGGCCGCTGTTTTCTGGTCCAGTGGTAGGGAGTTCCAGGGGTTAATGATGCATCTTGGCTGCAATTTCAGGCCAAAAACTGCAGCCGATGGCCAGTCAGTAACAAAAACCACCTTTCCCAAGTTCCTCTTTTGAGAAAGGGAGAAAAACCCCTCCCTGCCCACTTCCCCAGACTCCCCCCCCCCATATTTCTCCCTATTTGCTTCCTCCAAGCATCTCAGACTCCCCCCTCCCGGCTTCTTCTCACAGAAGCCCCCTGAACCCCATCTGGGCCGCCCTCTCCCTGTCTCTTCCTGCTTCCCAAAAGGGGCAAAACAGCACAGTCCTTGATTTACGACTGCTTGCTTAGTTCAGATTTATGATAGATCTACTCTGGGGACTTACAACCTGTTGGGCCCCTTCCCTACTCACGGGATTGAACACAGCCCTCTCCCCTCCTTGGAAGAGCTTGATAGCCCCCGCTGCCTTAAGAAAGTTCAAAACGTCCTTAAAGATCCATCTCGTCCTAGGCATTGTTTTTTTGAATTATGACCATCTGGCAGACGGTACAGGATAATAAAAACAAGGACAAATAGGCTGAAAAACAGCTTCTATCCCAGGGCAATAACCATATTGAATTCTACGGTATAGTGCAATATTGGTTTTCAATTTCAATTATACAGAATGTAAAGGATGTATGTTTGTGTTTTCATTTTTATAGTTATAGTGTACACTGAAGACCGCATTTAATTTCATTGTATCATGTGCAATGACAATAAACTAAACTAAACCTGAACCTGAACCCTGAACCTAAATTAAACCTAAACCTAAACTAAAACCTGAACCTGAACCACAGCTGTTAGCCGCAACCTGCATTCCTGTGACTGCGTTATACAGGTTGTCCTCAACCTATGACCACAATAGAGCCCAGAATTTATGTTGCTAAGCAACAGTTCTGGCCCATTTTATGACCTTCCCTGCCAGGAAATCCCTGCAGTTGTTAAGTTAGTCACACGGCTGTTAATTGAATCTGGCTTCCCCGTTGACTTTGCCCGTCAGAAGGTCACCAAAGGGGATTGTGTAACATTGCAACCGTCGTAACTATGAGCCAGTTGCCAAGGGTCCGAATTTTGATCATGTGACCGTGGGGATGCTACAATGGTCGTAAGTTTGAAAAATGGTGGTCAGTCACTTTTTTCGGTGTTGCTGTAAGTCAAGGACTATCTGTGCAAGAGTTTTGTTGAAAACTGGCACACCTGGTTTTGGGCAAGACTGTGCCCATAGTGAACCATTGGTTCACTTAACAACAGTGACATTCACTTAACGACCGTGTTACTAATGGTCATGACCAACCAATTTTTCAAGCCTTATCAGAGTAATGGGGAGACTACCCAAACAGGCCTTGGTGCCCGAGGGCTTCGTTGTGAGACCCTTCCCCACGGATCCCTCATGGAGCGGGCATGTCTCTCCTTCCAGGGGGATAGAGGTCCAGGATGGCACCCCCGGATACCAGCATTTTGGGGATGTTCCTGAGCCACCGCAGGAAGCCGAGCCGTCCCCCCGACACGACTGAAGCCGTTGAGCCTCCTGGGCACAGAGGATCCGCCTTCTCCAGCCGGGGACCGATCGATTGCGGTCGTCTGGCACCACGACGGATCAGGTTCAGGCCTTGGGACTGTGTGAACGCACAAAGGAGTTGTCTTGTGTCTAAACCAGAGCTCTCCAGACTTGGCCACTTCAGCTGCCAGAATTCCCCAGCCAATTGGGTAATCGCGGGAGTTGAAGTCCACAAGTCTTAAAGTGGCCAGGTTTGGAGACCCCTGGTCTAAACTGATAGGGACTCCAGGAGTCTGAGACCAGGCAGCGTGGTGAGGGGGTGCCCGGTGCTCTTCCGGCTGCTACTTGGCAGAGGGACCCCAATGCCTCCCGACAGTGGGAGGAATTTGAGGGTGCTTTGGGGTCTTCAGATTTGGCCCTGCCAAGACTCTTCCTGATGAGAGGCTGCCAGGACCGAAGCAAGGGGCCGAGAAGGGGGGAATGAGCGCTGGGGACCGGCCCTCACACCACTGGGATTGCTGAGACCTGCAGTCTCCCCTGCCAGCCCCCCACCCGGATCTTCCTGGGGGCCGAGGGACAATAAAAGGGAAACTGAAGTGACTTTCTGGGGTCTCTTTGTGCTCCTTGAGGATGGGCAGAGGGGTCGCCCCTGGCCATGGCAGCTCAGCCTTTGTGTTAGGAAGGGATGCCAGATGGAGTGGCATAGCACCCGTCCCACATTTTGTTCGGTTCCACACCTGGGCTGCCCACTTTCACCAAAGGGGTGTGCTTGTGTGCATGCTTTTGAGTTTTGGCAACCTGGTGGAGCAGCTCCTACAATTTCTTGGCAAGACGTCCAGGTCCCCCCCCCTCCCCGCTTCTTTCCTAAAGCTGAGAGAAGGCTCAAACATCTCCAGCTGGTTTTGTGTCTAAGGCAGGACTAGAACTCAGGTCTTCTGGTTTCTAATAAAGGAGAATATTTGTAGCTCAGGGTTGAAAGGAGGGGTTCTTGGTGCTCTCCGAGCTGGGTGGGTTTCTTGCAGATGTTTCATGACCCAAACTAGGGAACATCTTCAGTGCTAGAAGAGGGGCCGAGGAGGAGGAGGATTGTTACGGGATCCTTGGTGCTCTCTGAGCTGGGTGGTTTTCTTGCAGACATTTCATTACCCAACTAGGGAATGTCATCAGTGCTAGAAGGGAGAGGCCTTTGTGGAGAGGAGGAGGTCCTTGGTGCTCCCTGAGCTTGGTTGTTTTCTTGCAGACGTTTCATGACCCAAACTAGGGAATGTCATTAGAGCTAGTGGTGTGTGTGTGTGAGAGAGCAAATACCTCTCCCTACTAATACTGATGATGTTGCCTAGTTTGGTAATGAAACGTCTACAAGAAAACCGCCAAGCTCAGGGAGCACCAAGGAACCCTCATTCCGGTTTCTAGCCTGGTAACTGAACCACCACAACATCCGGCTCAGCTTTCAAAGCAGGAAGAACGAGACTTCCGGGTTTCCTGTTCTCCCGTCACCCTCTGGCATAGAAGAGGAGCATTCGGCCGCTGGGTGACCTGACAAGCCCGTTTTTTTTATTTGTATCCCAAACACATTGAACTTTGGGTGCTCCTATTCCCCCAACGGCACCAAGAACAGCGGTGCAGATATTGTGGAGCAGCACAAGATATTTGTGTTCCCCCCCCCCTTGCCACACAGCCCAGCCCCAGGGTGGAAAGAGGGAGAGAGCCCAGCAGATTTGGGGGCTCCCAGTCATTCTGGAACTGCCCCAGGGGTGAAATCCAGCAGGTTCTGGGGAACCAATGGCGGAAATTTTGAGTAGTTCGGAGAACCGGCAAACACCCCCCCTGGCTGGCCCCAGAGTGGGGAGGGAATGGGGATTTTGCAGTATCCTTCCCCTGCCACGCCCACCAAGCCACGCCCACAGAACCGGTAGGGAAAAGTTTTGGATTTCACCCCTGAACTGCCCCCTATCCCATGCCCCCCAGATCCAGAATGTTGAGGCTGGGAAATGAGCAGACCGACCATTTGCAAGAATTCCCTTTTGCAAGTTTTATAAAAGCTTTTTTTTCACTGTATAAGGAAGAGATCAGAGCAGCCCCCCCCCCTGCACCCGGCCATCCTGGGCAAGGCCCTCCTTCTCGAACACAAGTCCCTGTGCCAGCCTTCCCTGGCACCCACTTTCAGAGGCGCCCTGGGCTGTGAGGCACATTTTCAAGAGGGTCTGCCCCTGCGCACCTGGCGGCATCGGAGAAGACGGTCGGCCAGAGACGCAGAAGGCACGGGCAGCGGTGTCAACCCCCCCCCGCCCCCCGTGGCCCCTCAACTCTCCTTGAGTTGGGTGGGGGGCTTTTCACTCTAAGGAAGCCGGCCATGGCACAGAGACTACCTCAGAGCATCTCAACCAAAGAAAGGTGGGGCTGCTCCCAGTTGGGGGGAGCACAGGTGGCTGCTGGGGGAAGGAGGCATGGTGGGGAGGGGCGAGGCCTTCCTTCGTCCCCTTCTGCACTCCCAGGCCGTCCTTCCATCCGCAGACCCACTAACCGCCCACCAGCCATAGACGAATCTCATTGAAGCCTGAACCTCCATTTCAGGAGCCCCACGTGCCCCCCCCCAGGGTATGGTTAGGGGCAGGGGCAGCCCCAGCCACCTCCCTGGCTGGGCCCCATTGGATTGCTTCCAGAGGAGGGGGCACCTCCCCAGAACAGGACCTCAACTCGTGGGAGGCTCCAGGTGGGGCTGTCCGACCTCTTGGGGGGCTGGAGCAGGAAAAGGCTGCTGTGGGGTCCTGAGCAGTGGGGAGCCCTTGCAAGCGGGAGCAAGGCAGCACTGGGGGGGCACAAACTGGCAGGGGGAAGGGCTGGGCCAGGACCTCCTGCAGGAGAGGGACTGGCAAGGCCTGCTTTGCTGCTGATTGGGGGTGGGGGCATCCCAAAGTGCTTTTTCCAAAAGGCAACTGGACTTTCTTGGGGTTTTTTCCTTTAAAAACTCTTTGTTTCTCATCCAAGAAGCTGACAGAGAGAGAGAAAAGGAGGGAGGGAGGAAAGAAAGAAAAAAGAACGAAAGAAAGAAAGAGAAAGAAAGAAAGAAAAAGAAAGAGGGGAAGGAAAGATGGAAGGAAGGAACTCTGTAGAACTGAAGAAGCTTCTGGGATGAGAAGCGAAATGTTTTCAAGGAAAAAACCAAGAAAATCCAGTTGCTTTTTGGGGGGAAAAGCACCTTTGGGACAAGTGTGGCCTGGAGGTCGGAGAATCTCCACAGAGGGAGGGGCCTGTCCCCACAAGCTTCACAAGGCCCCCATTCATGGCAGCCAATGCCTGGACGATTCCCCCTGGGGGTGGCCCATATCCCCCACCCCTGCCCCAAAGCCCCGTGGGGAGATCCAGTATTGAGGGCAGAATCCACCGAGGGCCCTGGAGGAAGCAGAATCGCCTTCTGGCCCCAAACGGATCTCTTGGAAGCCCAGGGGGGGGCTGGGGGGTTTGGGGGGCCCCTTCACTCGCTTCAGCCTCTGCTACGGAGGGCCCTGAGGGAGAGGAAGCGATGCAAGAGCTGATCCCGAGGCAGCCGGGGGGGGGGCAGAGGAAGGCAGGCCAGACAGCCCCCCCCGTCCGTCCGTCCTAGCTCTGCTCCAGGGGGGCCCCGCACTCCAGGCTGTTGTCCGAACCGGCGGAGGAGTCCTGGGAGGAGCGTCCCTGCAGGAAGCGGATCAGCTTCTCGATGGTGGCCTCCTGGTACTCGTGGGACCACCTGCAGGGAGGGGAGGCAAGGGGGGAGGGGGAGAAACTCAGCCGAGCCCTCGACTTGCAACAGTCCATTCAGTGACCGTTCAAAGTTACAACGGCTCTGAAAAATGTGAGTTATGACCATTTTTCACACTTACCACCGTTGCAGCCTCCCCATGGTCTCCTAATCAAAATTCAGCCTCTTGGTAACCGACTCATATTTACAATGGTCGTGTGATCCCCTTTTGCGACCTTCTAACAGGCAAAGTCAATGGGGAAGCCGGATTCACTTAACGACCATGTGACTAACTTAAAACTGGCAGTGTTTCCCTTAACAACCGTGGCAAAAAAGCCGTAAAGTGGGGTGAAACTCCCTTAATGACTGTCTCACTTAGCAACAGAAGCTTTGGGCTCAATTGTTGTCATAAGTCGAGGACTGCCTGTACAAAGCCAGCCTCTCCATCATTGGTCCCCCACTCACTTGATCCCGTTGAATTTCAGGATGGCCCTCATGTCCTCCGGAAGCTCTTCCGGGTCGGGCCAGTCAAAGTGGTCGGTCACTGGGATGACGTTTTTCCTGCAGGTCAGGGCCGTGGCTATTTCCTGCAAGGGCAGCTTCCTCAAGCACCTCCTGGACACACACACCCCTCCCCCCCCCCTTTCAGCAGCCTGGTCCCCGTGCAGGGCATCGGGAAGGGCCGCTGTGGCCCCCCAACCTGACCTGCATCTGGACAGCCGTCCTCCCTCCCTCCCCTCCCCCTCACCTTGTGCACCCAGTCTTTGCAGGCCACGTCCCCCATGCAGCGGTCCAGGGCCTGGACGGAGAGGACCAGCACGAAATTTCGGGCACTCATCACACTCTGGGTCAGCTTGTCCTCAAATTTCCCGGCCTCCAATTTCTCCACGTCAAGGAAAACGCTGAATCCGTGCAGCTGGAGGTGGACCTTCAGGAGGCTGCAGGAGGGAGCAGCGGGGGGGGGGGGAGGCATTGTAGGGAGACCCTCTACTCTGCTTTTCCCTGGGCAGAGGCAATCCCTGGTGCTCTCTGAGCTGGGTGGCTTTCTTGCGAAGGTTTAACAGAATCACAGAGTTGGAAGGGATTTTGGAGGTCCTCTAGTCCAACCCCTTGCTCAAGCAGGAGACCCTAGACCGTTTCAGACAAATGTTGGCCAATCTTTTCTTAAAACCACCCACAACTTCTGGTGGCAAGCTGTTCCACTGGTTAATTGTTCTCACTGTTAGGAAATTTCTCCTTAATTCCAGGTTGCTCCTCTCCTTGGTCAATTTTCATCCGTGACTTCTTGTCCTGCCTTCAGGTACCTTGGAGAAACGACTGACCCCCTTCTTCTCTGTGACAGACCCTCAAATATTGGAACGCTGCTGTCATGTCCCCCCCAGTCCTTCTTTTCTCTATAGACCTACCCAATTCCTGCAACCGTTCTTCATATATTTTAGCCTCCAGCCCCTTAATCATCTTCATTGCTCTTCTCTGCACTCTTTCCAGAGTGGCGACCAAAACTGGATGCAATATTCCAAATGTAGCCCTGAGGATGTCACCTAGTTTGGTAATGAAACGTCTGCAAGAAAGCCACCAAGTTCAGAGAGCACCAAGGACCCCTCATTTCAACCCTGAACTACAAATATCCTCCTTTATTAGAACCAGCCCCACCTTATATCGGGGTTTTCATAAAGACAGTGGATTGGAAACACACAGAGGGCCAGAGGCCTGCAAAGAATTGTCTGCTCCCTTCAGGGGGGTTGCTTTGTGTTTATTTTGACGAGGGACAAAACCTTCCAGGAAGGAAAAAAATGACCCAGGATCCCACCTGAACACCTGGTGCAGCCGTGCACCTTGCTTGGAATCTCCGGCTCCTCTCTGGGGTGCCTCGCCCTGCCCTGCCCCTCGGAGACATTTCAGGCTGGGGGCTGACTTCCCCTTTCAGAACGGCATCGCAAGTGGGGCTAGGGTCCCACCCCAGGCAGCCCCCTCCCCAGTACCTGGCCAGCTGAGATCCAGTGCGCCGTCGGTAGCTGATGAAGACGTCCGTCCCCTCCAAGGCAGACTTCCGGCTGTTGCACGGCAGAGGTGAGTGAAGCATCTCTGGGCGGAACAAGGAAAGCAGCAGAAACAGCTGGATTGGGCCCTTCCGACCCCCCCGAAAGGCAGGCTGGGTTAGCCAGAGACAACACACGCACCCCAACTTCATCTCCCCAAAAGACCAAGAACAATTAGGGATATCTATGGAGCTTCTCCGTCATCCAGGCCATGGTTGTCCCAAAGGTGCTTTTTCAAGAGGCAACTGGACTTTCTGGCTTTTTTCTTTGAAGACGTTTTGCTTCTCATCCAAGAAGCTGTCAGGGTTCCACGTAATAGATCCATAGCAAGCAAAACTCCAAGGCAGGTAGATTCCTCAAAGAATAGCTTTATTGGATATATCGTATTGGCACAGATCTGGTGAAAACCGACTCTGAAGGTTCCCGTGGTTTTCACCTAATTAAAAGTAAAAGTCTGTCACTTTCTCACAACAATCAGTCACATGGTCCAATCACAGCGCTGTCTGGTTGCCTGGTGACATCGCTCCTCCTTCCTCTGACCAGGTGTGAGAATGTCCTTGGTTCCCAAGAGAAAGTATTTTGTTTTGGCTACAAAATCCCAGCTATCCAAAATCTCCCCTCCCTGACCCTCAGCTCCAGTGTGGCAACACTGAAGCTGTCAAAAATGGCTTTGGTCAGGTCAGCTTCAGGGTTGACAGAAGTGTCTTCAGCTCTGTTGAAGAGTGAAGTCACATCATAGGAAACCATGGTCTCATCTGGGTCCGGTTTTAGTTTCCAAACCTTGCTGGCAAAGTCCTGTGAATTGTTGATGTGATGGGTGGTGCTGCCAGCTAGAGGAGCTAATAAGGTGGTTAGATGTTTTGCAATGTTGTAGGTGACAGAATTGATGCTGCTGACAAGTGGTCTGAGTGGAGTTCCCCCTTTGTGGGTTTTGGGGAGCCCATATATGCACGGGGTGGCTTCCCCAGGGTAAAGACGGTAATATTGTGGCTTGTCGATGGCATTGTCCTTCAGTAGGTGTTGCAAGAAATCAACAACCTTTTTCTTGTAACTGCTGGTGGGGTCTTTCTTCAGCGTCTCACACGCAGCAGTGTCCTTCAGAAGATTCCTCACCTTGGCCTTGTAGTCACCTGTTTTCAGGATGACTGTGC
The DNA here is from genome assembly GCA_003457575.1 of Thermophis baileyi. Taxonomy (NCBI): domain Eukaryota; kingdom Metazoa; phylum Chordata; class Lepidosauria; order Squamata; family Dipsadidae; genus Thermophis; species Thermophis baileyi. The sequence goes on along the minus strand of QLTV01003111.1, from coordinate 597,583 downwards.
ATCTTCCTTTAGAAGCTTCTTGGAGGAGAAGCGAAAGGTCTTCAAAGGAAAACCAGAAAGTCCAGTTGCCTCTTGGAAAAAAAGCACCTTTGGGACAACAATTGTCGATGCTCAGCTGGAACTTGAGCTCAACAGACCAGGTGCACCTGGGAACTGAATAAATGCATGGGAGGGGGCTCAATTGGGAGCTCCTCCTCCAGGCAACAGGCTGGATTCAAAGACACCCCCCCAAGCCCCTCCCTCCCTCCCTCCTCCAGCATCTGAGACTCAGGGAAGAGGCAGGGGCGTCAGAGCCAGCAAGGCCTGGAAATCTGGGGAGCCATGTGGTCTGAGCTGCTGCTGCTTGGCTGCCCCCCCACCCCGTTGCCCTTTGGAGTTATGTATGTCTTGGGAGAGGCCAGCCCCCCCCCCCTTGAATATGGGCCAGCTGCGTGTATCTTGACTGCAATTCCAAGCCCTGGATAATCGGAGCTGGGGTGGCCAGCGGGGGTCTCTCTATCTCCCCCCCACTTACCACGGGCAGCAGAGAGGATTCGGACGCGGTGAAAACTCAGGCCGATGTGGCAGTCGTCCTCCAGCTGCTGCTCCGTGACGCGGTGGAGGACGTTCCGATCGATGCCGCAGGTGACCAAGTTGTAAGTGTACTGGCGGAATTTGGGGTCGATGCTGGCCAGCCAGTCAGCCAGGTTGCTGCGGTCGCAGGTGGAGTAGTTGGCATAGGTCTTCAGCTCCGTCAGCTCCCGAAAGAACCTGGAGGAGCAAGGGGGTGGGCTCAGCCGGTGGGAAGGGCAGCTTGGCCTGGTCTAGGCAGCAGGCTAGAAACCAGGAGACGGGGAGTTCTAGTCCTGCCTTAGGCATGAAAGCCGGCTGGGTGACTTTGGGCCAATCACCAGGAGATGGGGAGTTCTAGTCCGGCCTTCCTACCGCTTGCGGGTGATGCTGGAGCTCATGGCCAGGTCGGTCAGCAAGTCTTCCTCCGACAGCCTCAGGAGCAGGTCTCCGTCCACCTGGTGCTCCTGCAGAGGCAGAAGGTTCCAGGGGAATCTCAGCCTTTGGACTGGACTGTCCAGTGCCATGTCTTTCTCTCTTTCTCTTGTTCCCTCCCTCCCTCCCTCCTTCTAAAGGTGCTTTTTCAAGAGGCAACTGGACTTCCTTGTTTTTTCTTTGAAGATGTTTTGCTTCTCATCCAGGAAACTTTTTCAGTTCTGACTGGATGGTGGGGAATGGAAACCAGAAAGTCCAGTTGCCTCCTGAAAAAGCACCTTTGGGACAACCATGACCTGGATGACTGAGAATCATTATAGACTCCTTCCTTCTATTTTCCTTCCTTCCTTCTTTCCTCCCTTCCATTATTTCTTTATTCAATTTCTATGTCACCCTTCTCCGTTCCCTCCTTCTATCACCTCCCTCCTTCTTTTCTTCCTCTCTCTCCCTCCCTTTTCTCTGTTCATTACTTCTGTATTCAATTTCTATTTCCTCCCTTTCTCTCTCTTCCTCTTTTCTCTCTTCTTCCCTCCCTCCCTCCCTCCCTCCCTGTTTCTGTTTATATGCCCACCCCTGTAATTAATCCAGGTGGCAAACAAACAAAGGTATGGCCAGAAAGCTACCAAGCTGAGGGAGCAACCCGAGCTGAGCCCCCCCTAATGTCTGAACACTCATGTCTCCCCCCAACCACACCAGAGCTCCATTAGCATCCTGTGCTCCCCCCATTCCGCTTGCTACATGGCCACAACATGAGCCAGAGCTGGGAGGCCACTGCTGAGTGGCTGGCCAATTGCCCATCACGCGTTGGTAAGGCTCCCTCTCCACCACCCTACCAGCTTTGGGGGTCTGGGTGGCCTGCGGGGGTCGCCCGGGACTCATACCAGGAAGCGGGGACAGTACTTGACGAAGCCAATCTGCTGCAGCCACTTCTGCACCTCGGGGGTCTTCCAGTTGGGCACCATGGGCAGGAGCCGCCGGGGCACTTCCTCGCCCATGGTGCACAGCGCACGCTTGGCCAGCATGGAGGTGGTGCCATTGGCCGAGTAACAGACAATCCTCTTCAGGCTCTGGATGGCCCCGATCTCCGCAAAGATCTGGCAACACGAGGGGCACCGTCAGCTCTCACAAGACAGCCTGTGCCAGCTGCCCCAACTGGCACCCACCCCGGTGGGCTGGGTCTCAGTCCTGGGGGGGGCGGGCTATGCCATTGCAAGGAAGCTGAGTACTATGGCAGCGGAAGGGCGCCACATTGGGGGAGACAAGAACTGGCTGAGTCAGACTGGGGGTCCCAAGGCTGGGCTCATCCCGGGACCTCCCGTCTCTGAGTCTCTAAGCCACAAACTTTGGGGCAGCCTCCTCAGAGGCATTGGGTAGATATTTCCCCCCCTGCCCCCCGAGTTCTGGAGCTGGTGGTGGTGGGGAGGGGGCCAGAGAGGGGATCTGTTCTCTTGGCACGGCAGGGGCTCCTCTGCCCCAGATGTCTGGGCGCCTCTTGCAGAACTGGGTCTTTCAACCCACTCCAAGCCTTGGGTGTGGGGAGGGGGGGCGCAGTGGCTTCTCCTGCCCCAAGCCCTGGAGGGAGGCATCAGGCCCGCCGGCCCCCCGCCCTGCTCACCTCGGTCTTCTTCTGCCGGGCTTTAATGGCGGCCTCCACGCAGAAGTAGAAGGCGGCGATGCACTGGGCCTCCAGCCGGGAGCTGTCCAGCAGGGGCACCAGGTACTGCAGGTCGTCCGCCGTCCGGCCCTGGCTGTTGTCGCTGCTGCCCAGCCAGCTGTGGGTGAAGCAGCCCGGGTCGAGGGTGGCGATGAAGGGCTCCACCAGGGCCAGCGTGCCCGAGTTCTCCACCTCCTTCTCGATCTCCTTGTTGGTGGCCAGCACGGCGATGGCCAGGCAGGCCTGGAACTGGACCAGGTCGTCCTCCTTGGAGAAGGCCAGCGGGAAGAGCCACTCGGCCGCCTTCTTCTCCACCATCCGCCGCTGGTTAGCCTGCCCGCCGTACATGGAGCAGTTGGCCAAGGCGGCGGCGCAGTGGCGAAGTACCACCGGGTCGTTCCAGCGGCACCAGTAGAGGATGGCGTCCAGGCCTCCGTTGGCGATCAACTGGAAGCAGGTCTTCTCCGAGTGCTTGAACATGTGCTCCAGGATGCCCGAGGTGCTCCGGGCCAGAGGGAGGCTCTCCCGCTCCTTGGCCAGGTTCAGCACCACCCCCAGGCCGATCCGGGCCACCCGGTTCCTGCGGGGCAAGCAGAGGGCAGGTGAGCAGCGGCATCAAAGCCGGGACCCCAGGAAGCCCCAGGGGGCCCAAGGAATGGGGGGAGGGGCACCAGCCTGGGGCTCATGCAGCCCAGAGGGGTCCCAATCCGCCCCTCCCCAGGCTTTCAAATGTTTTGAGACCATACAAGGCAGCTGCATCCTCTCTGCACCACTGCCCGGGGGAGAAGGGGGAGCCAGGGGTTCCCCAGATGTTGAGACTCTGGAAAGAGTGCAGAGAAGAGCGGTTGCAGGAACTGGGCATGGCTAGTCTAGAGAAGAGAAGGACTAGGGGAGACAGGATAGCAGTCTTCCAATACTTGAGGGGCTGCCATAAAGAAGAGGGGGTCAACTTATTCTCCAAAGCAGGACAAGAAGCAACGGATGGAAACTAACCAAGGAGAGAAGCAACCTGGCACTAAGCAAGAATTTCCCGACAGTGAGGACAATTGAACAACTGGCCACCAGAGGTTGTGGGTGCTCCATCACTGGAGGTTTTAAAGAAGAGACCGGACAGCCATTTGTCTGGAATGGTATAGGGCGTCCTGCCTGAGCAGGGGGTTGGACTAGAAGACCTCCAAGGTCCTTTCCAAGTCTATGATTCTGTTATTCTCTTTTCCAAGCTAAGCTATGCACCAGATCAGCCCAGCATCTAATACAGGGCAATACTGATTGGAAAATGAAGACATGGTGTTTCTCACTGCCTGTTCCTGCTTCAGTGGGAGGAAATGGGATGGGGGTCTCCTGCCTGAGCAGGGGGTTGGACTAGAAAACCCTCCCCTTTGGGAAGGTACTTTCCCTGCTTCTCCCCCTTCCAAGGATTGCCTCCTTGGATGTCATGTCAGCCGGCCCCAGGCACTGCCTCCCCCTCAGCCTCCAAAGCCTCCCCTCAGCTGAGCTGAGCTGAGCTCCTGGTGACTCAGCCCCAAAGGGAGGGGAGGGGGCTGGCATAGCCCTCCTCCTGGGAACTGGCTTGATCTGTTTCAACATTTCACATAGCACAAAGACTCTGAGCAGATCCCATTTCCCAGCCACCAACACAATCAATCAGTCCCTAAGCAACACACACACACACACACACTTTTATTTTGACAAAGAAAATCAGGAAAAAAGCAGCATATGACGCCCAGAAATTTACCTGTGAGCCCTCCCAGGCTCCATCCTTCCTTTTCCCTTGCTCATTTCCTTCCATCCTTCCTTCTTTTCCTTCCTTCTTTCCCCTCCCTCCTGTTCGTTCTATCTATCTATCTATCTATCTATCTATCTATCTATCTATCTATCTATCTATCTATCTATCTATCTATCTATCTATCTATCATCTATCTATCTATCTATCATCTATCTATCTATCTATCTATCTATCTATCTATCTATCTATCTATCTA
>QLTV01003111.1:525508-550005 GCA_003457575.1 Thermophis baileyi | reverse complement strand
ATCCAATCCAATCATCCAATCCAATCCAATCCAATCTCCCGGCCCACATTTATAGTTGCTTGCAGCGTCCTGCATTTGGATGACTCTGGTTTATGACATTGTTTCTGGAAAGTGGCGTTTTTACGTCCAGTTTCTGACAAAAAGCCTCCCATAGCGAACAATGGGTTTGCTTAATGACCGTTGCCCCCCCCCAAAAAAGGCCGTAAAATCAGGCATGGTCACGTGATAATAAGCGGCCCAGCTGATGACTGCCTAATAACCAGCCATCCATCCTGCGGTTGGGGGCTTCGGTGGGCAGCCCCCCCCCCTCTCTCCTGACAGTTTCCTCTTTCGTTCAGCTCCCCCGTTCGTGGCGAGGGACACGCTCTGCGCCTGGCAGGAGAAGAACCACCCGTGGCTGGAGCTCTCCGACGTGCACCGGGAGACCACCGAGAACATCCGGGTCACCGTCATCCCCTTCTACATGGGCATGCGGGTAAGTGGGGCGGTCTCTGCGCCCTCCGAGGCCTGGCCTGGCCTGCCTGGCATTTCCCTGCATTGGAAGCGGGGAGGAAAGGGGCAGAGCACAGCACAGGCGGTCCTCCACTTACAACCGTTCGTTTAGTGACCGTTCAGAGTTACGGGGGGCACTGAGAAAAGGGGCTTGGGACCGTTTTTCACACGACTGTAGCCGCATCCCCACCGTCACTCGGAACTCAGACACTTGGCAGCTGGTTCAGGTTTATAACAATCACAGGATCTGGGGGTGGGTGGGTCATGTGATCCCCTTTTGCGACCTCCTGACCCGCAAAGTCAATGAGGGAGCCAGAGTCACTTAACAGCCGTGTTAATTTAACAACTGCAGTGATTCACTTAACTCTGACAAGAAAGGTTGTAAAATGGAGCAACTGTCTCACTTAGCAACAGAAATTTTGGGTTCAATTTTGATCATAAGTCAAGGACTAGCTGTAAATAAAAAAAGCATTACAATGTAAAGAAGTCCGTGACATACATGGACGTACAATATATATTAACATTTCATCTAAATTAAAAGCACAATAAAATATGAATCTTAAAAAGACCTGGATTCAAATACCAATGTCTAGGCCATCTAACCACTGAAGCACAGCAACGTTTATATGAAAAAAGTCACACACTGGACCGGTAGATGCCCTCAGCTCACAGCCGATCACGATGTGATCTAGTTTGATGTGGGACCCTGCAGTCCCACTGAGGGGACGATGCTATGCCCCGTTTATTCAGAGTCCCGGCAGACGCTGTGTGAGGTGCGAATTCTATTCAGGGTGAGTGGGTAGGTAAGTAGGTGGGTGGATGGATGGATGGATGGATGGATGGATGGATGGATGGATGGATGGATGGATGGAGAATAGCCCGCTGTGGGTGGTTCTGTCCCTCCCTGCTTGACCTCCTGTCGGCCCTTTCAGATTTTGACAGGGACTGAACATTGCAAGGGGCAGCAGTGCCATGCAGGTGAGATTGGGGCAGGGTGTGGGGTGGGGGCCGAGCTGGCATTCAGCCCCTCTCTTCTCTCCACAGGAAGCGCAGAATTCTCACGTCTACTGGGTGAGTCTTCTTGTTCTTATGGCTGCCTTGGTGGATTGGGGGGCAGGGGGCGGAGAAGCCTTGCTCTGCCCTCGGAAGGCTGAGGGGACCCTCTGATTCGGGGCCCGCTTTCTCTGCCTCCCGTCCAGTGGCGCTACTGCATCCGCCTGGAGAACCTCAACAATGAAGTTGTGCAGCTCCGGGAGCGGCACTGGAGGATATTCAGCTTGTCCGGCACCCTGGAGACCGTCCGTGGCCGGGGAGTTGTGGGTCGGGTGAGTAAGGGGAAGGGATCGTGTCACAGCAGAGGCTCGTCCTGGGACTCTTAAAGTTTCCCTTTGTGGACCCCCCCACTCTTCTAAAGGCTCCGAGCAAAGAAATCTGCGGGGCCGAGGTCAGCTCAGCCTCCTTGCCCATCGGGGAAGCCCCCCCAGCAAGGCCGTGACGGCTTTTTCTCCCTGCAGGAACCTGTCTTGTCCAAAGAGCAGCCAGCCTTCCAGTACAGCAGCCACGTCTCCTTGCAGGCGTCCAGCGGGCACATGTGGTGAGCCTCGGGGACTGGCTGGGGAGGAGCCTTCCTTGGCAGGGGAGGGAGGAGAGCCCGTCTCTGCCCTGGGGAGTCTGACCGGGGCCTGGTGCTCGGCCGCCTCCTGTGTCGGGTTGCGGAATGCGCCGGTGCAGGTTGGACGGTGCTTGGCAGGTCTGCACCCCGGAAGCAGCTGGTGGGGGGAGGCTGTGGTTTTCTTGCCGCCCTCAGCTGGGGTGGGAATAGGGCATGAGAGCCCGTGCCACACGGAAGGGGCCCTTCCAGGAACGTGGCCCCTGAGGACGGCTGACAGTAGCCTCTCCTTCCACTTGTTCCCGGTATAAAGCATTGCCTCATTTTCTTAGTGGCCGAGGACAGGAGTCCATTCGTTTAGTGACCGGTTACAGCGGCACTGAAAAAAGTGACTTGCAACCGTTTTTCACACTTATGACAGTTGCAGCATCCCCATGTTCATCACGTGATCAAAATTCGGATGCTTGGCAACTGACTCATATTTATGACGGTTGTCCTGGGGTCTTGTGATCCCCTTTTGTGACCTTCTGGCAAGCAAAGTCAGTGGGGGAAGCCCAGTTCACTTAACCACCGTGGCAAGAAAGGTCATAAAATGGGACAAAACTCACTTAACCACTGTCTCGCTTAGCAACAGAAGCGTTGGGCCCAATTGTGGTCATATGTACATCCGTCTCGTAGAGGCCTCACCTGGGCTCCTTCCTTCCTTCCCTCCCAGGGGCACCTTCCGTTTTGAGCGGCCCGATGGCTCCCATTTCGATGTCCGGATCCCCCCCTTCTCCCTGGAAAGCAATAAGGACGAGAAGACGCCCCCTTCTGGCCTCCACTGGTAGAACGGCCTTTAGGAAGCCAGCCCCCCTCCCGCCTTTTGCCCCTCTGGACAGTTTTCCTCCCAGGACCCCGACCCTTCAAGGGCTGACACTAGTTCTAGGTTTGAAAGAGTGTCCCTCCCACCCCCGACTCCATCTTGAGCAATGGCCGAAACGGGCACCTTTGGACCTCGAGAGGGGTGGGCTTTGGCCGTCTCCGCCCTCTCGCCACCGGCCTCCCGCCTAGAGGCACCTCGAGCAAAGCTGCCCTGGACGGAAGACGCAAAGCTCTCCGAAGGCCTGTGGACTCTTCCAGATGTGAGGTGATGTTTCTTCATTAAATAAACCGGCCTCCCTGTGACGGCTCCCTCTTCCTTGTCAGCTGTCTATCCATCGGTCCCCCCCTTGGGGGCAGCAGCAGCAGAAGCTTAAGCCCAGGTCCTTCTGGCGCTTGAATGGCATCGTGCCCCACTCGCCCCCCTCTCTTTGCCAAGCCAATTTGCACCCAACTTGTTAGCCCTCCCTGGCCTTCTCTTCAGAGTCTCTTCCCCTCCTTTTAAGTTGTTTTGAACTGTGGCCAGGGTACTCGGGGGGGGGGGGGCAGCTGCCTAGGGCGAAATAGAGCGCCACTGACCGCACAAGCAGGAAGCTGACCTTTGTGAAGCAGCTGCAAGGCCAGAGATTTCCTCCAGCCACCTGGCAGAACGAGGTTCCTGGTGCCAAATTGGGAGGCAGATGCACAGAGTCTTTGCTGCCACAGGGTGCACAGCTATGAGGCCCGTTTCTCAGCCATCCCAGCTTCTAGGAATCATCCAGCGTGCCACGGAGAGGACCTCTGCGCTTGTAATAAAACGAGGACTTCTGAATTGTTTGGCTTCCTTTGTCTTTTGAAAAGAGGCGGTATGTCACAGAGATCATGACGTGCGTAGGATTAAGTGCTGGGTTCACAAGATATCTGAAGCGTTGGGTCCTGTGTGCTCTCTGAGCTTGGTGGTTTCCTTGCAAGCGTTTTGTGACCTGACTAGGTAACATCATCCGGGCCAGAAGGGAGTGAGGTTTGTGGAGAGGAGGAGGAGGACTGGGGGGTCCTTGGTGCTCTCTGAGCTTGATGGTTTTCCTGCAGGTGTTTCATTACCTGACTAGGTAACGTCATCCGTGTTAAGAGAGTGAACTTGTGGCTTGTGGGTAATTTAACAGTAAACAGTAGCAATAGCAATAGCACTTAGACTTATATACCGCTTTACAGTGCTTTACAGCACTCTCTAAGCGGTTCACAGAGTCAGCATATTGCCCCCAACAATCTGGGTCCTCATTTTACCCACCTCAGAAGGATGGAAGGCTGAGTCAACCTTGAGCCGGTGAGATTTGAACCGCTGAACTGCTGAACAGTCAGCTGAAGTAGCCTGCAGTACTGCACTCTAACCACTGCGCCACCTCGGCACCAAGAGGAACCCACCAACGCTGGCATTAGAACCTTTTGCAAGAAAACTATCAAGCTCAGAGATTACCAAGGAGAGTTAAACCTTGAACTACATTCTCTTCTATCGATACCTGAAGTAGGCGAACTCTTGGTATCCCCAGAGGCTGAAGACTCGTGGCTTTTCCACACCAGCAGTCCCTTCTCCCAAGTTGTAGCCATTCTCGGCCCCTGTACCAGCCCAGAATAATAGCATTGGTGCTACCTTCCCTCAGGGGAGCTCAAGACAGCAAGCGTGGTGCTTTCACTTCCTGTTTTTTATTTATTTAATTTATACACCGCCCATCTTCTCGCCATCCACCACAGCTCTGTGGCTTTATCCCCACAACCATCCCGGGGGAAGGGTGGGCTGAGGGGGGGAGACGTGCAGGTACCCCTCGACGTACAGCAGTACGTTTAGCGACTGTTCAAAGTTACAGTGGCACTGAAAATAGTGACGTATGACCGTTTTTCACACTTACGACCATTGCGGCATCCCCATGGCCACGTGTTCAAAATTCAGACGCTTGACAACTGACTCGAATTTATGACAGCTCTGTCTGGGTGTCACGTGATCCCCTTTTGTGACCACCTGACAAGCAAAGTCCATGGGGAAGCCAGATTAACTTCACAACTGTGTGACTAACTTAAGTGCAGTGATTCACTTAACTGTCAAGAAAAGTCGTAAAATGAAACGAGGCAAAACTTAACAAATGTTTCATTTAGCAACAGAAATCTTGGTCTTAAATCGAGGACTACCTATATTAGGGCCCCTTGCTCTCCGTCCAACCGCATCCGTTCTAAGGCCCTTTGAAAAAACAAGACCATAAGATTCTTCACCTGAAAGGAGAGAGGAGCCAGGGACAAAACCACTTGACAGAGGTGACTAGTCATCCTGGATTTCCCCACCAGTTTATTGGGCTTTGTTGTGCCAGGAGTTGGTTATAGAACACTATATCCAACCTCTGACAATTCCGTTTAAAAAAATAACAATACAGTTGTTACGCTGGACACACACTCAAAGGGAGAACTGTATGGACGAATCTCAAAGCCCTGAGGCTTCCTGGAACAGCCAAGTCTTCATAGAAGCAAGAGTTAGGGGAGCCTAAGAGGTCATGCAATCCACCCCCTGCACGCTGCAGGATCCACTTCATCAGGGCTCTCCAACCTGGGCGACTTTACGACTTGTGGACTTCAACTCCCAGAATTCCTCAGCCAGCAGCTAGCTGAGGAATTCTGGGAGTTGAAGTCCACAAGTAAAGTCGCCTAGGTTGGAGAGCCCCACATTACAGAAACCCCTAGAGATCCAGGCTCGGTTTCAACGATCGGCCCGGAGCTGCTGCAACCCTCGCCTTGCCCAGACGCCCCCTCCGCTTCGCCGCCCCGCTTCCCACGCCCACGACCCGCGAGCGTCGCACGTGGGCCGGGCTCTAGCCAAAACCCGCCCCCTCCGCTCTAGCCGACGCATGCGCGCTGAGGCACCGGGGCCGGTTTGTCCGCGCTCGGCCACCGTCCGCCGTTTGTTTCCTTGGCTTCGGCGAACCAAGATGGCGGCGGCAGGTCTGGAGCGGGTCCGCGTTTCGGCGGCGGAGCTCCGGCGGGGGCCAGGTGAGGGCGCGGCAGGCCGGCGGGTTGGTTGGTTGGTTCGTTCGTTGGCGGCGGCGCGGAGCAGGGTGGCTGGGGGGCGTGGCGCGCTGGTGCCCCCTCCTCCCTCCCCCTCCCTCTCACTCTGAACACCTGCGCGCGCCCCGCGCCTGCGCAGTCTTTCCTCCTCGCGGTCTGGGCCGGACTACAGCTCCCACAATGCCTTGCCGGTCCGTTAAGGGGACCCGGGGACTTCCGCCATGGGGGCCCTCCCGGAAGGCCTCCCTTTGCCCCCACCCCTTGCGAAGAAGTCAGCTGGAGTGGCGGCGGCTGCCCCGCCTCGCCCCCCTCTGGGTTCTCCTTTCGTAGTCTGTGTAAACCTGGTTACTCTCCCAGGCCCTGGGCTCGGGAGGGCTGCTTGGTTCGGGGGGGGGGGTGTACCCTTGGCCACTTTAAGACCTGTGGACTTCAACTCCTAGAATTCCCCAGCCAGCAAAGCGGGCCCGCAAAGCTGGCTGGGGAATTCTGGGAGTTGAAGTCCACAGGTCTTAAAGTGGCCAAGGGTGGGGATACACACACAACGCACACACCCTCTAGTTTATCTCTTGGTATATTTGCTGTTTGTTTCTCCTTGTAATTTGTGGAGCTGGACAGTTGAAATAAATAGCAATATGAGAATCCAAATGGAAGTATTTGGGGTGGAGGGAGGGGCTGGCCCTCTGACAAAGGGGAGCCCCCACTCCCTTCTGCCTTTGACTCCCTCCTGGATGGTGCTGATCTTGCCTTTTAGGAATGTTTCCTGGCCTTTTGCTGAAGCTGCTTCCTGGAACTATTATTTTGAGTTGCATCTTTTGGAGACACAGAGAATGTAGAGAAAGCATGGGAATCCTCAAATAGTTGAAAAGTTGTGTGTTGTAGACATGTCCATGTACAAAATCTCCCTTTGGTACCTTCAGCATCTCATGTCCTAATAATCAGTGTTGCCTTTCTGGGCATCTGGGCTCGTTTCTTGGAGTCCTCATTGTTATAGGGTGGATTCCAAGAATCGGGCCCTGTGTTGAGGTGGGATCTGAACCAAGGATACATCGAATGGAACAGTTGGTTCTTATGGTCCCAAAGGTGCTTTTTCAAGAGGCAACTGGACTTTCTGGTTTAATAGTTGCCTCTTGAAAAAGCACCTTTGGGACAACCATGACCTGGATGACGGAGAATCTCCATAGACAGTTGGTTCTTATTATTTGACTACCACACTTCGATGTACCTGGGATTGTGTCTTTGATGTTCCTTGAACTGTGTCTTTGATGTACTTGGAATTCTATCCTGATGTACCTCGAACTGTGTCTTTGATGTACTTGGAATTCTATCCTGATGTACCTTGAATTGTGTCTTTGATGTACCTGGAATTCTATCTTGATGTACCTCGAATTGTGTCTTTGATGTACTTGGAATTCTATCTTGATGTACCTTGAATTGTGTCTTTGATGTCCCTGGAATTCTATCTTGATGTACCTGGAATTGACTCTTGATATATCTTGGGATGCGGTGGCTCAGTGGCTAAGACGCTGAGCTTGTCAATCAGAAGGTCGGCAGTTCAGCGGTTCGAATCCCTAGCGCCGCGTAACGGTGTGAGCTCCCGTTACTTGTCCCAGCTTCTGCCAACCTAGCAGTTCGAAAGCACGTAACAAATGCAAGTAGAAAAATAGGGACCACTTTGGTGGGAAGGTAACAGTGCTCCGTGCGCCTTCAGCGTTGAGTCATGCCGGCCACATGACCACGGAGACGTCTTCGGACAGCACTGGCTCTCCGGCTTAGAAACGGAGATGAGCAGCGCCCCTAGAGCCGGAAATGACTAGCACGTATGTGCGGGGGAACCTTTACCTTATACCTAGAATTGTGTTTGTCTTTTCAGAAGCCAGGTAATACAGTTGACTCACATTCAGCTTATCAACTACAGTTTCGGCATCATTTTCACATCTAATACGTCACCACCAGGTCATATCCTATCTCTGCATTCAGAATGCTAAATCTGAATGGTCCATCTGATTCTGTTAGTTTTTCGCCCAGTTATCCAACCTATCTTGGTTTTTCAAATCAAATATTATTCAACCCAGTTTTGCATAATTTCTAAATCTGGTCAGCAAACCTTTTCATCTCGGTCGCTCATTAATGTATTGCCGAGTATAAGACCCACAGCTGAATCTTGAGGCAGTCAGCTTGCTCCTTCGTCCCATTTTGGTTAAGAACCACAGGAAGCCCTCTTGGAATATGCATTTATTTGTTTAAGGGATTTATACAATTTGGGGCTGTGGAAATACTCCTAATAAAAGTAAAAAAAGGAGTCAAAAGAGAAATATAGGACAGAACCAAGGTACCCCAGAGCTGAGACTTGGGACAGGAAACTTGCTCAGAACCATGTGGGCTCATCTAAGATCCATCGCCCAGGAGAAGAGCTATAAGGTGACAGGTCGTTCTCCACTGAATGACCATAATTGAACCCAAAATTTCCGTTGCTAAGCAAAAGAGTTGTTAAGTAAGTTTTGCCCCGTTTTAGGATCTTTCTTGGCACAGTCGTGAAGTGAATCTGGCTTCCTCATTGACTTTGCTTTTTAGACAGTCACAAAAGGGGATCACGTGACCCAGGGACATTGCGACCGTCATAAATACGAGCCAGTTGCCAAGCCTCTGAATTGTGGTCATGTGACCGTGGGGATGCTGCAAGGGTCATAAGTGTGAAAAACAGTCATGTCACATCTTTCAGTTCCTTTGTAACTTCAAACGGCCATTAAACGAATAGTTGGAAGTCCAGGACTCCCTTGTGACAGGAGGCCATCAAGGCCCTGCTCCCCAAAACATTTTGCTGAAACTAAAAGAGATTACATCCACATTCAGCCATGCAATTAAGTTGGGCTTTGTACATTGCTGCAACGTACGACACTGTATACGTATTCTTCTTCTTGTTGTTGTTAGTTGCGAAGTCGTGGCCGACCCATCGCGACCCCATGGACCACGTTCCTCCAGGCCTTCCTGTCCTCTACCACCACCACCCCGGAGTCCATTTAAGCTCACGCCGACTGCTTCCGTGACTCCATCCAGCCACCTCGTTCTCTGCCGTCCCCTTCTTCTTTTGCCCTCAGTCGTTCCCAGCATTCGGCTCTTCTCCAGTGAGAATATGCATTCTATTACACATAAATGTAATATACTCTGTCAGCCCAACCCAGGCCTCTTGTGGGGAAGACAGGAGGAGGAAGCTGCCTTGGGTATCAATAGAATATTTTTAGCTCGGGGTTGAAAGGTGGGGGTCCTTGGGACTCTCTGAGCTTGGTGGTTTCCTTGCAGATGTTTCTTGTATCAAATATGTTCGCCACCTTCAATTATTTTAAAAAATAATGTAGGATACCTATAAAATAAAAATTAAATTTATACGCCACTTGAATCGCTGGGAGTTGGGCTACATGTACACTTAAATTATTATGATGTTAAAGTTTTAATGCCATGTGTCCTGACTTGGTTCCTTTGGAAGAAAACTCCTTGACTCCATTGGTGAAGTGAAAGGCTCACTTTTACTAAGTTCAGGCGGTAACAACAGCCTGATCAAAGCTGGATCTGAATGTCCCCGCTTTGACCAATCCATCGGTGTCCAATAGCATTCGTTTTGGATGTTTTGGCAACGGCTTTGAGGTTTAGGCACCTCTGGTGGAGTTTCGCATTCCGTTCTCATGCTCCGTCCTTCTTGATCGGCAGGTTTATTCCAGATTGACACCTCTGGTTCCTGTCACACACACACACACACACATCCCGCTGCCCTTCTCCTCCCCATGCCCCTTCCCCATTTCCCCAATCTCCTGCCCCCTCCCCTGCGCTTTAAGCAGGATGCCAGCGAAGCAAATAGGCAGAAGATGGCAGGCCTGACCGGGCCATGGAGCTTATGCTCTTGTTCAAGAGAGTCTGTCTATTTTCCTCGCTTCTGAAGTTTCCTGGATGCTGAGCTGGCCTCCTCCTCCTTGACCTTCTCTTACCCCCGTGGAATCAATCTTTGTGGTCTCTTTGCCCTCTCGGCTTTTCCTGTGGGGCTCTTCTGGTAATTTCCCCCCTTGCCTCTATGCAAAATGGGAGATTTCGCTCACTGCTTCCTCTTGGTTTCCGCACAGTTACAGCTTGTGCAGCAGCTCTCCGTCTCATCCCTTCAGGTGACGCTCCCTCCGGCTGCTTTCAAGCTCATCTGTCTAGAAATGGTTCTTGGTCATGGGCCGAGTATCCCGTGTGGGGCAGAGTCTCCCATTATGATCAGCATTTTGATCAGGTGGGCAACAGCTGCCAGAGGGGTTATAGGGAGGAATCTAATCTGCCAGTGTTTTCTGGTTTATTGACAGCAGGGGTGTCCAACTTTGGCAACTTTAAGACTTGAGGACTTCAATTCCCAGAATTCAGGGAATTGAAGTCCACAAGTTGTAAAGTTGACCATGGAATTCTGGGAGTTGAAGTCCCCAAGTCTTAAAGTTGCCAAAATTGGATACCCCTGATTTACAGGATATGATTGATATAGCTGGCCATCTCACCCAGTCGACTCTGGTTGACTTACAAGAATTAAAAACACAAAACCACCAAGCCAGAACACCGACTAATAAATCCTGGTGCTGAAGGATAATCTATAACTACCTACGGAAACAAAAGCCCATTGACAGCAGCAGGGTTTATCTGAACACCTGGCCCGTTTTTGAGGCCAGAGGGGCCTAACCAGTTACAGGAATTGGGTATGTCTAGTTTAATGAAAAGAAGGACTAGGGGAGACATGACAGCAGTCTTCCAATATCTCAGGGGCTGCCACAAAGAAGAGGGAGTCAAGCTGTTCTCCAAAGCCCCTGACAACTCACACCCTGGTCAGCCCTTCTTTATTCTCCTACCATCCAGAAGGAGATATAGAAGCATAGGCAGCCCCACAAACAGGCTGAAGAAGAGTTTTTATCTGTGGGCTGTCAGACGTCTGAATGGAAAATAACTTTACAACAACATAGTACGATTGACTTGCTGGGCCGGCACGATGTGCAATAAGTTCACATGGAGCAGTAGGATTGTGTGTGTGTGAGTAGGATTCACTGGGATACGGATTTTTTTTTTGATTTTTTTTTGTCTTTCACTGTGAGTGAGTTGTATTGTGTTGGGGGGATGCACGAAGGGAGGCTCAGCCAATCTCATTGTACACACATTGCACTCTGACAATAAAGGTTTGAATTGAATTGAATTGAATGCAGGACAAGAAGCAACGGGTGGAAACTCATCACGGAGAGAAGCAACCTGGAATTAAGGAGGAATTTCCCGACAGGGAGAACAATTAACCAGTGGAACAGAAGTTGCCTCCAGAAGTTGTGAATGCTCCAACACTGGAAGTTTTTAAGAAGAGATTGGACAGGCATTTGTCTGAAATGCTATAGGGTTTCCTGCCTAAGCAGGGGGTTGGACTAGAAGACCTCCAAGGTCCCTTCCAACTCTGGCATTCTATTGTAACCATGTTGGCTTTGAGCCTCTTCTCTGTCCTTTTGGTGAAGAGCCCAGCGATCCCCGTTCTTCTCCAGGCCGGTAAAAGGTGCATTCTGGCCCCTGTCTCCAAACACTTTCATTCTTTATAGGTGGTCCTCGACTTACAACCTTTCATTTAGTGACCGAAGTTACAGCGGCACAGAAAACAGTGACATGACTGTTTTTCAACAACCATTGCAAGATCCCCACAGTCACGTGATCAAAATCCAGACACTTGGCAACTGACTCATATTTATGACGGTTGCAGTGTCCCCGGGTCATGTGATCCCCTTTTGCGACCTTCTGACAAGCCACGTCAATGGGGAAGCCAGATTCACTTAACGACCGTGTGACTAACTTATCAACGGCAGTGATTCACTTAACAACTGTGGCAAGAAAGGTCATAAATTGGGGCAAAACTCACTTAAGGGCTGTCTGGCTTAGCAACATAAAACTTTGGCTCCCTTGTGGTCGTAGGTTGAGGACTTAAGGGGGAAGGCTCCTCCTCGCCGTGTGCAAGAGACCATTCTCTAGTTTATCTTGCTCACCACCAGGCGCCCTTGCCAGCACCGCAAAACCTCAGGTGTGCCACCCTCTCAGGTGCCAGGCTCCGGACCCGTGTTTGCTGGGCTCCCGGCCTCCAACTCCAGAGGGCACCTTGGTCAGCCTCTGCCAGGGCCTCTGGGTGGCGGTTCTGCTCTTGCTGCCACCCAGCGTCTTTGCCAGCCTGCGCCATCTTTCGTGGCACCCTGCTCCTCCCCGGCAGCTTCCGCTTCTCCTTTTTGCTCTGTATTCTTTCATAAAAGTCCCTATTATGGAGAGCGATTTCCAACATTTTTGCTAAAACCCAATGTTGACTTCCTGTTTTGGGCAAAAGCACTCTATAGAATAGAATAGAATAGAATTTTTTATTGGCCAAGTGTGATTGGACACACAAGGAATTTGTCTTGGTGCATATGCTCTCAGTGTATTTATTAAATTTGTATGCCGCCCAACTCCCAAGGGACTCTGGGCGGCTCACAACAATATAAAAAACTATTAAAAGAAAACATAATAAAAACATTTAAAAACAGTTAAAAACTCATACACAAATTTAATAAATAATAATAATAATAGTTGTTCAACCTCCCGTCTGTATGCGGATTCATCATTGTCTCGAATGAGGCCGATCACTGTTGTGTCATCTGCGAACTTCAGTAGTTTAACAGATGGATCGTTAGAGATGCAGTCATTGGTATATAGAGAGAAGAGAAGTGGAGAGAGCACACAGCCCTGGGGGGCTCCTGTGCTAATTGTACAGGTGTCTGATGTGATTCTGCTTAGCTTCACCTGCTGCTTCCTGTTTGTTAGGAAGCTTATGATCCACTTACAAGTGTGTTCAGGTACCGCTAGCTGGTTCAGCTTAGTTAGAAGAGTGTCTGGAATGATGGTATTGAATGCTGAACTAAAGTCTACAAAGAGGACCCTTGCGTAGGTCTTTGGAGATTCAAGATGTTGTAGGATGTAGTGCAGAGCCATATTAACAGCATCATCTGTTGATCTGTTTGCTCGGTATGCAAATTGCAGGGGGTCTAACAGTGGATCCGTGATGGATTTTAAGTGGGACAGCACTAGACTTTCAAAGGTTTTCATAACTACAGATGTTAGAGCAACTGGTCTGTAGTCATTCAGTTCCTTCATGGTGGGCTTCTTCGGCACTGGGATGATAGTAGAGCGTTTGAAGCAAGTGAGTAATAGGTTCCCATAATGACTGCAGCGTTGGCTTTATGAGTGATGCAAAAAGGGTGAAATCGGGTCAGTCATGTGGGTGACCTCCTTTACGACCATAATGGCTTACAACTGTAACGTGCAGGCTCCATTCTGGTCATAAGTTGAGGATTGCCTATGCAGATAATGTGCGTTGGGAGGACTTGTCCAGGGAAGCAGATCCCGGCTGAGTCTGTCCGTCTCTATGTCTCTACCAGGGGTGGGTTTTGGTCCTTTTGCTGCCGGTTCGCTCAGGGTCGCGCCGGGCACGCGTGCGCGCCCCCACAGCAATCAAAATCCAAGATGGCGGCGCCCACGGAGACAGCGACAGAACCGGCTCCGTGACGTCATCTCTCTCTCTCTCTCTCTCTCTCTCTCTCTCTCTCTCTCTCTTTCTCTCTCTCTCTCTCTCTCTATCTGGCAGGATGTGCCTGCCCCATGTGTGCCCCCTTGGGGAAGCTGTGTGGTCTGGGGGGGTGGGGCCTGGAAGCACATCTTCTCTGTCTTAGGAAACAGCCTCTCCTCGGCCTTCAGAACAGCGGGGCACACATGGTGGGGCTGGCATAGGGTAGGTTGACTCAGCCTTCCGTCCTTCCGAGGTGGGTAAAATGAGGACCCAGATTGTTGGGGGCAAGAGGCTGACTCTGTGAACCGCTTAGAGAGGGCTGTAGAGCACTGTGAAGCGGTATATAAGTCTAAGTGCTATTGCTATATTGCTATAGTTGATGGGTGAAAGTGAGACTTAATGAGGCCCCAACTGGGTTTATTGGCCTTTCTGTTTTTAGTCTGCTGTGTTCCTCCGGCTAGAGAGGTGGCTGCATAAATTGCTTAATTAATTAAAATAATTGTACATTAGCAATACCAATAGCCCTTAGGCTTATACACCGCTTCCCGGTGCTTCGCAGCCCTCTCTAAGCCGTTTACAGAGTTAGCCTGTTGCCCCCAACAATCTGGGTCCTCGTTTTACCGACCTTGGAAGGACGGAAGCGGTCAGCTGGCAGTGGAATGCAGAGTCAGCCTGCAAGACTGCATGCTGACTACTGCACCACCACCCTTAAATGTAAATGAAGTGTAATTTATTTAATTAATTAATAGAGCAGCTTTATTCCCATACCGAGCTTTGCCCCAACAGAGAAGCCACCGGAGGGGGTTGGTGTGGGACGGGATGGGTTCCTGGACAGCTGCCCAGCCCTCTTTTAGCTTGGCCTAAATCCAGAGGTGGCTGATTTTTCTAGCCCAAAGGGCCCCCAAAGGGCCCCCAAAGGGCCCCCAGACAGCCGGTAAGCCAAGCCAGCCACTCGCTGTGCCCATCAAATGAGCCTCAGCACAATGTGGGAATCCCAAAGGTCTCCCCCCCCCCCCCAAAGGCAACTGGACTTTCTTACTGTTTTCCTTGAAAACATTTCGCCTCCCATCCAAAAAGCTTCTTCGGTCACCAGTGAAGAGAAACGAAGAAAACTGAACACAATTGGAGGAGCTTCTTGGATGAGAATAGGAAACGTTGCCAAGGGAAAAACGTTGCCAAGGAAGTCCAGTTGCCTTTTGGGGAAAGCACCTTTGGGGCAGCCACGACCTCCGCAGACACAAGGCGGGGGTGCTCACTTGTGGGGGACCTCCAGGTCTCCGTGCCTGATGCCCCTTCGGCCGCAGAGCCTGGCTGACTACCTGGGGCCTGACCCAGCCACTGGGCTCCGTGCCCGGAAGCCAAGCGAGAGCCCAGGGCTGGGCTGTTCTGTGGGCCGCCTGGGCCGGGCCCCTCGGTTCCAGGCCCTTCTGGCCCAGCCTGGTCGTCACGGGAGCCGCTGCCAGTGTTCCGATGCCAGCCCACCAGAGCCTCCCCAGGGGCAGGCTGGGTCTTCTGGGCTGCAGCCCGCCGACTGGCCATGGCCCACGGAGCTGAGCGGTGGGAGGCCTCGGCCACGGACGGGATGTGCTCCCCAGGAGGAGGAGGAGGAGGAGGAGGAGGAGGAGGAGGAGGTCTGTCCTGGCTCTGGGAAGGAGCCACCGTGGCGCTCAAGGGGGAGGGCTCCCAGGGGGGTCTGGAGGGAGGGGGGCATTCATGGCCCAAAACCAAGGGACCAGAGGGCTACAGAAACCAAGCGTGGGGTCTCTAGCCTTCCAAAGATTCTCCCCGTCCTTCCGAAGGGCTCAGGAGGGGGGGGGGCTCTTCCCTTTGGGGGCCAAGCCGTGCCAAAGCTAGGAAGGCCCCGCAGAAAGAGCCCACCGCCAGGCCCTCCTGCTGGACCCCCAAATGGAGAGTTTTATGTTTAATGTTAGTGGTAATGATATATTTGTCATTTCTTATTTTTTGTAAACTTTTATTTTTTATTTTTAATGACAGTTTGATGTTGTTTGCTTGTTTTTTCCTTTTCTTTTTTTCTGCCACCCCCATCCCCAGAAAGCTAAACACAAAAGTTGTCTTTTTATTTCTTCATAACTTTATGTTTGGTTTATCTTTGATTTTCTGGTTGTTTGTTTCAATTAATACATGTGTTACTTTTTAAAAAAGCAATTTTTATGGTTGCATCTTAGCAATAGCAATAGCCCTTAGACTTATATACCGCTTCACGGTGCTCTACAGCCCTCTCTAAGCGGTTCACAGAGTCAGCCTGTTGCCCCCCACCAACAACCTGGGTCCTCATTTTATCCACCTCGGAAGGACGGAAGGCTGAGTCGACCTTGAGCCTGGTGAGACTCGAACCGCTGAACTGCAGGCAGCAGAAGTAGCCTGCAGTGCTGCGCTCTAACCACTGCGCCACCGCGGCTCATCTTTCCTATCTTTTTGTATTAATAAAGCCATATCATGTCTTCAGTCCACCAAACGCCGTTAGAGGTAGACCTCGGTTACTGACTGCCTTGTTCAGCAACTGTTCGAAATTACAACAGTGCTGGGGAAAAAACGCTTTATAACCAGTGCTCACCTTTATGACCTTTGCAACGTTCCTCAGTCATGTGACCGCCCCTACAGTCAGTACGCGTTGTCCTGTGCCTGTCCCTGGGGGCTGAATCTTTTTCCCCACCTTTGCAGAGTGTAAAGATTGGAGAGGAAGGGATCACAAGAGAGTCGGCAGGCGCACAGTGGGGAATACACACTGAAAGGAATGCAATGGCACACCAAACCTTTCCCCTCCCCACTGTGGTGTCCCTGCTGACTCTCTTGTGATCCCTTCCTCTCCAATGAATGCAAATGCAAACCGGAACTCTCTCTTCTGGCTAGTTAGCCCGGTGCCTAAGGCTGGGGAGAGGAGATGGGGAAAAGGGAAGCCCAGTCACATGACGTCCCACTTAGTGACAGCTTTGCTTAACAACAGAGCTGCCACTCCCAGTTTGGTTGCATAAGTCGGTTTGCTTTGCTCCCTCACCACGACTGTATACCTGTCTCCTCCCTCCCTCCCTCTCTCCCCCCCCCCCCCCCCCTCCCCCCCCCCCCTCCCTCCCTCCCACACACACACACACACACACACACACACACACACACACACACACAGCGGCTACAGGGCTGACCATGCTCTTGTGCTTCCCCTTCTGCAGAGACCATGAAGGAACCCCGGCATCGTAAGGACAACCGGCGTCCGGATCTCGAGATCTACAAGCCGGGCCTCTCCCGCCTGAGGAACAAGCCGGGCCCGGCGAAGCAGGAGCTTCCGCAGAAAGAGGACGCCAAGGAGGAGAACCCAGGCCCCAGGGAGCCCCTGGCAGCTGCCTGCAACGAGGACACCCCGCCCTCCCAGCCCCCTCCCGAAGACAGGGGCCAGCCGCCCAACGGCTTCCTGGAAGGCCCCGCCCAGGGCCGCGGGGGCACCCCCGAGGACTGGTGCCCTCGCATCATCAGGCGGGCCAAGAAGCCCGACCAGCAGATCTACCAGCCTGGCAAACGCCTGCAAGCCTCGCCCCGAGAAGTGGGGGCTGCCCCCCTGGTAGACGAGGAGCTCCCCCCAAAGGAGGAGAGGGGAACAGACTCCGAGAAGGACTCTGGGAGGGCCGGCAATGGCCCCAGGAAGCCAGGGGACCAGGAAGGAGAGCCGATCCAGGAAGGGGCCAAGCCTCTCCGGGGGGAGAAGGGCAGGCGGTCCGAGCGGCCCCGGAAGGCCCGAGACGAGCCGGGCCATGGCAAGGGCAGCCCCCCCAAGCGCTACTCGCGCTCAGACAAGCGTCGTAGCCGCTACCGCACCTGCAGCACCAGCTCGGCGGGTAGCAACAACAGCACCGAGGGGGCCCGTGGGGAGGCGGAGGTGGGGAGGAAGCCCCCGGAAAGGCCCCGCCCACAGAAGCAGCTCTCCGCCTCCTCCACCGACTCCCTGGAAGAGGACAGGGCCGAGGAGGCCCCGGAGGCCAGGAGGGGCTCCGAGCACAGCAGGCTCGGCCGGGGCCAGGACCCCAGAGCAGCCCAGGGGGGCAGCAGGGGCTCCGCAGGCAGGGGCTCCACGGCCTCCCAGCCTGAATGGCGAAAGGGCGGCAGGCCCTCCGGGGCCACTCCCAGGGACCACGCAGAAGCCGGGGAGGGGAAGTCCCAGAACCGGGGCCGAGGCATCCTGGTGCTGCCAGCCAACACGGACCTGACCCCCAGCGGCACAGGGTCCCCTGAAGCTCCCCACGGAGGGGGCGCCCGGCTCCTTTTTGGCGGCAGCAGCAAAGGCCCTCGCGGCTGGAGCCGGGGGGGCACATCCCGTCGGCTCTGGGACCCCAACAACCCAGACCAGAAGCCGGCGCTGAAGAGCCCGGGGGCCCAGCTGCACTTCCTGGACACAGACGACGAGGGGGCCCCCATGCCTCGAGGGGAGCCCCGCCAGGCCCAGGCCCCCTACTATCGGTTCCAGAACTCGGACAACCCCTATTACTATGGAGGGGCCCCCTACCCTTACACGGGGTACCCCGTGCCCTACCCGGTGGGCACCGGCAACGAGGTCTACCCTGCAGCCTATTATCCCGCCGGCTACCCCAAGCAGGCCGAGCCTTGTGGGGGTGGGGGGGCTGGCAGCGCCCTCCCGGCCGACCCCCTGAGCAGCGAGACGGAGCAGCAGAAGGGCCACCTGCAGCAGCAGCAGGAGCTGGGCAAGGCCCTGCGGGAGGCCGGGCACCTGGAGCAGCAGCTGAGCAACCTCCTGTCCCGGGACAGGCTCAGTCCGGAGGGCCTGGAGAAGATGGGTATTCTCAGGTGGGCAGGGGGAAAGGGGGCGGAGGCATCTGTGCCAGGGGTCTCTCTTGCCCAGGGGAGCCATCCCTGAGCATCGGTTTGGAGCCGGGTGCTCAAAGGAGGCCTGGCCTGGGCAGCCTGGGAACTTTCTTAGCCTTGGAAATGTTGTTACCTGACGCCTCTGGGATTTACAGGCTCAGGGGGGGGGGCGGGGGTGGGGGGGGGGGGGTTGGGGGGGGGGCAGGGGGGGGGGGGAGGGGGAGGAGGAGGAGGAGGAGGAGGAGAAGGAGGAGGAGAGCTGTGGGGGTGTTTGTGTGTGGGATCTGGGGTGTGTGTTTGTGTGTGGGTGTGTGTATGCGCATTTCAGCCCCTGGGAAGCAGGGAGAGAGCAGCCCCCCCCCCCAATACAGGTAGTCCTCAGCTTACGGCCAGAATTGAGCCCACATTTCCTGTTGCTAAGAGAGGCAGTTGTTAAGTGAGTTTTGCCCCGTTTTACAACCTGTCTTGCCACGGTTGTTCAGTGAGTCACCGCAGTTGTTAAGTTAGTGACATGTTCGTTAAGTGAATCTGGCTTCCCCATGGACTTTGCTTGTCGGAAGATCACGAAAGGGGACCACGTGAGCCCCAAGTCACCCTGAACCACAAGATCGACAGCAAATATAGTTGATCGATAATAAATAAAAAATAAATACATGCATGACCCCGGGACGCTTCAGCGGTCGTGAGGGTGGAAAATGGTCGTAAGTCCCTTTTTCCAGGGCTGCCGTAATTTGAAGTCACTAACCAAAAGGTCGTAAGCCGAGGACGAGTGGCAGTCAAGAAGGAAGCTGCGGGGCCTCAGTGTCAGGGTTCCAATAAACACCCCCAATGAAATAAAACTCCGAGGCCAGCGTCCAGGCCTGACACTCAGGCTTTCCGCTTGGACTTCAGCAACCGATGGAAGCCTGGACTCGTCCAGAAACCGGGCACAATTCTGAGTTTCACCCCACATCCCCTTCTGGAAAAAAACCACACACACCCCTTAGCGTAGGGGTCCCCAATTCCCCCCGGGCCATGGCCTATTCAGAACTGGACGCACGAGTGGCTGGCCGGAACGAGTGCATGCCCGTGTGTGCAGCTCAAATTGGGCAGGCCGGCATTCGCCCAAGGGCTGCGCGTGCCCACATGCGCCAGTCTGCCACGTGCTCCAGTGCCCCTCTTCCCCCTCCCCCCCCCCAGCCGGGCCACCAAGCCGCAAAGGTTGGGGCCTCTGCCTTACAATATTTTTAAAAATCCATCGTATGAGGTGAGTCCTCGACTTACGACAGTTCGTTTAGTGACCGTTCCAAGTTACAACGGCATCTGCAAAAAATCCTGTAACTTGGAACGGTCACTAAACGAACTGTCGTAAGTCGAGGACTATCGTATACGATGGATTATTTTTTTTAAAAAAAGTGTTGCAAGCCGCCCGGCGTCCCCTCCGTGGGAGTTGGGGGGGAGGCGCCTCCCTGCCTGATGAGCGGGGGTCCCGTGTCCGCTTGCAGGGCGGAGATGCTGCAGCTGTACGAGCGCTGCCTGCTGACGGACATCGAGGCGGCCGATGCACAGAACGTGGACCAGCTACTCTGGAAGAACGCCTTCTACCAGGTGATCGAGAGGTTCCGGCAGCTGCTCAAGGAGCCCGGCGTGGGGGAGAGCGGCCAGGAGGGGCGCACCAGGCTGCTCCAGGTCCTGGACGAGGTGAGGCCCGGAAGCCACCCTGGGTGGGGGCCGAAGGTGGAAGGGGTACCTGGGGTCGGGTGGGGGTGGGGGGTGGAACAGAGCTATCCCGGGAAGTGGATGTTAAGCGGTGAACGCAGGGAAGCCTAGCAGGGAAGACAATTAGCCAGTGGAACTGCTTGCCACCAGACGTTGTGGGTGCTCCATCACTGGAGGCTTCCAAGAAGAGACCGGACAGCCAGTTGTCCAGAATGGGAGAGGTAAGGGTCTCCAACCTTGGAACTTTAAGTCTTGTGGACTTCAACCCGCCCAGAATTCTGGGAGTTAAAGTCCACAAGTCTTCAAAGTTCCAAGGTTGGACACCCCTGGTAGAGGGTCTCCTGCCTGAGCAGGGGGCTGGACTAGAAGGCCCCCGAGGCCCCTTCCGGCCCTGTGTTCCTGTCCCGTGATCCTGCTGCTTTCCCCTCCCTCCCTCCCCTGCAGGGCACCGTCTTCTTCGACGGCCTCCTCCAGAAGCTGCAGGTCACCTACCAGTTCAAGCTGGAGGACTACATGGACGGCCTGGCCGTGCGCAGCAAGCCCCTGCGCAAGACGGTGAGGGCAAGGGGGCCGGGGGCAGGATGCAGCTCATGGGGAGGGGGTCCCAGGGCACCCGTGAGGATTGCAGGGGAGCGGCGGGCCCCGGAAGTCTCTGTTGAGGGCTGGCAGGCCCTTGGGTGAGAAGGAGGGGGGAGGGGGCCTTACGCCCCCTGGGAAGGCTTCCAGCTGCCCCCCTGCTCTTCCCTCCCCAGGTGAAATACGCCCTCATAAGTGCTCAGAGGAGCCTGATCTGCCAGGGAGACATCTGCAGGTACCGGGAACAAGGCAGCGACACGGCCAACTACGGGAAGGCCCGCAGGTAGGCCAGGGCTCTGGGGCAGAGGGGCGGGGGGGTCCACAAGGGGCACGGCTGGCCAAGGAGGGGCCATTAAGTCGCTTTTTTCAGAATGGTGGTTAAAGGGCTCGTCGTAAGTCGAGGCTCACCTGTATGTACCTTCCCAGTGTTTAACGTCCTCACCTGAGCTGCCGCATCAGCCCTGGAGGCATCGCAATGGGTTAATAAACAGGCCAGCTGGGCCATAACTGGGGGAGCAGCCGGAGTGGGGAAGGAGCCATCGGGAGTGGGAGAGACCCTCCCCTGGGAGGGAGGTTGAAAGACCCTAACCCTAATCCTGTGCACTTATAGCAGGGCAGAAATGCTCCCCCCTCCCAGTCTCTCCCCCCCCCCGCATGTAAAAATTATACAGTCCTGGAATCCGAGAGGGAGGGCTCTCAGTTCCTCTGCCCCCCACCTCCACCTCTGAGGGGATGGCACAAACTCCCCCCTGGCATCCACACCCACCTGGCTAGTTGGGGCCCAGCCTGGCTTTTCCAGGCTAGCTCACCTCACCCCACCCAGAAGAGGGCAAGGTGGGGGGGGGAGCTGCGGAAGTGGGGCCTGGCCAGGTGCAACAGCTCTAGGCCAGCGAGGGGCTGATGGTCAGCTGCCAAGAGCACCAGTCCACCTTGGCTTGATCCATGCCAGGAGCTCTGCTTGAGCGGTCAGTGGCAGCGTGGCTTAAGGGCGGAGCTGGGGCTGGAGCTGGCCAGCTTTCTTAAAAGGAGCAACCGCTCCGAGGCATGGCCCAGTCCCAGCAGGGGCAAGAACTGGGGGAGGCAGGCAAAGGCGGGGGGGCACCTTATGGGCCCCCCAAATGCCCAGGTCCTCACCCTGATGCCTTGTGCTGCCCCTCGGTCAGCCAAGGCCTTCCTGGCCTGCGCATTGAGCGGTCAGCTTGAGGCCGAGGCTGCTGTGCAGGAGGGGAGAAGGAGGGAGAGGGGTCAGCTCTGATCTGCCAGCCTCAGCGAGCCCTCCGGCCTTGGGCCTCGGAGGCGCAGCCTCTCCCTGCAACCTCGCTCCCTCCAAGTCCAGCAGAGCTTGCGCTGGGCAGGTGCCACCCTGGCACGGCTCTTCCGTGGCTCCTGCCAGCCGCTCACTTGGTCTCCTCTCTCCCCAGCTGGTACCTGAAGGCCCAGCACATCGCCCCCAAGAACGGCCGGCCCTACAACCAGCTGGCCCTCCTGGCCGTCTACACGGTAAGAGGGGGGCTGCGTCCAGGCCGGACTTCCCGCGTTTGAGCTGGCCGGTGCCAGGGGGTGCGCGGCGTGACCGGCCGCAGGTGGCCGCAGGCTCCCCACAGACGCCAGGGGCACCAGCGCCAGGTTGCCTTTGGGGGGGGGGAGGGGGCTCAAAGGAAGGCTCGGCTGGAGTCGTTCCTGCCTCTCCCCTTTCCCTCTGGCAAAGCAGGCTGGCATGACTCAGGGTGCAGCTAGTCCTCGACTGACGACCACAATTGAGCCCAAAATTTATATTGTTGAGACTTTTACCCCATTTTACAACTTCTCTCACCGCAGCTGTTAAGTGAATCCCTACAGTTGTTAAATTAGTCACACGGTCGTTAAGCGAATCCAGCTTCCCCCATTGACTGTGCTGGTCAGAAGGTCGCAAAAGGGGATCACGTGACCCCGGGGACACTGCAACCGTCATAAATAATGAGTCAGTTGCCAAGCGTCTGGATTTTGATCACGTGGCCGTGGTCGTAAGTTAGAATAGAAGAACAGAGTTGGAAGGGACCTTGGAGGTCTTCTAGTCCAACCCGCTGCGTTAGTGTGAAAAATGGTCATAAGTCATTTTTTTCAGTGCCGTTGTAACTTCGGTCACTGAATGAAGTGTTGTAAGCCAAGGACTGCCTGCACTTGATAATCATGCCATCGCTGGGGGCGGGGGAGTCCAGCTGACCCCCTCTGACGCTGTTGGTCCGTCTCTCTGTCTGTGCAGAGGAGGAAGCTGGACGCCGTGTATTATTACATGCGCAGCCTGGCCGCCAGCAACCCCATCCTGACGGCCAAGGAGAGCCTGACCAGCCTCTTCGAGGAGACCAAGCGCAAGGTGGGTACAGGGGGGCCGCCGGCCAGGGCCACCTGGGCTCCCGCGAGGTCCTCACGGCCCTCTCCTCCTCCCCTCACGCAGGCAGAGCAGCTGGAGCAGAAGAGCCCCGGCGAGCGCGGCCAGCGGAGCAAGAAGGCGGCTTTCCGGCCCTCCGGGGACGATGCCACCCGCCTCGAGCTCTGGATCCACCCCTCCCACCTGCGCTCCGGCCAGGGCCACGAGTCCAGCAGGGACCCCGAGCAGGACGGCGGCCTGGGCAGCCTCAGCCCCAGCGAGGTGAGGGGTGCAGTGTTTCACGCGGCCACAAGGGGGCACTGCTCAGCTTGCTATGGGGAAAAGCCCTTGCTTTTGGCTTTGGATTGGGGGGAGTGGGCAGGGGGCTTCCTTGCCAGCCTACCCGGGTCCCTGGGTGCCACTCTGGCAGGCTGTGCCCCTCCCTTGTCAAAAGTTGGCGTGTCTTTCTCTGCATGGGTAGGGATGCCATGGAATGCAGGATGGGGCATTAATGCACTTAAAAATCTGAAAACATCAAAAATGTAATAATTGTAATAAGCAACCTATCCTGAAAATACTTTTAAGATTTGAGGACAGTTTTGTCATCTCTAAGCGGGGGTGGCCGAGCTTGGACACTTGAAGACCAGTGGACTTCGACTCCCAGAATTCTCCCAGCTTTGCTGACTAGGGAATTCTGGGAGTCGAAGTCCACAGGTTTCCAAGTGGCCAAGCTCGGCCACCCCTGCTTTAAAAGTTTAATTTCTAAACAACAACAACAACAACACCCTTTGGGGCCCCCTGCAACATCCTTCAAAATTGCACAGAGGCTCCCCGCTTCTGGAAAAGTCTCAAGAAAGTTGAGTGAGCCCAGCCCTTTGTGGTTTAGTCAACAAACCATGATTAACAAGGTCCATGGACATCTCCCAGCTTTGTTGTTCTCATCTCTGCTGAGTTGGGGTTGCTGCAAATGGGAACACGTGAAGAAAGGGGAGGCACCAGTGTGGTTTGGGGGAACGGTGGGAGCTTGTGGGTCCCACTGGAGTAATCTCCCCCCCTCCCAAGACCCACGCAAGCGTTTCGGCTGCAGTTGGGCTTCTCTGCAGATGGGGGGGGGGTTTCTGAGCGAGGGGAGCAGCCCAAACACCTGGGTGTGTCCCTGGAAACCCTGCCTGGGCTGGAGGTGCTTGTGTGCCATTCCCCCCCCCCTCAACAGAGCGGCTGCGTGCCAGATCCCCTGGGAGCCCACTTGACCTGGGTCACCAAAACCACCGGGTAGCTTTATTTTGACGTGAGCTGTTTCGTTTCCAGCTGTGAGGTTTGCTGGAGGAAGCCGCGGGTGCCAGGCTGCGAGGGGCTGGTTAGAGGCAGAAACCACATGCCCGTTTCCCCCCCCCCCGGCTGGGGGACGTGACACATGGCACGCACTGGCCTGCCAGAGCCCCGGCTGGGAACGGAAGGGCTGTCGGGGAAGTTCCCCCCCCCCCCGGTCCCTGCAG
>QLTV01003111.1:503353-513791 GCA_003457575.1 Thermophis baileyi | reverse complement strand
TCCCTCCCCTTCCCCCCTCTTTAAAGTCACATTTCCAGGCCAGACAAAGAATTAATCTCTGGGCACTTCAGATTGCTGGCAGCCCAAAGCAGGATGTGGGATATTTTCTCTCTCTCTCTCTCTCTCCCTGTGTCTTGGCTGACTTTTTTACCTCTCGAAGAATTTGGAAGGGCCGTGAGATCCCCCCCCCCTTCCCTCCCCACCCCGCTCGCCTTGGTGCCGCGCAGCTTTTCTGCACAACCGATCGCCCTGCTGTGGCTTCGCCCCTAATAGATTTCATATGCTGGTGCCGTTGACATCAGTATGAAAGTATTCTACATGTGATCTGGTGTGTTTCCTGCAGGAAATCTGCAAGATATTTATTAAGAACTAATAAAATAAACCTCTCTTGAGCTTTTAGGTAGTGTTCAATTGTTCGTGTCTCCCCCGTTTCCTTTTATCAGCCAGGAGTTTTGTTGTGTTGTCTCTCTCTCTCTCTCTCTCTCTCTCTCTCTCTCTCTCTCCCACCGGCCCACTCCCCATCTGCCTGCCCCCCCTCCCCAGGTCTTCAGAAGGGTGGACGGGGTGTGAGAGAAAAGAGCTCGGCCTGCCAGCCAGCCTGCGCCTGGAGGGCCTGGCCGGCAGGAGCTGAAGCGGTTGTGTTCCGACTTGTGTCTGTGTGTGCGTGCTGGTGTGGTTGCTGGCCTTCCTACCAGCTCTGGGGCTCACTTTCTTCTGCAGCTCCCCTTCGCTTTCCTTCTGATGGCAGCTGGAGCCGGTTAACTCGCAAATGGAAGTTATCCTGGTCACGAACCAGAAGTGGCCTCTTGGGCCGCCTGGGCCGTCCGAGGGGCTCTGCGCCTGCCCCCCCCTTCCCAGCATTGTCCACCAGGCACCCCCAAGCCGAAAGGGGGTGGGTTTCTCTGGCCGTGGAGCTGAACTCCGGCCATCGGTTGAGAGCCGGCTGGGACAGGCTGTTCAAGAGCTGAGGAGACCGCAGGTGGGGAGCAGGTGGGGGTCTCTCTCTCCCCCAGACCCCCGGGATGGCTTCCCCCCCTGGGCTTTGCTGGTTTTCGGGGGATCAGGCAGGGGCCCACTTGGGGGGTTTTGGTTCCCTTTCAGCAGCAGCCAGAACGGGGCTCCCCAGCTGCAGAATGGGGCCCGTGTGTGTCCCCCTCCCTTTAAAAAAAAAAAACCAGCTTCTCCCAAAAGGCAGGGGGAGAGACACACGGACATCATTTGGCAGTCGGGGATGCCCCTTGTGGCTGCTGCGGAAAGCCAAGAGGGCTGCTTGGGGGGGGGGGCGCCTGCCCGCCACTGTGCCCGGCCGGTGCCCGTCCTTCAGGGCGTTTGGGGCTGGCCGGGGAAGAAAGGAAGGAAGCTCGGCCTTCCAAGCCCTCTGTGCTTTCTCAGCTTGATCAGCCTTTAAGCGGAGGGCTGCTCGATTGGACTTGGCAGGGCGGCCTCATTCTTTTGTCTGCCTGTTTATTTTTCCCCTCATCCTTCCACATGTGTGTTGCAGCCCGCAGCCAAGCCCTCTGCAAGGCACAGAGCAGCGCCACAAACTCCCATCCGTGGGCCCTCTTGCCCCTCCGTACCACGGCCCGGGGGAGAGGGGGCCCCCGTTTCCCCAGGCAGCCCTGGAGGAGGACCGAGGGCAGAGGGCAGGGCTTGGGGGTGGCCCCGAGCTCCCAATGATTCGTTAGGCTCGGCCAGCTAGAGTCCTGCTGGCCACGGGGTGCCACGCAGCGGGAGAGCCACAGGCCGTGCCCCCCCTCCTCCTCGCTTGGGCATTGCCGCTTTTCTGCCGCCTCTTCCGTTGTGGAGGAGCCGAGGTGGCGCAGTGGTTAGAGTGCAGTACTGCAGGCTACTTCAGCTGACTGTTCAGCAGTTCAGCGGTTCAAATCTCACCGGCTCAAGGTTGACTCAGCCTTCCATCCTTCCGAGGTGGGTAAAATGAGGACCCAGATTGTTGGGGGCAATATGCTGACTCTGTGAACCGCTTAGAGAGTGCTGTAAAGCACTGTAAAGCGGTATATAAGTCTAAGTGCTATTGTGCCCTGCTCACCACGAAAATGCCAAGGGAGGCCCTAAAAAGCTCTGAGGAGGAGATGTTTTGTAGGGGAAAGGAAAACGTGGAAGGTGAATTGCAGCAGCTCCAGGTTGTCAAAAGGAAAAGGGTTTGTGTACTTCCAGGTGTGAAAGGATCCATGACAGGATGCCCTTTTCTAACCTCAGAGGCCGAGCATTCACAGGCGGCTCTTGATGGCAGCCAGTGGTCAGTGCCAGGGTACCCCTGGGGCTCTCGGGAGAAAATCTGGGCACGTGGCAAATGCAGCCTTTTATTTCCTGCACAGGGGCCGGATCGATGGCCCCGGCGGGGGGGGGGGCTCCTGCCTGACCTTGACCCCGAGGGGAGGCCTGGCCTTCTGAGCTGCCGGCCATTCTTGTCAGCAATTGAGCCGAGACCGGGGGGGGGGGGGCTCTCTCCTGGCGAAGAGCTCGGGTGGGAAAACCAAGGCTGGGCCGCTTGTGTGCCTGTCGCCCCGAGCGCCACTGGGTCGCCAAGTGCCCATCCGCTGCCCCCTGGCCCCACAGTGGGACGAAAGCCGTCCGTCCCCACATTCGGCCAGCAGAGGGAGGGAGGGGGGCACCCGCTGCTTCTCCACTCCTCCTCCTTTCAGCCCCACTTTGGGCTTCGCCGCCTTCTCCTCGTCTATCTTTTTCCGTCCTTCTCTTTGGAGGGAGCAGTTTTTAATCATGTTTTAGTTAGTTCCAGCCTTTCCCCTCAATGGATCCCATTGGAAAAAGCCTTTGAAAGGAAACAGTTATACACTTCCCTTCCTTTGAAACTCTGCTGGCACCTTTTCCAGCGCAGTAAACCATACAACATGGACTTTGAGAGTTTCCAAACACAGACAGGCTGGCGTTAAATTTAGGGGAAACTATTTGACTCGGCCGGCCGTGCGTTGCTTGGAGGGGGAGAGAGGCTCAGCGCTGCTGGTCAGAGCTGAAACTGAAACCCAGCTTGGAATGGCCTCCTGGAGCTAACCGGCAGCCGCGGCCCTTCCCAGATCCTCCGGCTCCTGCCCATGTGCAGAGCGGAATGCTGCCCTGGCCCCTCAGAGGATGGGGCTGCCCCTCAGTGGCCTCCTTGGGACCCCTGAGCTGCAGCTGGCAGCCCCAGGAATGCCTCCTTTGCTCCCGGGGGCTCTTGGCCATTGGTGGCAAAGGGGGGGGGGGGTCCGGCCATCCTGAATTCTTGACCAGACATACTCTAAAGGGTGGGACCCCGAGAAGGGTGCTTTCTTTTCCAAAGGGGGTAGAGACCCCTGCTCGAGGCGGTGGCTGTCTTGCTTCACTTGAGTTCGGCTGGCCAGGAAAGATGTCGGGCCAGGCCTCGCTGCCCCTCCTCTCCAGCCCCCAGGACCCTAACCCTTGCCCCAAGAAGTAGCTCCCTCCCCATAGTCAGGAGAGCAGCGGCTGGCACGGGCATAGGACAGGCACCTGGAGCTCTGGTGCCCCTCATCTGGGGGAGGCAGAGCGCGCCCGTCTCCTGCTGCCTTTTCCCCAGCAGGGGCCCCCCCCCAGCCCTGCATGTGGCCATAAAAGACCCCCAGACGACTCGGAGGCCCTGGCACCTGCTTGTCTGCGGTGCCCAGGAGCCCTCACGGCTGCGTGGATTGGATTTTCTGTAGAGAGCCTCCCGTCTCCCTTTGGTGAACCTGGGGAGCCCGCAAAGATTGAAACCAAAAGTGAAATACATTATAAAACCGATATTCAAAACAGCCACTCGAATGACTCTCCGCCAGCGTGCAAAGGGCCACGGTTGCTGCCAGAGAATTGCTTTTGTGGTTTCGCTGAAGTGTCGAGAGGCCCCAACCTCTGGGCTCTCTTCTGTGGGGGGAGGGGTGCACGAAGCCAGGCCAGGCCAGGCCATGGCTCTCCCCTCAGGTGGACTCACTATATGAAAACAATCAAAATGCATACAAATATTAAATACAAGAATGATACAGGGAATCGTAGAAATGAGAGCACCCTCATCTACTCCCCCGCCCTCCACAGCCCTCTTCCTCCTCCTCCTCCTCTTCCTCCTCCTCTCCACAAACCGCCCCTCCCTTCCAGCACTGATGATGTTCCCTAGTTGGGTCATGAAACGTCTGCAAGAAAACCACCAAGCTCAGAGAGCACCAAAGAGCCCACAGTCCTCCTCCGCCTCCCACCCCCTTCTGGCACTGATGATGTTACCTAGCTGGGTCATGAAATGTCTGCAAGAAAATTCAGAGAGCACCAAGGAGCCCACAGTCCTCCTGCTCTTCCTCCTCCTCCTCCTTCTCCCCCCTTCTAACACCGGATAATGTTCCCTAGTTGGGTCATGAAACATCTGCAAGAAAACCACCAACTTGCTGGTGGGAGAGTTGGAAAGGCAGGAAAGTGACGGGGGCCGTGCATGACAACTCAGGGATATCCCACCCAGCCTCCCCCAGGTCCGAAATGCCACAGGGGTTTTGGCCCAGTTGGGCCTTGGCATTTTAAGGAAGGGGATGTGCGGGGGGTGGGGGTGGGGCTTCCCAGCTGCATCCCAAAGCCCAGAACCAGCTGAAATGTGGCTCTTTTGCAGACGGGGTCTCTGAAAGCTTCGGGGGCTGCAAATGGCACACACAGGTCCCCCCCCATCCCTGCAGGACCCCACCCTTCTCAAGATGCTGGGGGCTTCTTGGGGGCTTTGATCCATTTGCTGCTTTTCTAAGTGTTTCTCTTATGAACAAGTCGGTTTTCTCCTCCTCCTGGAGAGCCCCTTTATTATTTACCCATAGTACTCGACCTACGACCACAATTGAGGCCAAAATTTCTGTTGCTAAGTGAGACATTTGTTAAATGAGCTTTGCCTCATTTTGTTGAGTGTGAATCGCTGCAGTTGTTAAGTTAGAATCATGGTCGTTAAGTAAATCTGGCTTCCCCGTTGACTGCTTGTCAGATGGTCGCAAAAAGGATCACGTGCTCCCAGGACACAGCGACCGTCATAAATACGAGCCAGGTTGCCAAGCGTCTGAATGTTGATCAGTTGACCATGGGAATTCTGCATTCGTTGTACGTGTGAAAAAATGGCCATGTCACTTTTTTTCAGTGCCGTTCTAACTTTGGTGACTTAAGTCGAGGACTACTGGGTAAGGGCCCCCTCCCAAAGCAGCCCAGCTTTTGGAAACAAAACAAAAAGGCCCCAGGACCTGGGTCTGGCCATTCAAGGCAGCTTTCATTCGGTCAGCCCACGGAAAGGCCCCCGCAGGTGGCACAGGGGTCCCTTGGTATCCAGGGTTATCGCTGCTCGGCCCGTCCCCTCTCCGTCGCGTCCTTTTTCTGCCCACCGCATGCGGAAATGGCTTCTCAGCATGCCTCCGGGAGCCTTTTCAGGAAATTTCTGGGAATAACATGTTCTAAAAATGGGAGCCTCATTCCACAGATACTTCCGGGAAAAGGCTGCGCCACTTCCGTTGCCAGGGCAGAGCGTGCCCTCCGCACCAGAGGCCAGCATGTACGTGTGCGCGGGCAGGTCGGAGGGTTGCTGACGCTTGGCAGCCCGGGGAAGAGGAAGCCACGGGGGGAGGGCTGGGGGGGGAGTGGACGAGATCCTGGCCGGGCACTCCAAGGGCGCAGCAGCTCCTCCTGGGCACGGCCGGGAGAAGGTGGGTTTTCAGACTTTCTCCTGCAGACCCTTCTGACGATGCCAGGAGGGATTCCTCCACTCTGCAGCTGCTTCCTGGTGACGTCAGAGCAGAATTCAGGCCCTGAGCTGGGGGGGGGGGGGGGGGGGGGGGGGCTGGAAGAAACAGATGAAGTGTTGAGTGCCTGATGGCTTCCATGGGGAGCTCCCTGCTCCTCCTTGCCCCTTCCCCGGTTTTGGCAGCCTGCGCCTCTGCCGCGCCCCCCCCCCCACGCTCCCCAAATCGGACAGGAAGGGAGGCCCTGCCAGAATGAGAGCCAGCTGGGCTGGGGGTGGGGGCAGGTTAGGGGGCTTCTTGGGGGCACGGTCAGGCATCGGGGCTGGTCGCCTGCACAGGGCTTGGGTTGGCAGGGGGGGAGACTGTCCCTTTGAAGAGCAGCAGGGTGGAACCCTAATCCCTCCCAGCATCCGGGCAGTGCCCCCATTGGGAGGGAGGCTAGCTGCAGGCTGGTTGCCTTAGGCACTGAGGGATGCCATGGGTCTGGGTGTAATGGGGTCACACGCGCCCCAAGTCCTTGCTCTTCCCACTGCCTCCCATCTCCCCTCTGTGGCTGGAAAAGGTGCAAAGAAGAGCAACTAAGATGATTAAACACACAAAGAACGGTTGCAGGAATTGGGTTTGGCCAGTCTAGAGAAAAGGAGGATTGGGGGGGGGGACATGATAGCAGCCTTCCAGTATTTGAGGGGCTGCCACAAAGAGGAGGGGAGTCAGCCTATTCTCCAAAGCACAAGAAAGCAATGCTCCAACACTGGAGGATGTTAAGGGGGAAAAACCTGTCTGGAATGGTAGAGGGCTTCCTGCTTGAGGCAGGGGGCAGGACTAGAAGACCTCCGGGGTCCCTTCCAGCTCTCTTCTGATTGATTGGGTCGTCTTGTGCTGCTTGCCTGAGATCATGTCTCGGGTCCCTCTGTTCTTCAGGTGGGCTGTCGGGTGGGGGCCGAGCAGCACCCGCTGGTGCTGAGCATGTAGGAGATGCTCCTCCCGGCTGGGACCCTTCCTCCCCCTCCCCCTCTTCCTCCTCCGGTGTTGGTTCGTCAGGGACCCATATCAGCCCCCTCCTCTGCTCCTGCCCACTTCCTGCAGGAGGCAAAGCCCAGCCTGGGGAAGGGGCAGCCTCAGGCAGGCGTGGGGCCTGGGGCCTCTGAGAGGCTGCGATTAGGGGAGGGTCGGTCAGCCACGCTCCTCCCCAGCCTCGCCTGGCAGGCCCAGGGGGGCATGACCAGCAGACTCTCCAGGATCAGGCGCCCCTTCCCTGCCCCTCAGGTAGTGGATGCTCCCTTGGGCTGATCCTGCGGGCTCAGGCGTTGCCAAATGGCTCCGTGGCGGGCATCGTCTTTGCTCCAGGCTGCCCGGAGGCTGGCACCTGGGGCCTGCAGGGAGGGCATCAAGAGGGAAGGGTGGATTTTCTCTCCCCTCCGCTCGAGACTCCTCCTCCTTGCCGGACCCCCAGGCCAGTGGGGGGTGGGGGAGTGGTCCAGGCTTGGCACCCCTCTCTGCCCCTTTCTCCTCCCTGGCCGAGAGGTGCCTCCAGCGGCCCCTGCTGGGCAGGGCCGAAAGCGCTCCTCCCTCTTCCCGGAGCTGATGGGCTTCGGGGCTCCTTGACAGTTACAATAACAAGGCCGGCCTTGCTCTGTTTCCCAGCAGGCGGACGCTGGCGGTTGCTCCGCTGAAAGATGTATAGCGCTAATTAGAAACTCATAACATCCGGCCACATGGCGGCCTTCTTCTCCCGGCCGATCCGTTTCCTGAGACCCGACAACTTTGACGACAGTTGGTTTATGTTTTCCACGAATATTTTGTTCTCTGGGAAACCAGAAACCTCTCGGCGGCACAGGTAGCTTGGCAGAGCCGAGGCTGGCACCCGGCCTGGACGATGGGCTGGCAGAGTCAGCGGAGGTTCTAAGAACTGGGCCGAACCGGGACCAACCCACCGCTGGTGCAGAGAGCGCAGGTGCAGAACTGGGGAGTCGGGGGGGGGGGGGGGCGGCCAAGAACCAGGAAAAACAGTTAAGCATCCTTGAGACATGGCTGCCCTGCTACCTCTTTAAAAAAACTCCAGCGGTGGTTTCAGATCTTATTGCCAGGGAGAGATTTCCTTTCCTAGCTAAGGAAAATCTGGGTGTCTGTACTTGACCCCCTTATTTCTGGGCCCATGGAAAAGAGGCCCCGACACCGTGTCTTCCCTTGCCTTCAGGCTGAATATCCCAAATTCCTTCAGTCTGCCCTCCAACCTCTGGATCAATCTGGTTGCTCCCTCTGACCCCCTTTAATCCCCCAGGATCCTTCTGGGGACACGAAGTGGGTCTGTTCAGTGGCATAAGCCTTTGATATTTAAAAAAAAACAGGTGGCTTCTCACAAAGGGGGCTCAGCCCTGAGCAGTCACCCGGGGGGGGGATTCCCCTGTGGCATCCTCCCCTGGGGGGGGGAGCGTTGGGTGGTGTTTCCGTTCCTTCTTGGCTATGCCCTGGAAGTGGCGTGGGGGGCTTTGCCGTTCCGCAGCTCCATGGAACAGCTGGCAAGGGGCGTTGGGGGCAATTCCATCCGCCTGCAGCCGGTCCCAGGTGTGGCTCCTTGCTTTTAAAAAAGGTGAAGAGAGAGAAGAAGGTGGAAGTCAGAGTCTGGACTGGGGGAGGCAGTCCAGCTTCTTGAGGAAGGGGCTTCCTCTTCCTACAGGAACAGGTCCACGTAACAGAATGACAGAGTTGGCAGGGACCTTGGAGGTCCTCTAGTCCATCCCCTTTCAGACAAGTGGCTGTCCGGTCTCTTCTTAAAAGCCTCCAGTGTTGGAGCCCCCACAACCTCTGGTGGCAAGCAGTTCCACTGCTTAATTGTTCTCCCTGTTAGGAAGTGTCTCCTTAGTTCTAGGTTGCTTCTCTCCTTGATCAGTTTCCATCCGTTGCGTCTTGCCCTGCCTTCAGGGGCTTTGGAGGATAGCTTGTCCCCCCCCTCTTCTCTGTGGCAGCCCCTCAAATGTTGGAAGATGCTATCATGTCTCCCCTAATTCTTCTTTTCACTAGACTAGGCATATCCAATTCCTGCCACCGTTTTTCATATGTTTTTGCCTCCAGCCCCCTAATCATCTTTGGAGTGGCATCCTGGGATGGTCCTTGAATCCCAGCTGTTCCTGCACCTTGACCCACTGATGGCTAGAGGCCCATGCCTAGATTACATCTTGTCTTGACTGCCGCAACCTGCCCCACACGGGGCTCCCCTTGGAAATTGCATCTGGTGTAAAACAGGGGAGGCAGGCTGCTGGCCTGTGTGAAGGCCCCGGATCATTTCTCCCCCCCCCCCATTATTATTATTTTATTCCACAGACATTACTAAGCTGATGTTCCACAAGCCAGTTACAACTGGTGATACATTTAGGAATGAATTGGCTTATTTTTAAAAAAAAACACTTTCTGAAACTAACATTTAAATATACCTGATACAAAATTATCCAAGTCTTGGTTCCAGATTTTTATTTATTGATTCCATATCTCCCAATATAACTAGCATAAATCTCTTTAAAATTGAATCTTATTATTTTCTGGCAGAAGAATGAATTTTGAGTTACTGGTACAATTATAGAATGAACAATTGAAATATACTTTGGGAGAAGTTGAAGGATCTTATACAGTGAAAACTTGTTAACTTATGAAAAATAAAAGGAATAATTAATTTTCAATCCTTTCCAACACAAAGTTAAAAGGATTTATTTGAACATCTAAATGCCGGGATCGTGTCTTACTTGCATTGGAAGATCTGTCCCAGTTGCTGGTTATCTACTGAGCTCTTCCTTGGGAGTTGTCAACGTGTTTCAGCCCCGAAAACCTGAGTATCAGCAGAGAGGCCGTTTTAAGGAGGCCCTGGAGTGGAAGATCCTTCCGCCGCCTCCTGCGCGGCTCCCTCGGAGATCGGCTTTGGCCCCCGTCCTCTCTGCCTTCGGGCCCTCTCTTGCCTGGTGTTTAACTGAAGGGACTCCCTGTTTAGTTTTCTGCATTAAAACTGTGGTCTTGACTTAGTGGTGCTTTTCCCAAAAGGCAGCTGGACGTTTTGGTTTGTTTTCCTTGAAAACATTTCGCTTCTCATCTGAAAAGCTTCTTCGGTTCTTCCGAAACTTCTTGGATGAGAAGCAAAATGTTTTCAAGGGGGGGGGGAACCCAAGAAAGTCCAGTTGCCTTTTGGAAAAGCCCCTTTGGGCCAAGCGTGGCCTGGATGGTTGGGACTCTCCATAGACATGTAACCATCTCGAGTGCTTGTTTGAGTCAATAAGTAATATTAGTCAGGTAAGAAGCAATCTTCGTCTTAAAAACTCCCCCACGGCTGACTGGGGGCCGTATTTTGGGGAACAGTGCTGGTGCTTCACCCCCTCGGCTGCTTCACAAACCAACATTGTTGGCTGCGAGAGTCCCAAGCCAGAACCGCCTCTCCTGCCTCCCTCCCTGCCCCACTTAGGGGCATAGGTGGCCCACGGCTTTGGGGCCAGACTACTCCTGACCTCCTCTTTCCAGTTTGGCCAGCCTGCATAAAAGCAAAAGCCACTTTTAATGCAACTGGCAGGGCTGATTTATAAAAAGAATTCCTTGCCGAGTTAAGAGGACATCCTGCCAGTCCCACAGGAAGGCCTCACCTCAGCACCCCAGGAGGGATTGGGGTGCAGGGCAGGGCCTTGGGTGGGGGGCTCCTTCCTTTTCCTCCCTGGGCAGCTGGGGGCTGACAGCCTATATGGGGTGAACATGCCAGTGGGTGA
>QLTV01003111.1:471362-484145 GCA_003457575.1 Thermophis baileyi | reverse complement strand
CACACATACAGGAAGAGGGACGGGGCAGTTGGGGGGGGCTCACCCTCCCCCCCTGCGCGCCCCCCCCCCACCTCTCTCACATCCTGATGTGATTAAGGAATCTCGCCTCTTGTTTTTCTGCCCCAGCTTGTTCCTGTAGCCCGGGGTTCTCATGCAGGCCGCATGTGAGTGTGTGGGAGAGGAGGAGGAGGAGGAGGAAGGCTCTGCTCCTCCCCCTCCCTGCCAGCCAGCTGGCCTTCTGGGGGAGAGGGGGGATCGTGCAGGGGTCCCGGGCTCCTGTCTCCAGCCTTCTTCGCTCTGGACGCCCGAGGCCAGGGTCCCTGCCCCGTGCAATCCACGGAGGAGCTGGGGGCACAGAGACCCTCCCCTCTGTTTAGGGGCACCCCAGAATCTCCTGGCAGTTGCGCAACCCGCAGCCGGTCCCCCTCCCTCTGTCGGAGAGGCTGGGCGGGTGATTCGTTTTCTCGTGTTGTGCTTTGTTGCCATGGCGCTCTTCCTTCATTTTCACCCCCCCCCCCCCGTCTGCTGGAAGGAGGACGACGTCCAGATGGAGGCCTTGCCGGACGACTCGGAGGACAGCGGTGGCGAGCTGGACATCCGGGAGCTGCGGGCCAAGAAGCAGGCGCTGGCCAGGAAGGTGGCCGAGCAGCAGCGCAGGCAGGACAAGATCCAGGTCGGTGCAGCCCCGGCAGCCGCTCGCCCAGGGCACAGGAGGCGCCCCAGCCCCCTTAGGAAGAGGGGGCAGACCCCCACAGTGCCGTGTGTGGGGAGGCAGTCTTGCACCCATGTCCAGGGACCCTGGCCTCTGAACACACACACACACACACACACACCCCAAATGATGCTGGGACCCCAGTCGCTCCTGCCTCTTTCAAAGGCTGGGTGTTGCCCGGAGAAGCTCCCTGCCCACGCGTGCCCCTCGGGTGCCCAGCGTGGTCCTGGCAAAGACCGGCCAGCCTGCTTGACCCTCCTGCAGAGCCCGGGGCATCGTGAGGGACATGTCCTCCAGAGCATCTCTGGGCTGGAGCTGAGCAGCTCCACGTTCCTCCCGTGGGCTCCTGGCTGGCCCCTCGGCCCTGCCGGCCCACTGATTCCCGACAGCCGAGTGAGAATCCCCCCTCCCCCTGCCCTCCCCCCTCAGCTGTGCCCAGGGCCCTCCTGCCTCCATAACTCTTCCTTTCCCAGCCTTGAACCCCAGCCAAGCACATCTGTCTAGCCATATGCGTGAACTCTGCAGTCTGTGCCGAAACGCTTGTAAAACAGGGCCGCCAAAGGCCCGGCTGGGAGAGGCTGCACATGTGTACCCGCCGGCTGTTGGCTGCGGGCCCAGAAGCCCCCTCCCATCGGCTCCCCAGGCCCACCGTTGCCTGCTGCAGCTGCCCAGCAGGGGCCCCACTGTCCACCAGGACCCTGGGGCAAGTGGCAGGGCCGGGAGGGGGGCAAGGGCGAGAGAGGGAGGAAGACAAGAACGCTGGAGGGGGGCTCGTACCCCTTTCCCCAGTCTCGTAGCTGCAGCAGCCCCAGTCCTGCAAGGCCCAGGGAGGTTGCTGGGCCTGGGGAGGCAGTGGTGCAAACACGCCCCCCGCCTTGCCAGTTCAGCTCCTGCTTCTCTGCCCCCCCACCCCGAGGGGCTTCTCTGGGATGTGTGCCAAGGCCAGAAGCTCCTCTCGGCTGGGACCCTCAGCTGGCAGGGAAGGAGGCTCCTCTGGCCCTGGGCTGACCGGGCATCCATTCTTCTGGAAGGGAGGGGTTGTCTTTGGCCACTCCAGGGGAGGGCAGTAAGGGGGACGCAGGGCCTCAGGCTGCCAGGGTTGGGGTGAGAGGACCCTGCAGCCGCCAGGCACAGCCCTGGACCCAGCTGCTTCCGAGGCTGCCCAGCCTGCCTGGAGGTGGAGATGCGGCCTTTCCGGAGCAAAGCTCCCACCTGAAGCAGAGCCCAGGCCTTCCGCTCTCTCTCTCGCTCTCCCTCAGCCCCATTCTTTTCTGGGCACGGCAGCAGGGCAGCCCCTCCCCAGGGAGCTGCAGCAGCAGCAGTGGGGCCGGGAGAGGCGGCCTGCAGATAAATTTAGCCCCGGCCGGCCGGCCGGCTGGCCGGCCGGCCCTCCTTTCGCGCTGGGAAACAATGAGCCTGCACCCGCACACCTGCCAGCAGCGGAAGGGCACCCCCGCCCAGCAGCTCCGCCACGCTGGGGGCAGACGAGTCCTCCTGGGCAGCGGACACGTCCCGGGCGGCTGCCCCCCAGGGGAGGAGGAAGGCGTCAGCCGGGCCCCACCTGCTCGTGGGGCTCTGTGCATGCCCCGCGGCTCCTGCCCCCTTGATGGGGGGGGCGCCTCGTCCTGTCCTTGCACCCCCGTCCGGCCTCTGCCAAGGCAAACGGCCCCCTCCTGAGGCCGGCTTCCTTGCGACGGGGGAGGGAGGCTTGGCACCGGCCCACGGCTGCTCGCATCCTGTCGTCCTCTCTTTGGCCAGCCCAGGGGAGCCGATGGGACGTGACAGCCGGCACAGAACGGCTTCAGCGCCTGGAGCCTGGCAGTCGGGCCAAGAGCCTCGGAAGGGCACGGGGCACGGCGGTCACGGCACCCAGCAGGGACGGGGACGGGCATGTGGGGCGAAAGGCCCGGTGGCCGCCATGGCACGCTGGGGTGGAAGGGACCCCTGAAGTCCACTTCTCCCCTGGCCAGGGCAGAAATCCTCAGGCTAGCCCAGAGGAATGGCTGTGCAGCCTCAAGACCTCCGGCTTAATCATGGTTTAATATGCCATCTGGTTTAATGGCTTTATAGGCCATCTGATAACGGTTTGAGCAGAGGTCGGGCTAGAAGACCTCTGCAGTCTCTTCCAACTCTGTTATTTTGTTATATGCATTCGGTTTAATAAGGTTTAGTAAGACATTTAATTAAAGTTCTGATTTAATAATGGTTTGATAGGCCATTTAATTAAACCTCTGGTTTAATAATGGTTTAATAAGCCAGGTGGGAGCAACCTGGATCTTTTCTTGCAACACCTGGCCCACAGGAACATGGACACGCACAGTATTTCGGGAGGGACGGGCGGGGGTGGGATTCCCCCAGCTCTTACAGGCACCCGTCCGTTGGTAATTTGGGGCTCTGAACCGTGAGAGAGCCGGTCGGTTAATGAAGCAGCCGGCAGTCTGACCCACCGTATATGCCATGATTGGGGGGGGGGTGCAGTGGTGGGTTGCTCCCGGTTCGGCTCTGGCCACCCGCCCGGGACGCTTCTGCGCATGTGCAGAAGAACCGGTAGTAAAGGGTTTTAGAACCCACTGCTGGGTGGGTGGAGGGATTGATGGGGGCACGAATCCTGATCTCCCGGCCCAGCTCAGAGTGATGGTCTTGGGGGTCGGAGGGGGCTTCACAGGAGCAGGAGCCAGCGTAACAAGCAGGAGCCCCCTCAAAACACAGTCATAGAATCATAAGGCTGGAAGGGACCTTAGAGGTCTTCTAGTCCAACCCAAGAGACCTTATATGGGGGGTGTCCAACCTTGGCCTCTTTAAGACCCTACACTGGCTGGGGGATTCTGGGAGTTGAAGTCCAGGATTGGGCACCCCTGCCTTATAGCATCCCGGACAAATGATCCCCTGATCTTTTCTTGAGAACCTCCATTGGGTTTAGGAGGGAGAGGACAGACCGTATTCCCTTCCAATTCTGGAGCACCACAGCTCCCATCATGCCCTGCCGGGTCTTGCCCAGTTCTGGATAAGGGTGACACTGCTGCTGCTCCGGCCTCCTTGCCTTTCCTTGGCAGACTAGAGTGGCTAACGTGCCTTCCCCCACCCCAAAATCCGGGGCTCTTGCAGGCGGTGCTGAAGGACCAGGCCCAGGTGAGGCAGATGGAACTGGAGATCCGGCCCGTCTTCCTCGTCCCGGACACCAACGGCTTCATCGACCACCTGGGCAGCCTCGCCAAGCTGCTGGAGTGCAGGCAGTTCATCCTCGTGGTGCCCCTGATTGGTGAGTTGGGAGGGGACCCCCAAGTGCGGCCAAGGCCCCCCCCCCCGTTTCCCACGGTTCTCCAGGCGAGAATAAATGGGGTTTTTCTTTCAAAGATTTTGGGGCACCTTCACCAAATTTTCACCCACCTTGCTGGATGGGTTGGTGCTGCCCTCCAGCTGCCCCACCTCGGTCCAGCCCTCCCTAGATTTTTCCCCCTGGCAGAGGTGGGCTTCCCCCAGCCGCCCTTCACAGCTACCCGATTACCCCGAGTGCCCTCGGGCCTCTCCCTGTGTCTGACACTGACGAAAGAAAACAGGGGTGCAACATTAGCCTGTGGAACTGGCTGCCAAGTGAGCCTGCGGCCTCCCTCCTCGTCTTCCCTGCACCCGGCATCCCGGTGGTCCAGAGCCAGTGCAGGAACGGCGTGGGGCACAGCTGACTGAGGCCGAGCGCAGCTGGGAGGGACCCTGCAGGAACCGTCCAGCAGAGAAGGCCTGAGCCAGGCGGGGCACCCACCCCCGAGTCCAGCCGCCGGCTTGGCTCTCCCTCCTTTCCTTATAAAGCTGCAGTTCAGCAGAGCTGGCTCCTGCCAGGGGTAAACACTCCGCGGGCAGCAGATAACAGTTGCTGGGTGGTCTGCA
The DNA here is from genome assembly GCA_003457575.1 of Thermophis baileyi. Lineage (NCBI taxonomy): Eukaryota > Metazoa > Chordata > Lepidosauria > Squamata > Dipsadidae > Thermophis > Thermophis baileyi. Next base: position 479,551 of record QLTV01003111.1, on the reverse strand, counting down.
GTGGGGGGGGACGGATGACATTGGGCACCCTCCTGTTCCGCTCCCTCCTCCAAAGTGCAGAAGGAACTGGGCTCCGGCCATCCTCGCAGGAGCCAGGCAGCTCAGTCTGTGGGGACTTGGCGCTCCCTGTCTGGGGGGGGGGCGGGGGAGGCCTGGCGTGGGAAGTGGGCTCCCCAGCACCCCTGCTCCTCCTCCAGGCTGGGCTAAGGGTAGGGTTCCTTTCGTGGCAGCCACTTGTGGCCCCCTTGCAGGAGGAAGGATGGGCACTGACCGAGCCTTCTCCCCCACCCTGGGGGGCCGGTTCAGGGCTCTGGCCCGTTGGGTTGGGGCAACCAAGAGTTAAAGCCTACTCGGGCCGCTGCCCGCCCACTGGGGCTGGCTTCCCTGGCTCCTTCCCCACTCTCTCTCTCTCTCTCTCTCTCTCTCTCTCTCTCTCTCTCTCTCTCTCGCTTGCTCGCTCCTCCGCGTCCCCTGAACCCGACCCTGCTGGCGGTGGAGAAGCCAGGCTGGGCAGGAGCGCAAACAAGCCGCTCCTTTGAAGGCTGTTTGCCTTGGACGCGGACGCGGGACGGATTTCGGATGGAGGAGCAGCTTCCCCCGTCCCTTCGGCCGGTCATCCGCAGGCCGTTTGATCTGCCCCGCACGAGCAGGCCCCCGCGCCTCCACTCTGCCTGGTAGAGCTGGGGGGGGGCACCCCGTGGAAGCCCTCCCAGGAGGGGCAGCGTCCCTGGCCGGGGGGGGGGGGCCTGGAGGGAGGGGGAGCCCCTCCTCCCTCCAAGGGACGCATAGTTCCCGCTTGATCTCAGCTCTTGGCCCAGCTGGCTGCCCAGAAGGACCAGCAGATCAGCCATCCCAAAGGGCTCAGCAGGGTCACTTCGGCCCTTGCTTTGTCCCACGCTCCCGGGCTCCCCAACACGCCCAATGAAAGCCCCCCCTCCCTTCCCCAAATGCCAGCCTTGTCCAGTCTCCTCGCTGCAGCAGGAAGCCAAGGCCGGTAGCCCCCCCCCCTTTCCACCTCCAGACAGCCAGCTTCGCCTCGCCCCTCCCCCCACACACACACCTTAGGCCGGGCGGGACTTGAGGCGCGCATGCGAATCCTCCCCCTCTTTCTTTCCTCCTGCCAGTCATCAACGAACTGGATGGGCTGGCCAAGGGCCCCGAATCGGAGCACCGGGTCGGGGGCTACAGCCGCCTGCTGCAGGATCGGGCCCGCAAGGCCGTGGACTTCCTGGAGTCCTGCTTCGAGAGGCGCGACAGCTACATCCGGGCCCTGACCAGCCGGGGCAACGAGCTGGAGTCCATCTCCTTCCGCAGCGAGGACATTTCCCGCCAGCAGGTACTACCCGGCCAGATCAGAACGCGGGGGGAGGGGGGAGCTGAGGAACCCCCCCCCCAAATGCCCATCTTGAGTCGGAATCTCCCACCCGGAGGATATCCGGAGCCTCCAGGGAGCCCGAGAATGGGAAGGCCACTGACGGCCCGAGGCGGGGGGGCTTGCTCTGGGCGCAAGGGCTCCGGGCTGAACCCCCAGACCTGCATTGGCTGGAGGGAAGGGCTGAAGGGCCCCCAAACTGTTCAGTATACAGGCAGCCCTCAACTTACAGTGGCAGTGAAAAAGGGGCTTATGTCCATTTCTCACACTTACGACCGTTGCAGTATCCCCATAATCATCTGATCAAAATTCAGAGACTTGGCCGCTGGCCTGTATTTATGACGGTCACCGGTGGGGGGGGTGTCACGTGACCCCCTTTTGCGACCTTCTGATGAGCAAAGTCAATGGGGAAGCCAGATTCACTTAACAACCCTGTGAGTAGCTTAAGAACTGTGACAAGAAAGGTGGTAAAATGGGGCATAATTCACTTAAGAGCCGGGGTGGTGCAGTGGTCAAAAGGCAGCATTGCAGGCAAAACTCTGCCCACTGCCAGGAGTCCAATCCTGACAGGGCTCCAGGTTGACTCAGCCTTCCGTCCTTCCGAGGTCGGTAAAATGAGGACCCAGATCGTTGGGGGCAGGTTGCTGACTCTGTAAGCCGCTGAGAGAGGGCTGTAAAGCAGTATATAAGTCTAAGTGCTATTGGTATTAAAACTGTCTTGCTTAGCAACAGAAACTTAGTGCTCAATTGTGGTCGTAAGTCAAGGACTACTGTAATGTGAAATGTTTTACATGGGGAAGGCAGGGGAATAGAACGATCACGTTTGCAGACGGCACAAAAGATGGAGGATAGCAGGCTGATGGTCAAGATTCGGGGGGGCTTTTATTTTGATGGCAGAGTGGACAGAAACAAGTACAGTGAATTGCAAGGAGGGGCAGATCGTTGTGTAGAAAAGGCAAAGGCCTGACTACAGAATGTTGGGGGGGGGTCTGGAGTCCATCAGGAGAGGATTTGAGGGTCTCGCTGGGTCGGTCGTGGAAGAAGAGCCCAAACGCGTCAGGCTGCTGCAGAAACGGCCAATGCGATCCCAGGCTCCTCCCCCTGAGTGGCTCAGTCCCCGCCCAGAACGGGGGAGGCTCTTCCTGGGATCCCCTTTCTGAAGCCCCGGAAGAAACGGGACAGGCGCACCCAAAGGACGAAACACGCCGGGCAGGTGGAGTGGGAGGGGCACAGGTCGATAAACGAAATCTGGCCCCTGTTGCCATTGGGGAGGGGGCTGCAGGGGGACCCCTCCTCTCATTCCAAGAGGCAGCTTCTGAGGGGCCCAGAGCAGAATTCTCCCAAACGCAGCACAAGGCCAGGACTGTCCAGTGGCCAGTGGGGCTGCGCCTTCCCCCCCCAAGAGGGGGGCTTTCCTGCTGCTGCCCCAGTGAGACTTTTGGCCCCTCCCGGCAGTTCCCGTTGGCAGCTGCCCCCTCCTGCCTTCCCGTCTCTCCCCCATGGGGCAGCTTTCCCCCTTGCCTGGCCTTCCTCAGCCTCCCCCCTCCTTTCCCCCAGGGAAACAACGATGACCTGGTCCTCTCCTGCTGCCTCCACTATTGCAACGACAGGGCCAAGGACTTCATGCCAGCCAAGAAAGGTGAGCCGGCAGGGCAGAGCGCGGATGACCCCCCAGGAGCCCCCACGGGGGCCCTCTTTGGAGGGAGACCAAAAGTGGGGTGGGGGAAGCCAGCGGGAGCGGGGGGGGGACCTTAGGTGCCCGGTCCTCGGTCGTCCGTCGTCCCCCCCGATGCCCTCCGTCGCCCGGCCCTTTCCTGGAAGACTGAGGGGGCCCTTCTGCCGCCTCCTGGCTGCTCCGGAGCCGTTTCCAGGGGGGCTGGAAGTGGGGGCCGCAGCTGCTTAGCCCAGCCCCATGCCTGTCGGGCCAGATTCTGAGCAGCTTAACTTGTCAGCTTGACGGAGAAGGCGTTTCGCAGTGTTTATGCCTGGCTGGGACGGAATCGGGGATCAGGGGATTATGGCGGATGGGGCCTGACAATCTGACAGCCTCTGGTTTCTAACAATCCGCCCCCTTGCTGGCCCAGGGGATGGTTATTGTTAAGCTCTGGGAAGGTTCTGCCGGGGGGGGTGCGGATCCTGGCCGGGCGGGCAGTGTCCCGGGACCGGGTGAGGGCCAGGCAGAGCGGCCGCTGACCCGTCATCCCCGCTGCCCGCCTTTTGCAGACGACCCCATCCGCCTGCTCCGGGAGGTGGTGCTGCTGACCGACGACCGGAACCTGCGGGTGAAGGCCTTGACCCGCAACGTGCCCGTGCGGGACATCCCCACCTTCCTGCGGTGGGCCCAGGAGGGCTGAGCGGACGCCTTCCCCGGGAAGCCGTGCATCTCATTGCCAACATGGAGGGCGGCCTCAGGGCGTGCCCGTGCCCCGTGCCAGGGCTGTTGTGCTGCCGCCCCACTGCCGCCACCATCATCCTTCCAGGAGAACACCCAGCACAATAAACGCAGCGTCTTCAACTCCACCTGGAATGGCCATGCTGTGGGTGCACGCACACGCGTGGAGAAGGAGCCCCCGGGCAGGTGGTCACTGTGGAGGGAGGCGAGAGCAAGCAGGGTTTCTGGCCTCTGGGGCGAGGAGGAGAGGCCGGTCGGAGGGGCCCAAGTGGGCCTCTAACCCCCCTGGCTCAGCTGGAGAACCCTCCGCAGCCCTAGCCGGTCTGGGTCCCTCTGGACCAGGTGAGGAAGGGCAGCCAGGAGCCCTCGGCTCAAGCTGCCACTTGGTCCCATCAGGAGCCGGGGGGGCACCACCTCCCATTTCCATCAGCAGCCCCCTCCCCAAGTGTCTGTCTCAGGTTTTTAGCCCCTCCCTCATCCATGCCACTTTCCGGGGTCTCATTCCTCTGTGCCACCCTCCCCGTCCCTGCCCAGCACCCCTGCCAAGCCAAGCCAGTGCTTGCTCTGTGGGTGAGGCTGGGAGAGAAGCCAAGAATAACCCTTAAGGTGGGGGGGGGGGAAGATGGCCAGGAAAGCCGCCCTGGAGGAGAGCAAAGGGGTCTGGGGTCCAGCTGGAGTGTTTGTGCACCTTGGGGCTCCGAAAGTGGCTCCTTTCCCACCGGGAGCCCTTCCCCATGGGAAGACTTTCCTGCCATTTGGGGGGGGGAGGGCAGAGTGCCTCCGTGGGGCCACGTGCTGGGACTGCCGGTGTGGGGACTGGTTTGCTGTGGGGCGGAGGAGCCCAACTGCCTTCCCTTTGGACGGGATTTGCCCGCAGTGGGCGAGGAGTGCGTGCCCCTCCCCGGGCTTGGCACGGCCCCTTTGCGGAGGAGAGAGAGAGGTCTCTCCCACCCTGCGCAGCTTCTGCCTCTGCCTGACTGGCTTGGACGGAGGGCCTTGTGCCCACTTGTGTTCCGTTGTTTTCTTAATAAAGTTTTAGTAGAAATCTTACTCTCGGCTGCTTCCTTTGGGGCTGGGGAGGGGGGGCTCCATGAGAGAGGAGGAAGGGGGGAGAGGCAATTCCAGGAGAACGCTTGGGGGGGGGGACAAGAGATCCACTGCGGCCAACTGCTGAAGGGGAAGCGCCACCAGAATGCCAGAAGTTGTCCTAAGCTGCGTTTGGGCAGTTCACACAACACGGAGAACCAGCAAACACAATGGACCAGCCGCGGTTTCTGGCGCACACCCCCTGCAGACCCCCAACCAAACCAGCTGGCCATTGGATCAGTACAATCAACGAAGCCCTTCTGAGGATGGCCGGACCAGGCCGAAGCGCCCAGTGCCATGGCCTATGCGGCCATCATGCTCAAGGCATGTGCTGTGTGTCGGGAGCAAGCAACATGCCACACGCATCAAACGGGAGCATGGCCGCCACTTTGGGTGTGGATGGAATAGCCGTTGCTGGTGGCCGATGCTGGGCTCTTCAGCCAGATCTGAGCATCTCAAGGAAGTGGGGGAGAATTTCCTCTGAGCAGCCAAGCGTGAGGGTCCGTGGGGAGAGCTGACCCCTTCCCATTTCCTGTGTCAGCTGTGCAAACAGGGCAAGGCACCTGCGCTGCCCCCCCCCCAGCACTTTCTGGCATTGAAAAAGCACCAGCCGCCCCAACCTCTGGCACTGGCTTTGCATCCGGCTTCACTTCTGTCAGCCCCCCCCCATGTAAAAGGAAGGGGGAGGGGGTCATAGTGGCGGTGACCTCTCCTGCTTTACTGGGGCCCCCATTTCCGGGCCTGCTTCTCCCTAAAGGAGCCTCCATCCGTTCCACAGCAGCACCCCAAAATTCGGGCTCCCCCCCCTCCCCACCACAAACCCAAACAAGGAAGCAGAGGCCTGGATGGTGGCAGCAGTGTTAAAAAAAACCTTTATTGCTTTGTTTTGTTGTGGGATGTTTAAATGTTATTTGCTTTTGGTCTCTGATACAACCCCCCCCCACATCCCTTCCTTCCCCAAGGCTGCAGAAGGCACGGAAGACTGCCCCTTTGGGTGCTTAGTTTCCTGGGGGGGGACTCCCGCTGGGTCCTCTCAGGGCTGGGGGGAGAGGCAAGTGGCTCAGATGAAGAGACAGCCCAAGGTGTGGGGCGGGGGGGGGGAGGCAAGGAGGTGTGTGCAAAGACAGAGCAGTTTCACATTTTCCGTGGTTGGTTGGGGTCAAGGGCGGGAGGGAGGGAGGGGCAGCTGGGTGGGCTGGCCTAGAGCCCCCCACCCCCACAAGTGCAGCAGAGGCCAGGCGGCAGGTAGCTAGCCCCACAGGGGTAAGGCACAGAGCCTCTGGGGCCCGGGGAGTGGGGCAGGAAGCCCAGCCCCAGATAAAGCTCTGCCATCCTCAACGAAGCGGACAAATAGATGGCATTTTGTCTTTGTCAAGTATTATTGGGGCCCTGGGTGCCCCGTCCTGAAAGCAAGGGGGGGTCTTCACGGGAGGGGGGGCTACATGTGGAGCCCAGAGAAGGTGCTGCCACCTTCAGGCCAGGGCGGTGAGGCTCTCTTCCACTTTGCTCCCTTTGACCCACAATCTGGGGGGGGGAGGGGCACCCTCTCCTTTTCACATTGCAATACAAGTTTGAGGAAACCTCCCCCCCCCCTCCCAGGCCCGGACCAGCAGTTTTCAGCCAGCTGCCTCAGACCTCCCCCCCCTCCCTCCCTGCAAGGCAGCGGCTCCAGCGCAGCGGCAAGGACCCTCCAAGCGGGCTGACTGGGGTCTGCACCGTCCCCCACCCCCATACACCTTCTGGAGGACTCCTTTGCCATTGGACAGGCGTATCGACGGGTGCCGTTTTGGGGCTCCCCTGCCTTAGCCTCTCGGGCTACCTGAGGCTGGAGGGCCTTGCCGGGGATGTGGAAGCCTCTCCCCGGCCCAGGAAGGCAGGGAAGGCACTGGCTGCCACAAGAACGGGGCCCCCCGTCCCGCGAAGCTTTGCTCCGGAGTTCCCGAGGGGTGTCGTTGCGAGTATTTTCTGCCTCCGGAGGGGGGACACACACCTGTTCAGGAGCCGTTTTGTGAGGGTCTCGCCAAGAGCCCGGCTTGACACGCTTCTCCATCCCTCCCCGAGGCAGAAGGGGGGCTGTGATTCAGAGAGAGCCCCCCCCCCAGGGGCTGCAGCTTTCGAACCCCAGCTAGGCAACCTGACAGCCGAAATGGGGGGGAGGGCTTGCCCCTCACCACCTACCTATGCTGCTAAGTCCTCTCCAGGCTGGGGCGAGAGGCAGCTGGCTCAGTCCGGCTCACCCGTCGTACTTCCCGGTCCCTACAAGCTGAGGCTCTTCTCCCTTTTGGAGAAGCGCATCGCCTCCCGCCCGGGGCAGGGAACCCCAAACTCTGCTCGGGCAGGCCTCGCCGACCCGCCCCTTTGGCGCAGGCCCCCTGCCCGGCGCCCCCTCCTCTGCAGCCAGTGACCTCCCCGCTTAGTGGCGGTGGGGGCGGAGGGCACCATTTGAGGTAGGGACGAGTTGGCTATACTTGGCCAGGTGGAGGGCCCGAGGGAGACGGAAAGGGAGTGAAGGGCAGCGCGAAAGCGCAACGGAAGAGCCGGGCGCGCAGCCGGGGGTCGGCCCTGGTGCCGGTCGAGGCGGCCACTTCCGAGGAGGAGAGCGAGTCGCTGCCCCGGTCAGAAAGGGCGCCTCCCAGGCCCGGGGAGAGGGGCGTCAGGGGGGCGAGAAGCGGCCAATGGTCCGAGCGTGGTGGTCGTTGTGCAGGTGGTGGGCGGCGGCCACCACGGCGCCCGGAGCGAAGACCTCGGCCGTCTTGTCGGGGCTGAGCCCGAGGTAGAGGCTCTCCAGGGCGGCCTTGGGGTCTGCGGCGGCGGCGGCGGCGGCGGCGGCCAAGAAGTGCGAAGTGTGCTGGAAGAGCTCCTTGTCCGGCGGGGGCTGCTGCGCCAACCGCGCCATGGCCAGCACCCCCTCGGGGAAGTCCAGCTTCAGCTTCCCGTCGGGGCCGGCGGCGGCGGCGGCGGCGGCGGCGGCGTGCATCTTCATGTGGCTGAGCAGGTTGCGCTGCTGGGCGAACTTCCCCCCGCACACCTGGCACTCGTAGGGCTTCTCGCCCGAGTGGATGCGCATGTGCTCGGTCAGGCGGTACTGGCGGGTGAAGCGCATCCCGCAGGCGTCGCAGGCGAAGGGCTTCAGGCCCAGGTGGCTGCGCATGTGGCGGGTCATGGTGCCGCGCTGCGTGAACTTCTTCCCGCAGATGGAGCAGGGGTAGGGCCGCGTCAGCCAGTGCGTCTTCTCGTGCTGGCGCAGCGTGGCCGGGTCCTTGTAGGCCTTGTCGCAGGAGGCGCAGCGGTAGGGGCGCAGCAGGTCGCAGCCGGGCGGGCCCCCCGAGGGCGGCGGGG
>QLTV01003111.1:446478-467988 GCA_003457575.1 Thermophis baileyi | reverse complement strand
CGGATCAGGCGGCAAATCCTGCTCGGGGCCGCTTCGGAGGCCCCGCTGCACTGCTCAGGCTCCGGGGCAGGCGGGTGGGGGGGATGAAAATTGGGGAAGGCATAACCCCCCCCCCCAAAATACGATGCTGTGGATTCGGGACTGTTCCTCCGTGGTCGGGCCGGGCGGTTCCAGCATTTCCGGCTTGGTCCCCTTCGGCGGAGAGCAGAAAGGGGCCTTCGTGGCTCCCGGGCCGCGTCCCAGACCCGCTGGGCAATGCCAGGCGCTTAGGGGCCCATCTAACGCTGGCGCCTTCGCATCCGGGGCCCTCCGCTGCCACCAGACCCTGGCCGGGACAGGGCAGCTTCCTCTGACAGGCGCGGCGCTGGGTCAGGGGGCTTCAGGCGCGGCCAGGGGGGCACAGGCCACCCGAAGCGCCCCGCCGGGCCTTCCTGTACCCCCTCCCGACGGTTTCAAAGAGCAAGAAGGGGGGGCGCGGGACGGTAAGGTGAAAAGGGCTCTCGCCTCGCTTCTGTCCTACTGTAAGGGCCTCTTTCCGGACAGTTTACCACTCTGTCCGTGCAGGCGACGAACGCGAATTTCTGTGTGGGCAGGAAAATGTGCAGTTTTGCCTGGCCACGTCGTAGAAATCTGGGGGGGAGGGCAGGGGCTGCGGTGGCTCCTTCCAGCCCAAAAGCCTCACCCATGTCTGTAGGAAATTTTTTCCCCCTCCCGTCTTTCTCCAGGCCCAGCAGTCCCGGGGAAGAAAGACGGCTGTCTTGTTTTCAGGCCCAAAATATCTAAGCAGGCCGAGGAACGTGGGCGAAGCGCCCCTCGATTTCACGCATTTGCGAGAATATAAAAAAGGAAAGAGAGAAAAAGAAAAACTTTTGGGTGAGATAATTATGAAGCTGATTAACAAAACTGAAGTGATTTCTCGGGAGATAAAAGGCTGACTTCCCAGGGCTTCCGATTCCGCAGAAGGGGGGCTGCAGTCTGGATCTCGGGGTGTCGCAGACAGAAGACTGGAAGGGAAGGTTGCTTTCGCTTTCGCTTTCTCCGCGTTGACAGGGTCGCCGCCTCCCACTCCCTCTGGATGAAAGACCCCTCCAGGCCCTGCCCCCACTCCGACACCCCAGTTTCCGGATCGTGCTCGCTAACGGGGCCTTTAAAGGATAGAGCGGCTTCGGGTCCCCCCCCCGTTTCCCCCCGCCCCCCGAGAAGGCCGTTAGTGAGACTGAAAACGCAAATCTCCGCGCTGCGTAAATATTCTTCGTTGAAGCTTCTGAGTTAGGCAAACATTTTTTAAAAAAATAAATAAACGTAACTCCCGATTTTCTGGTACTGAGATATTTTTCGTCATCACTTCAACCTGGAAAACCTATTTCAAGATACCCACCAGCGGCGCTCAGTAACAATCAAGAAAAATAAAATAAAATCCGAAAGTGGAATAATCTTATTCAACCGAAAACGAATCTCGTTCCGGGCTTGCTTGCTGGCTAACGGATAAAAACCGATTCCAGTTTCGTGGCCTGTGTAATTTATTGGGCCGTTTTAACTATCAGTCCCTTCCTTCGGGCCCTCCAAATGTTTTCGAATAGAGTTATCTTTTTAAAACGTATGAAGTTTAGGGACTTCTGTGTCTCGCCTTTCGATCCGATACAAGCAAGGTTGTTTGCAATAACTTTTAAGGGGTCGCAATATCAGTTAAAGTCCAACCAGACAGTAAAGGAGTTTTTAGAACGAAATGAAGAATCGCAGATGCTCTTCTAAAATGTCTTTAGATTCGGGGGGGGGGGTTATAAAAGAAACTTTCGGGGCTGGTTGGAGTCCTGCAAACCTCTGGCTGTCCCGTCTTTCACATTCCTTGACAACTGAAACGTTTACTATGACTCCAAAGGCGGCTCCGATCGATTGTAACGCGAATTGAACCCTTGTGTCGGTCCATCCCTTCCCACCCACCTTTCAGACCCGCAGGGCCAGAATCCCCCCCCCCCGCCACACACACGCACACGCCTCACCTCCACTCTTCAATAAGTAAATACTAAGCTAAATAAGGGAAGACAATCAATTGTGAGCTCCCTGTTCGCCTGCTCCCCCCCCGACGTCCGTTGTCGTTTTGGCGGGACTAAGAGAGCTCTGGTTCCGTTCGACGGGAATGTCCCCAGCGGAAGGGTCCTAGCGGGGGAGGGGGAGGAACGGCTTTTTCTCGAAGAAGCTCCGGAGAGGCGCTTCGGTTCTCCCGCGCCGAGCCAAGGAGGGCGAGAGGCTTTGGCTAGAGACTGCCTCCAAGGGACGCGTTCCCGGAGCCCGACGCCCAGACCGTGGCCGTGGTTGGGAGAGCTTCCCCCGCTTCTGGCCTGCTTGGGACCCGCCCCACCTCGGGTGGGCTTTGCGGGGAGTGCCCGCGAACCTGGTGGGGCGCAGAAGCTTCCACTCGGGGCCAGGGGAGGCTTCGGAGTCTCCCTTCGTTTCGCCCCACCTGAACTAGCGAGGACTAGGGTTAGTGCTGTTCCCCCAGCCCGGGCCTTCCCGCTGGCAGACGGGCTCGGTCGCAGGGCCGCCGGGCGTTGCAAGCGGGACGAGGCAGAGCCGCCTCCACTGGCGGGTAGACTGCTGCAGGCCCTGGACGCTCTCTTTGGCCCTCTAGCAGCCCTGGGAGTGAGGGAAGGGCGTCGGGGCCCTGCGAGGACGAAACTGCGTTGGTGGCCCCCAGGCTCCGGGTGGCCGGCGTCATCCTCGGACGGCCACGAATTACCTGGTCTCAGACCCGCTTTACTCCGACAGGCCGCCGCCGCGCCCGCCTCCCGCGCCCTCCCCGCCGCTACTTCACCTGGAAGGAGGGCTCCACGCGGAAACCTCCCGGCCTCCCCCCAGAACCGGTTTTTCTGGACGCCGCGGGCCTCCCAGAACCCGGTGCGAAAGTAGACGCTGCGCGCGGGGAGGGCGGGAGGCTGAGAATGGGCAGAGGAAGCTGCGGTGCGTGGCCGGGGCGGGGGGGGGGCTTTGCACAGCCCCGCGATTCTCGTTTCCCTTTCCCCGCAGCTTCTTCTTGCACGGAGGCAGCAGCGCTTGGGGGCATCTATGCCAGGCAGCAAAAGGCACCGACTCCGCCTTTCCTGGGGATGCGGCAGAGGGGCCCCCTGGGAGGGAAGCCATCCTTGTCTGAACTCTGCCAGCACCGGGACCTTGATGTCGCCCCTCCCCAACAAAACCCAGGAAAGGAAGTTCGGTGTAGTGGTTAAGGCCCGAAGCTGGAAACCGTCTTGCCTGAGGCCCCGAATGCAGCTGGGGATGATGGGCTCTCCCACTCCCCAGAGTGCTTTGCCTAGCAAACTGCAAGGACTTGTCTAGGCACCCCCCCCACACACACACACCCACAGAAACCAAAAAAGCCAAAGGCAAAGGCTAAAGCAGAAGCCAGGGGCTCTTTGGGCCTGGGGACCCCCTCGAGGCAGCCATAGAGTCTGCCCCAGGCCTGGTGTGGACCCAGGGGTCACCCCAGTACAGGAAGAGCAGAGAGGGGAGCTCCATACCAACCTGACTGAGCCAGAGACCCCCTCAAAGGCAGGCAGCGAGACCCTTGGGGTCCCAATAGGCACAGGTGGGGGCTGGAGGGGAGAGGGCTCCAAGAGAAAGTTTCTCCCCCACCCTTGGGGTGCCTCTGTGCTTCTGGTGTCTTCTGGGAGGGCGGGTCCCTCCTTCCCCCTCTGGCCCAGCTCCTGGGACACCCGGCTGGCCCTGCCGGCCTTTCCAGGAGAGCCGCAACTGTCCCCCCCGCCCCCCCCCACTCTGCTTTGCTCCATCCTGCTTTCTGGAGCAACCACTTGACCAGAAGGGAGACCTCCCCCCTCCAGGCTCTGGGGCTACAGCTGCCTCCATTTCGAGTCCGACTGGGCTATGCAGCACCAGAGACCTGAGCCTTCTGAGTAGCGCTTGGCTTCTCCTGCCTTCATTGGCTCTGGGGGGGGGGCGGCGGTTGGCCAAGAATCTGGGGCCGTCTGTGTCTCAGGTGGGGCACTGAGAACCAGAGGCTCTGGGGGGGAGCACCCCCACTTCCTCCTGCCCAGGCTCACCAGAGGTGCAGCTCAGAGAGAGAGAGAGAGAGAGAGAGACTCCAACCCCAGAAATCTACTTGCTCGTCCCTCACTAGTTGTGTTAATACTGGTAGTCCTCAACCTACGACCACAACTGAGCTCAAAATTTCTGTTGCTAAGTGAGACAGTTGTTAAGTGAATTTTGCCTCACTTTATGACCTCTCATAATTTGGGTGCCTTGTTTGTTTTGGGCAACTGGGTTGTTGATTGTAAATATGTGTTGTCACTAAAGGCATTATTGGAAGCCGAGTAACCTTTCTGGCTTTAGCCCCCAAATGGGCTTCAGCTTGTGGGTCTCTGGAAAGGGGTCAGGTGTGTTTTTCTTCCCTTTCCAGAGAGACCAAGGCTATCTTCGCTTAAAGACTCCGCACTCTTTAAATCGGGGTGTCCAACCTCGGGGACTTTAAGACCTATGAACTTCAACCCCCAGAATTCCCTGGCCAGCTATGGGAATTGAAGTCCACAGGCCTTAAAAGTGGCCAAGGTTGGACACCTGTGATCTAAATAAAATGAAACATTATTATTGGGAGGGGGGTGTACAGAGGAAAACCTCTTTCACCCCAAGAGATCAAATATCATCTTCCTGATCAGCTACAGACCTATTTGGTCGGTCAGCCAGCTTCCTTATTGGAAGCTTAAACCAAGCTTCTTCCTTAGGAGCAGTCTACCTTTGAATACCAGCATCTGCCTCTCAGCCTTGTCAACCCTGGTGGTGGGGAAACAGAGGCAGGACTTACTAAGGCTGTTTCTTTGCTTCCAAATATTAGCTAAGCTTTTATTCTCCTTGGAGAATGTCCCAAGGGGAAGAACTGCATTTAGGGGCAAGCCTCTCTGAGTCTCCCCCCTCCCCCGCTGGAGTGCCTCGGTTTCCCTGGGAGTGCCTGGGAGTGCCGTTCCTTCTCCTTCCTGGGCGCAGGCAATCCTTTGCCTCAGAGAAACAGGGAAGGGTCTCCTTGTAGGTTGGGGAGAGGGGATGTGGTGGCGTGAAGAAGCAGGACAAGCCATGGACACAACCAGGTTCTCTTGATCTGAAGGCAGGACGAGAAGCAACGGATGGAAGCTCATCAAGGAGAGAAGCAACCTGGAAGGAAGGAGACATTTCCTGACAGTGAAAACAACCAGTGGAACGGCTTCTTCCCTCCAGAGGTTTTGGGGGCTCCATCACTGGAGGTTTCTAAGAAGAGATTGGACAACCATTTGTCTGAAATTGTATAGGGCTTCCTATCTAAGCAGGGGGTTGGACTAGAAGACCTCCAAGGTCCCTTCCGACTCTGTTATTCTGATCAGGCCGAGGGCAGGAGAGACAGACTTTCTGCAACGGGATCACAACGGGTGATTGTGCAGCCAAGGCACCTGAGCACCAGGCACCCCGAGATTCGGCCTCTCCCAAGCAGCCCCTCCCTCCGGACCAGTTGGCAAGCCGTCAGTGGCAGAATCCAGGGAGTGGCCCGTCCCGAAGGCGAGGTGACCATTTCAAAGGCAGCAAAACTGAGCTGAAGACATGAAGTTGTTGGGGAGGGGGGAGCGGGGGCTTAGCCCCACCCTCCTTTGGAAATTGATTCTGCCCTCCCTTCGCCTTGTCTTCAGCTAATTGTTGGAAACAATCCTTGGAAGGTCTGGCAGCGGCTGTTGTAAGGAATGGCTCCCCGAGGCCCCGTGCAGGTAATTTATTGGCCTGGTATGTATAAATCACCCCCCCAACCCTGCAACGTGGAGACAGCTGCCTCCCGGAGGCTCTGCGGAGCCCCCTGACTGACATCTCAGGTTGCCCTGCTCGGGAAGGGGAGGGGAGGGAGGGGCGCCCCCAGCAGGTTTCCTGCCCATTGCCAGATGCCTTCCTGCTGGGGAGAGGGGGGGCAGAGGGGCACAGAGAAACTCCAAGGCTTCAGTGTCAAGGGTTACTGGAAAAGACCCCCACCCAAGGGGAAGGTTGGCTGGGCAGAGGCTCGCCTTGCCCGGGAGGGGCTGGTGGGGTGAAGCCCACACCGTCCGACTGGTGATGCCATGGTCAGGTCACGCTCGAGCCCTCCGGACTCCCCGGTCCTCTCCGATGGGGGCTGGGGCACAGAAGGGAAGTTCGCCTCCTCCAAAGCCAGGTCTGGGGCACACGGTGCGCCCCCACCCATAAAGCTCCGCCCACCGTCCCACCAGCATTTCCTTCCCCGGCCAAAGGGCGATTTCTGTGCAGCCCCTCGAAGGGGACTCCAGATTGCTGCAGAGTGTGGGCTGGGGCCCTTCCGCCCCCCCTTCCCAGCCGGCTCTGGGACATCCGTATCAACACATGCGAAGGGGCGGGGGGGGGAGAAACCGATCCTTTATGAGACCGCGGAGTCAACGGCGTGATAATAAATAAGGGGGCGGGGGGCCTAGAGCGAAGGTTCGCCCCGGGAGTGAGGCTCGCTTTGGGAAGGGCACGGGGAGGGCACGGTTTCCGTGATGAGTCCAGCACATTGGAGCGCTTCGTGGTGGGGCGGTCTGGCTGGAGGGGCTCCTGCGCCCGTCCCCTCCCTACCATTAATCAGGCAAGCGAGGCAGGCCAGATGCTGGGAGCCTCTGCCTCTCCACCAGCTGTGGCTTGGGCGCATGCTCAGACGCCGGCCCGGACAGCCTCCTTGGACAGGATACAAGCCCCGATTTCCGAACTTTCCCCCAAAGCCCCCCGCACCTGGCTTCCATTAACAGCCTTGGCTGCCCGCACCGACCCGTTCTCCGCGCGCAGCCAGGCTGGAGCCCCCCCGGGCCAAGGCGCTGCGGAGTTTCCTGCCGGCTGCCCTGGTGCCTCGCCAGCGTGTGCGTGTGCGTGTGCGTGCCCCTTCGGGAGAGGGGGTAGCTTTTGCCTGGGAGACGCCAAGGGCTGCTGCCCGGAGGGGGAGCGGGGGGGGGCTCTCTCGCGCCCGTCAAATGTCCACCCGTGGCTAGGACACCTCTGCAGCCCCCCCCCCCCGAGCCCCTCATTCCGGGAGGGTGGGTGCTTTTGGGGAGTGCGGCCCGGTGGGGGAGCGGGGGGGGGTCTCTCTCGCGCCAGTCAAGTCCACCCGTGGCTAGGACAACTCTGCAGACACCCCCCCCCGAGCCCCTCATTCCGGGAGGGTGGGTGCTTTTGGGGAGAGCGGGGTGGAGGAGGACGCCTGGCTTCCTGATGTGTGAACACTTTACGTCTCCCCCACCTCTCTATTCACACCTCCAGATGCCTCTCTCCTCCCCCCCCCCACATAATCCTTGCACAGCTGGCCCTGGATCAGAAGATGGCTGAAGAGGGTCTTCTGCAGGCCCCCAGAAGGCGACCCCCGCCTCCAAGAAGCTTTTTGCCTTATTTATTTATTTATAGATATATCTATATATCCTGTTTGGAAAGCTTGGCAAGAGGGAGGCTCCACATGTGGGGAGGGGCGCATTCCCTGCCGCGGTGTCACAGGCTGATGTTCTCCAGGGAGAGGCCCATCTCCTCCACTTGGCTCGCACCCACCGCCCTGACAGGGCCTTGGCAAGGGGGATCGGAACAGGAGTGCAGGAGGGGCCGAGCGCAGCCAGGCAGATGCATCCGGAGGTCAGAGAGACCTTGGGGGGACAGGAGGGCCAGCCAGGGAAGCCAGGGCCACTGGCCGGGTGGGGCTCCCAGGGGCCTTGGGGACTGGGGCAGGGTCCAAGCGCATTCCAAGGCCACCGGCCTCCACGGCCCTGGGAACTGGCAGAGGAGGCAGGAAGGGGGGGGGCTTCCCAGCAGGTCTTCAGCCTTTTGTGCACCTCAGTTCTCCCTGTCAACAGCGTTAAACCATCATTCATGGTCCTCTGTTGGAGAACGTGGCTTCCAGACCCAGCAAGGACAGTCGCCTTGCTTTGAACCATCTGGGGGTCTCCTTTGCCCACAAAGAGCTTACTGGACAGGCCACTATGGAGGAGGGAGCCATCTTAGTAGGCCAGCCGGTCCCAGTGGGATCCACCTTTCAGGCCGAATAACTTGCCCAAACACAACCGGGCAGTGAGGGTTGACTAACTGGGTGGAAGGCGACAGGGTTTTCCCTGCCCCTCCCCTTGTTCATTTTATTTTGTTGTTTGTCAGTGTGACCCTTCGGCCTCCTGCAGTGGGATCCTAGCAGCCGAGGGTTTGGGGCAGCCTTTTCTGCTTTGGGCATTCAACGCGAGGGACACCGACTTACGTAGAATAACTTTATGGTCACTTTGAATGCACACTAATTGGCATGCATTAAAATGAAATTTCATTGCATGCAGCACTCAAAGGGTCACCACCTCCAATATACACTATATAAACATGACAAAATAAATAAAAAAATAAAAATATAAAAAATATAAAAAAAAATATGCATATATCGACATATACGACACGGAGAAACAACCCAGTCTAGTTTGGATGTATACAGGTACATGGCGAGAAAAACGAATCTTGTGAGTTTTCCCGACGGATGGCCTAGGGAACAAAGCTGTTCCAGAATCTGGTAGTCCAGCTAGAAATACTTCGAAACCTCCTCCCAGAGGGGAGCAACAGAAACAGACCGTGAGGTGGGTGTGTGGGGTCTCTAGCAATGCTTTGAGCTCTAAGCGCATCACGCTTGTAAGTGGTATCCTGAAGGACAGGAAGTGAGCTTCCTATAATCTTCTCGGCCGTCCTCACCACTCTCTGTAGGGACTTCCTATCTGAGGCGCTGCTGCCACCAAACCAAACAATGATGCAGTTTGTTAAAACGCTCTCAATCGTGCCTCTATAAAAAGTGGCCGGGACAGAAGGAGAGAGATGTGCCCTCCTCATCGGACGCAGGAAATGCAGATGCTGGTTTTCATACTTCACTCGGGATGATGTGTGGAGAGACCAGTTCAGATGGTTGGCTATCTGCACCCCCAGATGCTTAATACTGTTGACTACTTCTACAGCTGGGTCCTTGATATGAGTCGAGTATGACCAGAGGTGGGTTCCTCCCGGTTCCGACCAGTTCTATAGAACCAGTAGTAAACCGGTAGTGACATCACAGAGCCGGTTCTGTCGGTGCTGGTCCGTGGACGCCGCCATATTTTTTTTCTTTTTTTTTTTGCTATTTTTTGCTTCTGTGCATGCGCAGAAGCAGAGTTTTTGGCACTGCGCATGCGCCGCCATCTTGTTTTGGCTTTTTTTCTTTGCTATTTTTTGCTGTTTTTTGCTTCTGCGCATGTGCAGAAGCCGAGTTTCCAGCACTGCGCATGCATGCATGCCCGACACGGCCAGGCGGTGCGCAATGCGTGCGCAGCCACGCGGCGTGGGAGGAAGCGAACCAGCGGCGAGGTAAGTTAGAACCCACCCCTGAGTATGACCATGCCAGCTCCTTCTAAAATCTATGATGGTCTTTGTTTTTATTAACATTTAGAACCAGGTGGCTTTTATTGCACCATCCACCAAGAGCCCTCACCTCTTCCCTATGTGCATCTTCACCCTGGTAATAGTTGAGCACCAGAACACATGTGGAAGAGAAGATTGGGAGCTCAGGTTGGACTGTGGAGGCCCTGGTGTTCTCTGAGCCTGGCAGTTTTCCTGCAGACATTTCATGACCCAACTAGGTAACATCATCAGTGCTAGAAGAGAGAGGGGTTGCCGAGAGGAGAAGCACTGTAGGGTCCTTGGTGCTCCCTGAGCTTGGTTGTTTTCTTGTAGATGTTTCCCTACCCAACTAGGAACATCATCAATGCTAGGGTACTTAGCACTCATGATGTTCCCTAGTTGGGTCATAAAATGTCTGCAAGAAAACAACCAAACTCAGAGACAATCAAGGACCCCACAGTCCTCCTCCTCCTCCTCCTCCTGCCCCCCTTTCTCCAAACCTCATTTCTTTGTAGCCCTGATGATGTTCCCTAGGGTAATGAAACATCTGGAAGAAAACCACCAAACTCAGAGACAATCAAGGACCCCATGAGGATACATATCAGCACAAGTGATTTGCAGGTGGCAGCCTTACTGGGTGCATGGAAAGGAGAGAGAAGGAAGAAGAGGTTGGCCAAACGCAGGCACAGCCCTTCATGAGAAATGGGAAAGTACTCTTTGTATGCTCAGGGGCGGCCTGCTATTTCTTTTCTGCTAGATTTCAAGCCAGGCCATCTAGATAACTAAAAATTGATGGAAAACACAATGAAGCTCCTTTTTTTTTTTTTTTTTACCAGACTGCTCCCCAGCTCGTCCAGTGCTGGTGCATCTGCTGAAGGCATCTACGGGTGAGCAGCAATGAGACTACGAAAGGGGTCTGGCAGGGGCTTGAAACTGAAGCACGAGCCAGCCGTGTGCAGCAGCAGCAGCAGCCAAAGAAGCCAATGCAATCCTAGGTGCATCAACAAAGGGATCGCACCAAGATCATGTGAAGTTTTAACACCGCTTTAGAATGCTTTGGGAAGACCACACTTAGCATGATACAAAAAAGATGCCGAGACTTTAGAAAGAGCACTCTGAAATGGTCCTGGCCTCCTGCAGGGGGGTGGACTTGAAGACCTCCAAGGTCCCTTCCGACTCTGCTGTTATGAAACGTCTCTGCCAAGAACTGGACTTTCTGGTTTTTCTTTGAAGACATTTTCCTTCTCATCCAAGAAGCTTCTTCAGCTCTGACCGGATGTTGGGGAAGGGAAGGATTTATACTCCTGTATAAATGTATTTATACTTCCATTCCCGCCCATCCACTCAGAGCTGAAGAAGCTTCTTGGATGAGAAGTGAAACGCCTTCAGAGAAAAACCAGAAAGCCCAGTTGCCTCTTGAAAAAGCACCTTTGGGACAACCAGGACCTGGATGACGGAGAAGCTCCAGAGACCGTCTCCGGCAACACTATGGCGGAGGGTGGAAGTCCAGCTTCCAGACTGGGGATTAAAAAGTCCGGACAGCCACGAGATGGGAGCTCCCACTTTCCTGCCTTCGGGGGACGATGCCGACTTTTGCCCCCACTTTTTGGTCTGTAAAAGGCCAAGGAAGAAAAGAGGGCGCGGGGCGCCAGCTGCAGCCGGACGGAGAGTGACGAGACCCCGCGGCAGGGAGCTCTCGCCGCTCCGCCCGCAATGCCCGTTGCTGCCACAGGAGGGCAGCACAGGCCGCCGATGAAGCCCTGCGCCCGCTGGCACCTTCCCCTGCCTCGCGCGACCAGGACAAGAAGGGGCAGCCGTGGCGTTTCGGGTGCAGCGCCCGGAGGGCTTCTCGGGAGCCTCGCGTGTCCGGGACGGAGCGTGGGCGCGGCGGCGTTGCCTACTCTGCGTTGTCCCATCCCTTTTGCAGTTCCAGGTGCGGTCCTGCCACGGATTTCTTTCAGAGGTTTTATTCCAGAGTTTGGCTGGCAGCTGTCCCACCGCAGCCGCGGCCCCGACTCCCCCCACGGCTCCCGGATCTTCTTCCCGGTGAGTTACAGACCTTCAAGGCTTCTGAGTGTCTGTGCGAAGCGGCTGCCCCTGGGCGGGAGAGGCTGGCCGTGGCCTCTCCAGAACCGGAGCTCCGCTCTTTGGAGAGGCGGCTTCCTGAAGGCTAATTCCGGGCAAAGAGATCCTGCGGAATCCAAATACTGAGACTTATTTTACCTCCCGGGCGGGGGTTGGGTGGTCTTCTGCCAGTCTTGCCCACCACAATGTTATTTCCTTTTGGGGTAGGCAGTATTATGCACGGGGGGTGGGGGGAAAAAAGAAATAAAAAAAGGGGGAGGGGGGAAAAGAAAAAAAAAAAAAAAAAAAAAAAAAAAAAAGGTAATGAAAAGCCAGGGGAAATGAAAAACAGCTAAAATGAGCATGGCCGGCTGGGGAATTCTGGGAGTTGAAGTCCACAGCTGTTAAAGTCGCCAAGGTTGGACACCCCTGATTTAGCAATAGCACTTGAACTTCTATTCTGCCACATAGAGCTTTTACAGCAGTCTCTAAGCGGTTTACAGAGTCAGCATCTTGTCCCCAACAATCTGGGTCCTCATTTTACTGATCTGGGAAGGATGGACAGCTGAGTCAACCTTGAGCCGGTTAGGATCAAACCCCTGGCTGTGGGCAGAATTAGCCTGCAACACTGCATTCTAATCACTGTGGCCCCATGGTTTAAAACATCATCATCTAATGTTTAAAGTACATGTAAGCATAATAGTGCTACCAATTGCATTGACAGTGCCAGAACCCAGGCCCAAAGGCTCTCTGAAATAGCCGGGTCCTTACAGGTTTCTGGGATTCCTCCTCACCTCAGGTGGTGTGATTCTGCAGAAGAGCAGAGGGCCCACCTGGCCCTTGGCCCTCCTACCATCAAACCTCCAGGCTGGCTGGTGCCGTTTCTGCTTTATTCAAAGAGAGATCCAATCTAGAAGGAAGGAGGAATTTCTTGACCGTGAGAACAATTAAGCAGGGGAACAGCTTGCCTCCAGAGGCCGTGGAGGTTTTCAAGACCAGACTGCCATTTGACTGGATGGAATGAGGTCTCCTGCCTTGGGCAAGGGGGTGGTGGACTAGAAGACCTCAAAGGTCCCTTCCGTTACTCTGTGTTCTGTTTTCTGGCAGGGCAGGAATAGCAATAGCAATAGCAATAGCACTTAGACTTATATACCGCTTCATAGTGCTTTACAGCCCTCTCTAAGCGGTTCACAGAGTCAGCCTCTTGCCCCCAACAATCTGGGTCCTCATTTTACCCACCTCGGAAGGATGGAAGGCTGAGTCAACCTTGAGCCGGTGAGATTTGAACCGCCGAACTGCAGCTAGCAGTCAGCTGAAGTAGCCTGCAGTGCTGCACTCTAACCACTGCGCCACCTCGAATCCAGGGCACAAGCTCACCTGGGAGCAAATTTCACACTACGTGCATGAACCATTAGGTGGAGACTGAGCAGGTGACCAATGACTGTAGACCGAATGCCAAAGGAGGGCCTAGGATGGAGTCCTGCTCAGGTGGTTGAGGAGAGACAAGGGATGAAGACTGAACTGCAAAGCAGAGCAAATGGGTGGAGGAGAAGAGGAAGACCGAGAAAGCTGAGGTTGGATGGGGGCTGATCAGAGCTGGAGAGAGGGAGGGGGAGAGGGAGAGGGAGAGAGGGGGCAGGTTAAGGAGGGAAGAGCAGAGATGATGAGCTGAGTGGATATGGGTGGAAGCGAGGATAGCACCATTCACTGAGGAATAACAGTGAATGGTGTAGACCAGGAGGGTCCAACCTTGCTGGCTGGAGTTGAAGTCCACAGGTATTCAAGTGGTCAAGATTGGAAGAAGCCCTGGCTTCAAGAGACTTGAACTGTTGAACCGAGGCGATGCACAAATTTCAAAAATAAAAAATTTCCTTGTTGCATCACACAATGTCTCAAGGACCCTCCACCCTAAGACTCCAACTTACCGGTCTCTCTATTGCCCCTCTTCCCCCCGCCAACCCTGTGTAACTGAGTGGGAGAATCGCCACTCCTGTCTTTTCCCACAAACATTCCTTCATTTACCTTCCATCCATGCTTTGACATCCTCCATCCATTCCCCTCCGAGGAGGCTCAGCCATTGTATTGCTCTCTTGCTGTATACCTTGAGATGGCCTCCATTGCCACACCCAAATTCCTTGGCCTTGGCGGAGCCAGTCTCTCGTCGGTGTCAGGGCTCCAAGTAACATACCCGTAGCAAACAAAACTCTGAGACATGTAAATTCCTCAAAGAATAATTTTATTGGATATGTCATATTGGCACAGGCTAGTGAAAACCGACTTTGACTATTCCTGTGGTTTTCACCTAATTAAAAGTAAAAGTTTGTCACTTTCTCAAATCAATTAGTCCCATGGTCCAATCAGGATACTGTCCAGTTGCTAGGTGACTCCAGTCCCCTCCTTCCGAGCACCTGCAGGAATGTCCTTGGTTCCGAAGAGAAAGCATTTTGTTTTGGCTACAACACCCCAACTATCTCCATTCCCCCTTCCCTATCCCTCTTCTTCAGTCTGTCAGCGCTGGTCTCAAAATGGCCTCACCCAGGCCAGCTTCAGGGCTGACCCTTGGTTGCATCATACAACGGCTTCAGTATTTTCTGCAAATCGGTCAGATTCTCTGCCCGGGACATGGCCTCACCCTCCCCTACGGTCACCAAGAGAATTGCCTTGATATTTGTCAGTAGGTGCCTGCCTTCCATTGAAGGTCTGCATATTGCAAAAGGAGGGCTGAGAAAACATCTGCAGACCCCTCACCTCCGGGACATCAACTGTTTGAACTCCTCCCCTCAGGATGGCGCTACAGGCATTGCCTGCCAAAACAGCTAAACACAAAGAGAGTTTTTTCCCCTCCTGCCCTCACTCTCTTGAACAGCTCAATCTCACAGTGCTGCCTAATGTCTGTGTATATTAACCCATGTAGTGTGGCTGTAGTAGTATTATCTATCCTTATTATTATCTTCTTTACTCCCTCCTCTTATTCTGTTGCTTTGCATATACACCAAATGCTTGTGTACCAGAGACAAATTCCTTGTGAGTCTAATCGCACTTGGCCAAATAAACTATTCTATTCTGTTCTGCCCTGTCCTGTTCTATATTCTCTTCTAGTTCTATTTCTACGGTATTATTTCTATTTCTATTATCTCTCCTCTCCTCTCCTCTCCTCTCCTCTCCTCTCCTCTCCTCTCTTTTCTCTTCTATATTCTGTTCTGTTCAACATGCATTACGTTAAGCAACCATGGAGACCATCAGGCTCTTGTTTAGCTCAGCATTGAACCATTTCATATTCTCATACAATGGTTTATTTTCATAATTCACTGCAACTATCACTTTCGGCAGGCAGCTTTCAATGCCATATTCATATGAAGCACTCCTTAATTTAAGCCTATTCATGTCATCGTATTCATTCTCCAAATCAAGACATGCACCATAAACGCCAACATTCCCCCATCCCTCTCTGGCCTGCTAAAGGTACCCCGCCCCCCCGGGGGGGGTTGTTCCCTCTCTTGCCCTCGAAGGAGGAAGGCAAAGAAGCTGATCCTGCAGCAGCTTTTGTCTTCATGGTTGCTCCCCTTCCGGTCTTCCTCTGGAGAAGACGGAAGAGCTGGTTTCCCTGTTCTCAGCACAAACGCCAGCCTGGGCTCCTCAGTGCTCTCTGAGCTGGGTTGTTTTCTGGCAGACGTTTCATTACCCAACTAAGTAACATCATCAGTGCAAGGGAGGGTGGGGTTTGCTCCCTGTTTATGCAGGGCAAACTACTATATATAAACAAGGAAGCATATTCCACTCTCTTCCAGCATTGATGATGTTCCCTAGTTGGATAATGAGACGTAAGAAAACAACCAAGCTCAGAGAGCACCCCACAGTCCTCCTCCTCCTCCTCCCTTCTAGCACTGATGATGTTCCCTAATTGGGTCATGAAACGTCTGCAAGAAAAGCAACCCAGCTCAGAGAGCAGCAAGGACTCCGTAGTTCAACCCTAAGCTACAAATACTCTCTTCTGTTGGTACGAATGCCAGCCACATACATGTTATGGTATGTTAAACAAGATGCACCGCTGATCCAAGTAAGTCAGACCGAATCCTATATTAGTCCACACCAGCAACCACCACATCCTTTCCAGAATTCCCACAGCTGCCTGGCTTTCTATTCCCCCAACTTCCTGTCTTTCTCCCCCCCCCCCCAGTTTCTTCCCCGTCCACGAGAATAGATGGATTTTCCCCCCAGCTCTGCTCTCTGATCATTCCTTCCTTTCCCTTTCATCCCAAATGATTCCACCACTTTAATTGTTAATTCCTTTCCTCTGCTAGAAGCTCCTCTCTGCTCCTTTTTATATGAAATGTCTCTTGCTCTCTTTGGCTAAATTGTTTTCAAATCCCTTTTTTCTTTCTTAACATTAATGCACCACATTCCTTTCTCTTGGGTTCCCCCCCCCTCACCTCTTTCACTTCACAGTTCGACCAAGCGGACTCCCCATCATGATCGCCAAGTCAAAAGTCCCCCAGAGGTCATCTAGGCCACTTCCCTGTCTCCTGCAGGAACCACTGGAGCATCTCCGCCAGAAGACCATCCAGCCTGTGAAGAAAATCTGCCCCTTCAGCCCAGTCAGGAAGGTCCTGCTGGTGTCCAGCCTTTGGTTTGGACCCCTGGTATCTGCTCCTGCCCTCTCAGCCTCCCAGGTAAACCTGGCAGGAAACACACCCAAAGGAGCTAATTCTACTTAGCAGAGCAACAGAGCTGGAAGGGACCTTGGAGGTCTTCTAGTCCAACCGCCTGCTCCTGCAGGAGACCCTAGACCATTTCAGATAAATGGCCATCCAGTCTCTTCTTAAAAGCCTCCAGCGATGGAGCATCTTCTACAACTTCTGGAGGCAAGCCGTTCCACTGATTAATTGTTCTAACTGTCAGGAAATTTCCCCTTAGTTCTAGGTTGCTTCTCTCCTTGATGAGTTTCCATCTGTTGCTTCTTGTCTGGCCTTCAGGTGCTTTGGAGAATAGCTTGACTCCCTCTTCTTTGTGGCAGCCCCTCAAATACTGGAAGGCTGCTATCATGTCTCCCCTGGTCCTTCTTTTCATTGAACTAGACACACCCAGTCCCCGCAGCCGTTCTTCGTATGTTTTAGCCTGCAGCCCCCTCATCCTCTTGGTGGCTCTTCTCTGCACCCTTTATTGGAAGGCTGCACGAAACAGAAAGGACAAACTTCCAGCCTCCACTTTTAATTGCCTGATCCATCAGGGCGGGTCCTTCCTAGGTTTCTTCTCTGGTGGTTTCCTAGGCAGCATCTCTCCTTCCCTTCCCTCTGAGAGGCTGTCGGGGGGGGGGGGCACAGAGAACAAACTCTTGCTCCCTCTCTCTGCAATATCTCTTCTGATGTTTGAAGACTCCTGTCATATCGCCCCTCGGCCTCCCCTCCTGCAGATCGTTTGTCACAAAATGAGGCTCAGCTCTGGGGAGGAAGCTTTATGGACACAACTGCTCAGAAGAACTGAGAACAAGAGAAAAGCAGGACCTTTTATAGGAATTTGACCACAGAGCAGGAAAACCTATTGCTCTGATTTGCTAGCAGGATCTTGGGATTCTACAGGGAAAACTGAATAACTCTGGCTAAGGATACCTGGGTTATTGTTAAGAAAATCACATTTTCCAGCAGCACTGAAAATAGCCTTTTCTCAAGATAAGGAAAATCAGAATAACAGAGTAAAAGAGTGGGAAAGAGACATTGGATGTCTTCTAGTCCAACCCCCTCCTCAAGTAGGAGACCCTAGACCAGGGGTGTCAAACTCGATTTCATTGAGGGCCGCATCAGGGTTGTGTTTCACTTTGGGGGGCCTGGGGGGGCATGGCCAGCTTGACGTCACTCATGTCAGGGGTGCCTGTGGTGGCCCGAGCGCTCTGCCAGCGAAAATGGAGCTTGGGAGGCCTCCCGAGCTCCGTTTTCGCTGGCAGAGTCACTGCGGGCTGTTCCTTCGCTGTTTCCAGGGCGGCCACGCAGGCCAGATCTAAGCACCCTGCAGGCCACATCTGGCCCATGGGCCTTGAGCTTGAACCCCTGCCCTAGACCATTCCAGACAAATGGCTGTCCGGTCTCTTCCTGAAACTCTCCAGTCATGGAGTAGCCACAACTTCTGGAGGCAACTTCTGTTCCTCTGATCAATTGTTCCACCGTCAGGAGACAGTTGGAGGAACATTGATCTGAAAATGCAGCTTCCACCCAACAACAGGAACCGGCTCACCCCAATGGGGTCAGCCCACCCCACTTATTCCGGCAGAAGAGGCAAGCTCTGGATCCTATCAGCCAAGGACCAGGGGCTGGCGAGGTCCAGGCCAAGGGGCTTTTTCACCGTGGCTCTCACCCTTTGGAATATCGAACCTCCCCAAGGTGAGATCTAGGCTCACCTCTCAGCCTTCTAAAGGAGCGTAAAAACCTGGCTTTGCCAATTGGCCACAGGCCCCAATGGGGCACCCCATTTTGGAGGTGGCTATTAAAGGCCTTACCTCCACCTCATCTATGCATCGTTCCTCATTATCTCTTCTCAACAGATCTACATCTTTGCATTCAGGGTCCAAAATATTAGAGTCTGGTCATTCAGGGAGTGATTCTTAGGCATCTTACAGAATTATTTACAAAATTACAGAACAGCAGAGTTGGAGGGGACCTTGGAGGTCTTCTAGTCCAACCCTCTGCTCAAGCAGGAAACCCTGTACCATCTCAAACAAGTGGCTGTCCAATCTCTTCTTGAAAACCTCCAACGATGGAGCACCCACAATTTCTGGTGGCAAGCTGTTCCACTGATTAGTGGTTCTGTCAGGAAGTTTCTCCTTAGTTCAAGGTTGCTTCTCTCCTTGATTAGCATCCATCTGTTGCTTCTTGTTCTGCACTCAGGTGCTTTGGAGAATAGGTTGACCCCCTCCTCTCTGTGACAGCCTCTGTGGCAGATATTGGAAGACCACTATAATGTCCCCCCTAGTCCTTCTCTTCCTTAGATTAGACATACCCAATTCCTGCAACCGTTCTTTGTATGTTTTAGCCTCCAGCCCTAATCCTCTTTGTGAAGAGAATCATCTCTTCTCTGCACTCTTTCTAGAGTCTCAACATTAACAGATTAACAGAGTTGGAAGGGACCTTGTAGGTCATCTAGTCCAACCCCCTGCTCAAGCAGGAAACCCTACACCATTTCTGACAAATGACAGTCCAATCTCTTCTTGAAAGTCTCAAGTGTTGGAGCTCTCACAACCTCCGAAGGCAAGCTGTTCCACTGGTTGATAGTTCTCACTGTCAGAAAATTCCTCCTTATTTCTAGGTTGAATCTCTCCTTGATCAGTTTCCATCCATTATTCCTTGTCTGGCCTTTGGGTGCTTTGGAGAATAGCTTGACCCCTTCCTCTCTGTGGCAGCCCCTCAAATATTGGAACACTGCTATCATGTCTCCCCTGGTCCTTCTCTTCGCTAGACTATCCATGCCCAGTTCCTGCAACCGCTCTTCATATGTTTTAGCCTCCAGTCCCCTGATCATCCTGGTTGCTCTCCTCTGCACTTTTTCTAGAGTCTCAACATCTGTTTGATATATTAGGGCAGACTGATATGTAGGTAGCTGATTCATACTGTATTGGACCATCATTCTTCTTTGTGGGTCCCCCCAGTTCTTGCTTGCAGCCAAGTGGTACTTCTTGCAGGTCTGTCCAATGCGCCATTGCTGCTACCTTGCCGTGCCATTGCTTGTAGCCAGTGATCCTGTAGGCAGCAGCTAACCAGGTGATCCACTCTGCCTTCAGCTTCCTTGCAGAGGCCACATTGGCTGCCTGTTACCGTCTTCTCAAGTCTTTGCTTTCCCCGGAAGGCCAGTGAGGCATGGTCCTGTGCGGCCAGAATTAGTCCGTCTGCCTCTTTCTCCAACTTTCCTGCTCTTAGCCATTGCCAGGTTTTGCTGCTTTGCTTGCTAGCTTTTTTTGCTTTTTTTTGTTTTTTGTTTTTTAAATGTCCTGGCCATGTAATACTTTGCCTTGCCTCTTTCGGTCCTTCGTTCATTTGGCCTTTCTTATAGGCCTCTCTGGGCTTCAGCAAGGCTTCGTGGTGGACCAGCTCCAGGGCCTCTTCTTCGGTGTCCTTCAGATACTCTTCTGCTTTTTTCCTTTTCAGCTGCTGGTGTGATGGTTACATTCCACACCCACCTATTTTCCTTGGTAGGTACAGACTGTCAACGTCGTTGCGAGGATGAAGGGCATGACTCATTGTCATTATTTTTCTGCGGTTTTAGTTCTGCTTCAGTCCAGTCCACTGTTCCATCTGTACGGCTAATGACTGGAATGGCCCAGGTGTTAATTGCCAGGATGGCATTTCCTCCACTGGATGTTAAGATCTTCTCCGCTCTTAATATTATGCATTCACTTCTAACCTTCTTCTTGACTTCTGGGTGCTGGAGGGATGCCCAGGTGTCTGTAGCAGGCATCGTCACCCAGGCTCTTGATATTATTTCCACAAGGCATCGGGATTCCTTCAGTTTTCACTATTTTTCACCCTTGGATGGTGAGGGTGGCCATTTGTCCAGTCTAAATTCCGCTCCGATATCTTGGCTCTATATATGTGGACAGTGTTTAGCAGCTATTCTGTTTCAGGTGCTGTTTTTCCATATACAGGTATTCCTCAACTTACAACAGTTCAGTGACCATTCAAAGTTACAACGTCACTGACTTATGACCATTTTTCACACTTACGACTATTGCAGCATCCCCATGGTCATGTGATCAAAATTAGGATGCTGGGCAACTGGTTCATATTTATGACGGTTACAGTGTCCCGGGGTCACCTGATCCCATTTTTGTGATCTTTTGACAAGCAAAGTCAATGGGGAAGCCAGATTCACTTAACAACCCTGTTACCTATTTAATAACTGCAGTGGTTCACTTAACAGTTGTGGCAAGAAAAGTCATAAAATGGGGCAAAATTCACCTAACAACTGTCTCACTTAGCAACAGAAATCTTGGGCTCAATTGTGGTTGCAAGGTGACAATTACCTGTCCCTTCAAATGTAAAGGAGGCGGAATAGCCTGGCAGGGGTTTCTGACGTTTGATAGCTGTGGCCTGACTTGTTCGGCATTGTGGAGAGCAGAATCGGTGGGATAACAAGCAGCGATGGTGAGAGTCCCTCAGGCAACCCCCTCCCAAGCCGTGAAGGGCTTTAAAGGTGACAACAGCACCTGGAATTGCACCTGGAAGCTCACAAAGGAGTGGTGTTATATGGACTGAATAGCCGGCACCATTTACTCTCCATGCAGCTACCGAATGCTCTTCAAGGCCAATCCCATGTACACCACATTGCAGTAGTCCAGACAGGAGGTCAGAAGGTTATGGGTGACAGTGAGCAGGGCCTCCCAGTCCAGGAATGGATGCAACTGGTGCACAAGGTGTGCAAAGGCCCTTCTAGCCACAGCTGCCACCTGGAGCCATGAATCCAGGAGGGCCCCCCAGATGGCACCCTGGGTCTATGGGAGGCCCCCCTCCAAGAGCAATGATGGATGGTCCCAGCACCAGAAGGTCCAAACACTCAAAGCCGGTCAGCCTAGCTTGGGCTGAGCCAAAGCTGTTGTGCCCAGCACCCTCCAGGCGCTGGGACAGGATGTCTATGGCATCAGTTAGGAAGCTGAAGGGGACTGGAGACGAAAGCATATGAGGAACGGTTGCAGGAATTTGGTACATCTAGTTCAATGAAAAGAAGTGTTATGTTCTAACTGTTATAACTGTGTTGCATGGTTCCAACCAGGTCCAGCGTTTGAGCGGGAAAAAGCTCAAACGCTATTGGCTGGTCTGTCTGACAGCTCCCTATAAAAGGGCAAGCTGTCAGACTGCTCTTTGCTGGTTGCTGATACAAGAGCTGAAATAAAGAGCTGCTTGGAAGTCTGTCTCCTGTCATCTCTACCCACTATCTAACAGTGGCGACGAGGGCTTGGGTTCAGGAGAACCGTGACTGCTTCTTCAGCGATTCCAACCAGCCAGGCAGCGGCCTTTCTGCCTACTCTCTGCCGCGATGTCCAACGTCCACCCACCGGCGCCTTTCGACCCGACCCGGGAGCAGCGG
>QLTV01003111.1:403131-426912 GCA_003457575.1 Thermophis baileyi | reverse complement strand
AACCACCTATGCGATTTTCTCTCCTTTTTTTTTGTAGGACACCTTTCTTTCTTGAGGGAGGCTGCCTGTCAGGCCGAAGCCATCTTATTTGGACACTTTGGCCTGCCACACTTTATGCTTTTAAAAACGTATTCTTGCTGTGGGAATTTGGGAGGGGCTATTGCATGAGGAATGTAGAAATGTAGCCATAACAAATTCCTTTAGATTCTCAAGGTCATCCTTTGTCCAGCACCTGCCCGGAAGCTGAGGGGAGTAACGGACAC
Source organism: Thermophis baileyi (assembly GCA_003457575.1). Classification (NCBI taxonomy): domain Eukaryota; kingdom Metazoa; phylum Chordata; class Lepidosauria; order Squamata; family Dipsadidae; genus Thermophis; species Thermophis baileyi. The sequence goes on along the minus strand of QLTV01003111.1, from coordinate 426,649 downwards.
GTTGGCAGAAGACGAGTGGCTAACGTGATGAACTTGTGGGTGTGGGGACAAGGGGCTTGAACTTTCAACTGGGTGGAGAAACCCTTGTAGCGTCAGATTCGGGTTTCTCACAGCTGTGCCAACATGGCTCTACTAATAAATTGGAACTTTGGGCAATACTTTGCATTGGACTCTGATTTAGGTTTAGATGCTATTTGGAACCCTGACATCTGGACTTACTACAGCTTGCAGATCCTTTGCAGTTTCAGCTTCCAGCGTAGTGCAGGTTAGAGATGTTGCTGTCACTCATTTCATCTTCTTCCGACCAGCTTCCCTTGATACAGGTAGTCCTCGACTAATGACACATTACTTAATGACCATTCGAAGTTACAATAGCACTGAAAAAAACAGTGATTAATGACCGTTTTTTACACTTATGACCGTTGCAGCATCCCCAGGGTCACGTGATCAAAATTCAACCGCTTGGCAACTGACTCCTATTTATGACGGTCACAGCGTCCTGGGATCACGTGATCCCCTTTTGCGACCTTCTGACAAGCAAAGTCAACGGGGAAGCCAAATTCACTTAACAACCATGTTACTAACTCAACAACTGCCGTAATTCACTTAACAACTGTGGCAAGAAAGGTCATAAAATGGGGCAAAACTCATTGAACAAATGTCTCACTTAGCAACATAAATTTCCCTTCACGCTTCCTGACCTGCGACCTGGCCCTCTGGTCTCCAGTCACACATGGCACATCCGCCTGGCATGTTCTGTCATTCTCCAATTGGACCTGATGATCCAAGTCCTCAGCTTCTCTTCTTCCGCCTGAGCGCTTGGAGCAAAGGCCTGGAGGATTGTCCTCTTACAGGACTGTCCACCGAGTCTCATTGATACTGTGTAGTCATTGATGGCATTGCATTGATTGCGGCCAAGTATGGATCTTGCTATTCCAGTCTGGAAGTTGAGTCATGACAACTGGACTTCTTTTCTTGTGGATTCAAAATGCTTCCAACCAACAAGGAAAGGAGCCCAGTTGTCATGACTCAACCTTCAGACAAGTCTACCTGGATAGCTGAGAATCTTCTTGCTATGACTCTTTTCTCAATAAATTCATTTTTCTATCTAGCGATTTGGCCTCTGTGGTTCAGGAGGAGCACTTCACATTCAACCTTCCCCGTGCACACGAGCCCAGGTGTTCCAGGACTGGCACAGATTTATTAAAGTTGGTTGGGGTTGTGTTGACACAAGGACTCCCCGTTGGGTTGAGGGTTGGGAGCCTCACCTGAGAAGTCAACCTTTGGACGGTTGGTTCAAATTCCTCTTGGCGACCCTACAGCCAAGTTCACCAGATCATAGTGGAGCAGGAACTGGGGTCCCAAGCCGGACCTGCTTTCTTCTGGGTTCCCTCAGAGAGAATTCACACACTGTTTCTCCAGCCGCTGATGGTCCAACTGCCTCCAAGGAGTGGCTGTTCCCTCTTATCCTGCTGTCCCAAAGGTGCTTTTTCAGGAGGCAACTGGACTTTCTTGGTTTTTTTTCTTTTGAAGATGTTTCGCTTCTCATCCAAGAAGCTTCTTCAGCTCTGACTGGATGGTGGGGAATAGAAGGATTTATATTCCTTGAGGACAGCTGGTCATTTGCATCCTTTTAGATTTAGAGGGTCACTTGGAGGCCGCTTGGAGGTTTATCTGTGTCCTCCTCAGGGTCACCTGAGAAGTGCAAATGGTTCCTGTAGTCAGCAGTTTTTCCTCTGGAAATCCCTTCCTACTCCCCCACCATTCCAAGGGTGTTCATCCCAAATTGTATAGCTAAAAGTCTGTAGAGATTCTCAGTCATCCAGGTCATGGGCACGCTTTGAATGGTGTGGGAGTAGGAAGGGATTTCCAGAGGAAAAAAATGCAGACTACAGGAACCAGGAGCAGCACTCAGCTGCTCTGGGCAGCTCACAATTAAAAACACATATTACAATTAAAATCTTAAGAACATTTTAAATCAATAGCCATAGCACTTAAACTTATATACCGCTTCACAGTGCTTTTACAGCCCTCTCTAAGCGGTTCACAGAGTCAGCCTGTTGCCCCCAACAATCTGGGTCCTCATTTGATCCACCTCGGAAGGATGGAAGGCTGACTCAACCTTGAGGCGGTCAGGATCGAACTGCTGGCAGTGGGCAGAGACAGCCTGCAATACTGCATTCTGACCAGTGAGTCTTCACAGCTCTTATAAATAAAACAGTAAAAACCATTAAAACAATAAAAAAACATTAAGATGTCTAATATCCTTGTTTATTGTATATATGCTAAACAAATAATCAAATTAACAAAAAAATGGAGACCATGTGTCCAGAGGGTCTGTGTGGTTATGGCTGCCATGGTGTGATAACAACACTGCCTACTATTTATCTTGATTATTTTTTTTTGCCATAAAACCTATGGACCCCCCCACCCCCATCATTTGCCTCAACAGTAGGATGGGCAGCATAACAATTTAACATTTCCCCCTTACTTTCTGTATGAAAATGACATTATTTCATTGTTCGATGTTTCCTCAATCAATCAGTATAGAGCTGGAAGGGACCTTGGAGGTCTTCTAGTCCAACCCACTGCTCAAGCACGAGAACTGATATCATTTTCAGACAAATGGTTGTCCAATCTCTTCTTTAAAACTTCCAGTGTTGGAGCAACCACAACTTCTGGAAGCAGGAGTTTCCACTGGTTGATTGTCCTCACTGTTAAGAAGTTTCTCCTTAATTCCAGGTTGCTTCTCTCCTTAGTTAGTTTCCATCTGTTGCTTCTTGTCCTGCCTGCAGATGCTTTGGAGAATTGGTGGACCCCGTCTTTCTTTGTGGCAGCCCCTCAAATACTGGAAGACGGCTCTCGTGTCCCCCCTGGTCCTTCTTTTCATTATAGACATGGCCAATTCCTCCATCGTGTTGAAAAAGACGAGGCCCATTTAAACCATTTCTTGAGAGGCTCTGGGCCCTTGGCTCATAGCAGGGAGACGTTCACATCGCCTCCGATCCAAATACAGCAATGGAAAAGAAAGAGAAGAGCTGAGTCTGAAGGCACATTTGCAGGGGGAGATCTAGCAGAGGATCTTCTACGATCCATTGTCCAAGATCCATTGTCCAAGATCTGCCGCCCAGAGTCCCTTGGGAGTTGGGCGGCATAGAAATTTAAATAATTGAATTGAATTAAATCCCAAGATTCCGTTTGTTGAACACACACACACACACACCCGTCTCTGCTCCCCACTCCGCCTGATCTCTGCAGGGATTAATTCAGCCCAGCCTGTTTGGTGGGTTGGCTACACTGCACTTTTGGGGGGCAGATTATTCTGCCTCCTTTTGGTCTAAGAGTGCGACTTTTATTACATTGCCAGGCGCTGCAGGAAGAGGGCTGTGGGGAGAGCAGCCCCCAGCCCCTTCATACCGGCCCAGGGGGCCTTTAAGACCAGGGGTCTCCAAACTCGGGAACTTTAAGACTTGTGGACTTCAATTCCCAGAATTCCTCAGCCAGCCATGCTTCCGCCAAGAAGCCATCTTGGCTGAGGAATTCTGGGAGTTGAAGTCCACAAGTCTTAAAGTTCCCGAGTTTGGAGACCTCTGCTTTAGATAATCAAGGCAGAGCCACCTTTCTCCTTGGGCCAAGAAAGGGGAGGGCCCTAACGAAGACCCGCCCCCCTTTAGCTGCCTGGGGGCCGGTGTGGGCCTGTGTTCCCTCTCCAGCCCAAGAACAGGGACCCTCTGGGTCCCGCGGCCTGTGCGTGTGCCCGGGGGGAGGCCCGTGAGTCTTCCCCACTGCACCGGCTGAAGCAAAGGGAAACAAAGGCCCATCTTGGTGGAAGGAGCCTCTTTCCTCGCCGGCCTTTGTCTTTGGGGGGCAGGAATCGAATTCAGCTCATCAGCCAGAAAGAAGCCCCCCCCCTCTTGCCTCCTTCCGCCTGAGGTTTTTCGAGGGGCAACAAGGATGCCGAATGCTGACTCGCCCCGGGTTTGCCCTTGCTTGAAGGAAGCGGCCGGGAAAGGAGCCGCCCCCCCCCTCCCAGGGAGAAGACGCCCCAGCCAGCCCAGCTCAAGGGCTGCGGTGCCGGGGAAAGGGGCCTGCTTCTCCCCAACTTCTCTCTCGTGACCCAGCAAGAAAAGTCTGAGCAGAGCAGCCAAGAGGCGGCGGCGGCGGGGGGGGCACCTGGACCTGACTTGGGAGTGCCCCCCCTTTCCTTGAGTTGCAGCTGCAAAACCGCTGGAAGGGACCAACGGGGGAGACGGGCAGAGCGCCTAAACTGGGGCCCTTAGTGATTGGGGGAGGGGAGGCAGATGGCAGGAGTTGGTAACCCGCGGAAGGGGCTGTGGGGCCGCCCCTTACCCAGCCAGCCTCTCGGAGGAGAGCCGGGCAAGTGAGAGAAAAGGCCCCTGGCCCAACGCCGCCTAGACTGGAGGTGCCGGCGAGGCGGGGGGGGGCGGCTCTGACTCTGTTTGCAAGAAATGTGTTCTGCCCATGCTCCGGAAACCCTGGCCGCCGCCGCGACCGCGCTCAAAATCGAAGCCGCTTTCAATAATGCGGGGCGAAGGGAGCACCCGGGGGCGCGAGTGGGCAGGACGGAAGGGGGGGGCAGCAAAGCCGATTTTCCACCCCCGCCGCCTTTTTCTCGCAGGCCCTTCTTCCCCCTCCCGGCAGTTCCGCCGCAGGGAAAGGCGGATTCCGGGGGCCTCGGAGCCAGGAGCGGCGGCGGGGGGGGGGCCGGCAGCGACGCTCCGCAGACTCCTGGCGCAGCCGCCTCCATCCGCGGTTGCCATGGCGACAGTGCGGATGCTTTTCCAGGGCAGCGAGGGAGGCCAGGGGGAGGGGGGCGGCCTCCAACGCAAACAAGCTGTCGGGTGGGGGGGGGACGGGACGAGGCCAAGCGCGCCTTCCAGGCCCCCCTCTAAGCGGGCGCGGAGGGGACTCGCTCCCGTCCTCCGCGGCTCCAGGACTTTGGTGCGAAAGTCATTCCCCCCCCCCCGAGAGAGAAAAGCGAATCTCTTCCGCGCGTCTCAAGGGCGCCGCAGCCCGAGTGGAGCAGCCGAGCGGGGTCCCCGGGCCCTGCGGGTCTCCTGCCCCGCCGGGGGCTCCGTCCCAGCCAGGACCAGCGCAGTCTCCGGGCGGAGTCCGAGCCCAGGAAGCTGAAATGCCGTTCCAGAACCGCCCCGTTATTGCGGGGGGGGGGCTAATTAGGCGGAAACAGCTCCTGGCATGCAAACCCCTCCAAGAAGAGGAGACGGGCCCTAATGGCCCGGATCCCCCCCGGGCGCCTCCCCCGTGGGCAGAGTCCGGCCCAGGTCCAAGCCGGGGGGGGCGCCGCTCCTCCGGAGTCCGGCGCCTTTTGGGCACCGCAGCGCCGGCTCGCCATTCATTGCGGCAGAAGCGGGGGGGGGGGCGAGGCGCGGGCAGCGGGAAGAAAAGGCTCCCCGCGACGCCCGCCGGTCTCTCCCCTTCCCCTCCTTGGCCCCCCTCCCGCGGTGGGGCCAGGCTGGGCTCACGGGGGAGGGGGCGAGCGGCGGGAGGGGGGCGCAGGCCGGGCAGCCGCGGGGCTTGGGAGGAGAGCCTGGCCGGCTGTCCAGGAGTCCTCCTCGCCCTTGACGCCTGCAGAAGCCTGACAGGTAGGACTGGCTCGCCAAAGGCCACTCGGGGCGGAAGGAGCCTCCGAGGCCATCTAGTCCGACCCGCCGAAGTCCCTAAACCCTACAAGTCCTGCATGAAGCCCGGCAGCCTCCCCCCATCCCTGTGTCTGCTTGCGCTGGATGGAGGATTGGTTTGACCCCGACGGAGGCAGAAGCTGCGCGGGGAGGGGGGGCGGAGAAGGGAGGGCTGGGCTGTCGGTTCCGGTGCGTTTGCGTAACTGCCGAACGCGGTTCAGGCTTCCTCCTATTGAATCTAATTAGCGACGAAGCGCTGTGGGTTGTTGTGGGGAACAAGGCGGGCGGGGAGCGGGGCGGACTGACGCCTCAGACCCATTTTCTTCCTCCGGCATTCCGCAAAGCGAGCGAGGGTAGAGTGGGCAGGAGGGCTCGCGGTTCACAGGCCCGAGCGAAGCTCCTGCGATCATCAGCCCCTCTCGCCCCAAAAGCGCGCTGGGTCTGTCCCGCCCCGATCCGTAGCGGTATGGCCTGAGGCGCGGGACGGCAGCCGCTGGGACTCCCAGGGGCCATCTAGTCCGACCCGCGGCTCGGAGGGGGGGAGCAGAGGCGAGCCTAGAGGGACTGCCGTGGTTTCAGGCGCGCAGGAAGATCGCCCCCCTCCTGCTTCCCGGACAGGCTGTCCAGCCACTTAAAGAAGCTCTGCACCTGCCCGCCCTCCCCCCCCCAACTGAACAAGGGGCGCTCGGACTCCCTTTTCCCACCGCCCGGAGCGCTCCCCCTCTTGCTTGCTTTTCTCTGCGGAATAATGGACCCTCCAGCCGCCCACACTGCGCGCCTGCCGAAGTCCTTCACATCCCCGCAGGAAGACCCCGCCGCACTGCAATGCAGGGAGCTCGGGCTCCCTGGGGGGGGGACGGCCCGGCCCCAGAGCTCGCTCGCAGGCGTGGGGGGCGGACGACCCCCAGACCCCCAGGGCAGCGCTTGGCCTAGAAAACGCTCGGGCGAAGGTTGTAAGGCTAGGCGCGTCCCTGGAGGCTGCAGCAGGGCCTGGGGATGTGGGGGGGGGGCAGGCCCCCTGCCGCCGCAGCTCGGTCCTTGGGAAATTTCGGAAGAGGGTGAATTGTACAGCGGTTGCCGAAAGCAGCTGATCGGCAGCCCCAGAAGCAAAGGGGGGGGGGTCGCCGCTTCGGCCAATGGCAGAAGCGCAACACGGTCGGTTCCGCTTCGGCTTAACGTTGCTGTGTAAACGGGCCAATTCTGAACCGACCTAAAGAAACAGAGACTCGGTCGGATGTACAAACCCGGGTCACGTGATTGTACGAGGACTCTAACACGGGGAGGGGGAATTCCTGCAACGAGGCCTGTTGGGTGGGCTTCAACCCTGTTTTCCTGTTTTCAGGCCAAGTCACAATAAAACATCATTGATAAATAAATGCACGTAACAGATTTGTTGGCCTGGATTGTTATAAAACACCAAGTTTTAGCTAAGGTGGGATATAAGTCTGTCGGTTAATATAAATACAAGTAAATAAACCCAGTCCATATAGTAACACCTGTTTAAATGGGGGACTGGAGACGGCAGGGAGACCGAGGAGGGGGCCGACGCTGCCCACCGAGGGATGCTGGCAGGTCCATCCCGGAGGCCGCATGGGATGGGGGGAGGGGCAGAACTGCCTTGGGCAGGGGTCTGAGTTGCAATACTGAAGTGCGGAGGAGTCTGCAGCCCTCCGCCCGGCTCTGAAGCATCTCCTGTCCAGAGGGTAGGGCGGTGGGCCACGACTCCCAAGCAGGGAGGCAAGATACCCCTGTGCCCGCTGCCAAGGGCCTCTTGGGCATACGCCTGGATCCGAGAGGAATGGCAGGGGGTGGTGCCCTGCCGGTCCATAGCAATGGCCTCTCTGGGCCAAACAGCCTGATTGTCGGCCTTAGCAAGTTCCAGCCCCTGGGAGGAAGACCCTGGGAGACGCTAGCTGATGCCCGAGGAAATGAAGCCCTCCCAGGTTGCCCTCCACAGAGCCCGCTCATGTGCCCGGTGCCCTGCCTCCTGGTATGAACCCCGAAACACCCAGGAAATGGCAACACTCAGCAGGGGGTTTTCCCTGCCTTTGGCCAACTCGATCTCCCTGCCTTTGGCCAAGATCCTCTCCATCACCTCCGGGGACCAGTTCTGTGGTCAGAGGAGCCGTCGGCTCTCCTGTCTGGATCACCTTGTTAATGATATAGATCATACATATCTAGGTCCCATATAGGGTTGGAAGGGAGGAGTTCTGATTCCACAGAGCAGGGAATTGCCCGTTTCCTTGTCAACTGCCCAGCCCAACGCGGCCCGATTGCCTCTCAGCCGGCTTCTAGGTGGTTCATCCATCCGGTACCAGAAGCTCCTTAGTTTGGCCCAGACAGGAGCATCCGAGGTTACTGTCCCCTTGCTGGAAGGAGGGAGTGGATTCAGATGGAATTTTCCACAGTGCTTCAGAGGAGGGAACGGCTGCTGTTTTCCCAAATAGAGGATGCTCCCTGCACTCTCTCTCTCCCCCCCCTCTCTCCCTCCCTCCCTCTCTCTTTCTCCTCTTCATTAATTTAAATGCTAGCTGCCAGTTTCCAGCAAGGGGGAACTTAAAATCTGGGAATTCTTAGAATTCTTAGCAGGGTCAACATGTTTTGGAGAACTCCCTTCCTTGATTTTCACTTATTTGGGATAACAGTTCCTGGGCAAACGTCAGGATTGCATCAACCATGAGCTAACCGGAGTAGCAGCGGAGACTGGAGCAAAACACGCTCACAGGTCCCCAAAGTGGCCCCACCTGAGCCTCTGAACTGGATATTTACTGTAATCTGTAAATCAGTGACTTAAGGTTAGTCCTGAAGCAGCCACCAGTAGGCTGGTGACACCCAATTTTTGCAAGCAAGTGCCAAACCAGGCATACTGGACAATCAACAACCCCCCCACCCCCCACCCCCGATGTGAATGACTGAAAGAGTCGCTGATCCTATGCGCAACTCTGGGGGAGCCGAGCCGCGTGGGGTAGAGGCAGCCAAGGTGGACCCAGCTAGAAGAGGAGCCAGAACTGGACCGGCCCTGGGAGATGCGGCCGGTCTGGAGGGGTAGGACGGGCTTCGACAGAGGCAGCTTCCAGCAGAGGCTGCCCTGGAGAGCTGGGCTGAGAGGGATGGAGGTGAGGTTACGGGCGGCTCAGAATGAAGGGGGAGCCGGAAGCAGCTTATGGGGGGGGGGCATGTCGTGGGGCAGGCTCGCCTCTGTCATGCCACTCGGACCTGCACCCAGTACGGAAACTCAGCAGTGGGAGGCGGTGACCGAAGGACCAAGGGGGAGAGCCCTGGGATGGCTAAAATACAAAGGTCTTCAACTGACAGCCGTCCCCTCGGAAGGGAGAAGAGGGGCGAGTGGGGGCTAGCGGCTGTGCCTCTCTTGCTGTCTTCTCCTTCTCCTCCTTCTCCTTTTCCTTCTCCTCCTCCTTTCTTCTCCTCCTTCTCCTTCTTCTTCTCCTTCTCCTCCTTTCTCCTCCTCCTCCTCCTCCTTTCTCCTCCTCCTCCTCCTCCTTCTTCTTCTCCTTCTCCTCCTCCTCCTCCTCCTTTCTTCTCCTCCTTCTCCTTCTCCTTCTTCTTCTCCTTTTCCTTCTCCTTTCTTCTCCTCCTTTCTCCTCCTCCTTCTTCTTCTCCTTCTCCTCCTTTCTTCTCCTCCTTTCTTCTCCTTCTCCTCCTTTCTTCTCCTCCCCCTTCCCCTCCTTCTCCTCCTCCTTCTCCTCCTTCTCCTTCTCCTTCTCCTCCTCCTCCTCCTCCTCCTTCCCCTTCCCCTCCTCCTCCTCCTCCTCCTTTCTTTCTTTTTCCCCTCCTCCTCCTCCTCCTTGATAAATTGACTTCTTCTTCTTCTTCTTCTTCTTCTTCTTCTTCTTCTTCTTCTTCTCCTCCTCCTCCTCCTCCTCCTCCTCCTCCTCCTTCTCCTCCTTCCTCCTTCCTCCTTCCTCCTCCTTCCTCCTTCCTCCTTCCTTCTAGGTGAGCCTGAAGGTGGAGTCAGGTGAGGACCCCAGGGTCAGGTGAGGGGGCTGCTGCTGTCAGCAAGAGGGGAGGCACCTGAGCAGATGGCAAGAGCCCAGCAGGTAAAGAAGGGGATCTAAGGGGAAATCGGGACACCCATCAATTTGTGTGGTTGGGGGGGGGAGCTGTCCACCCAAGGAAGTGCTGATGCTCTCCGGCCAGGCCGGGCCCTCCTTCCGCCCTCCCCGGTTGGATGTGCGACCTTCTCTGGGAATCAGCCAAGCTCCTCAGGACTCACTTTGGAGGGGGGGGAGGAGCTCCGTAGTAACAGCAGCAACGCACCGCAAGTGGTTTTACTCTTCCTAATAGGAAAAAAAAACTTTAAAGTGTTCGTGACTCGCTAAACTTGGGCAGAGGAAGCAGCCAAGCTGCCTTTGCCCTGCCATTCCCAGTCTCGTGTCTAGAAGGGTCTGAAGCATCCCGAATGCCACGTCCAACGGGCCACTGCCCACCTCCCCTGGTTTGCAGGTGTCACCTGGAGAAAAGAGGGGGAGAGCCAAGGAAAGGCATGTTGAGCTGCGCAGTGCACGTTGCCTGGCCTTGAGACCCAGAGATGGGAAGGGCTGCTCTGATCTTCTCCTGCCAAAAACGGCCCCTTCCCCCGAGCCATATTTGAGAAATGACTCTAGACTTTGGGAAGGAAAATAAAGTTAACTGAAGTTCGGGCCGCTGCTCACCTTGGCACTAGCCGAGAAGCTGCCCCCCCCACCCGTCCTTTAGCAGGTGCCGCTTCTCTTTAGGGTCTCCAGGGCTGATTCCCCCTCCCCCACATGCAGCCAGGATCTGGGAGGCAAAGGAGGAGTGGTAGATGGAAACTAGGTTGGCACCACTAGGCATTGCTTCCTCTCCATCCTTTGCCGGACTTGGCTGAATCCCACCCAAGGATGTCCGGTGCCTCCAAAGTGGCCACGAAGGCATGGCGGAGCTCTCCCAGGCTCTCGCTCCCCCTCCCGTCCGCCGGTTATAAATAGCTGCCTCTGCCCGTTCCCTAAATTTCCCGCTGACGTCGCGCCCACGTCATTGCGTAGGCTGCTGCTTTTCTGTGAATGAGCCGCGAGATCCCCGTTACTACGAGCCGGTCTCTATAAAAACCTCGACGGCGCCAGAAGCAGCTCCGCAGCCCACCGCGGCCGAAGGACGTCACCGCTCCTCTGCCGGGAAAGGCGCGCTGCCCGCGGGACGACCGGAGGGAGAGACGACGGCAAGGAGCGCAGCCCGAAGACCGGCGGGGGTGGACTGCCGTCCGGGCAGGTAAGAACTGCGCCACCCAAACCCCCGGGCCGGACGGATCCGGCCTCCCGGCCCCTTGGCAGCGCGGGGCCCGGTCTCTTCCCCCTCCCTCCCCCCGCTCCGCGCCGTCTGGCTTCCGACGGAGCGCCACCTCCGAGCCCTCCGGCTTGCGGTCGGTCCCAGGCGGAGTGGGGCCCGTAGCCCCTCTCGGCGAAGCGTGAGTCAACCCGGACCCCATTGGCTGCCAGGGCGAGCACGTGGGTCCGGAGAGCAGCCCGCAAGGCGCTGGGCAGCGGATCCGACTCCCCTGCCCCCGAATAGTCCCGCGCGTGGGGTTGCTCTCCGAGCAGGGTCGGAACCTTTGGGGGGCTCAGCTGGACAGACGAGGGCCGGAGAGGGGGAGGGCGGCACTTTTCCCCGCGGTCAAAAGCCTATTAGAGTCTGGTAGCAACAAACACGCGGAGGGGGGGCTACCTTTGGATATGGTCACGCCTCCCTAACCCAGAGAGAGCACAAGGTGGGGGGGACTGGGAGATCATCCTTCTTGGCGCCCCTCCTCCCCCTGCGGATCCGCCCCTCCGCCGCCGCTACCTGTTGCCGGGCGTCCACCAGCCGTCCCTGCCTCTTTCAGTGCCGCGGGGGGGGGGGGACGACGACACTCCTATTTCTCCGCCCCCAACCTACCTGAAAGGCGGCGGCATAGCAGCGTTTGCTAGGGAGGCGCTCGAATCACCTTGAGCCGAAGAAGCTGCCAGAAGCCGGGGACCGGGGGCGCCAGCCGCCAGCCGGTTCTGCCCCCTCCCTCGGCCCGCGAGGCCGAGCTTTCGCCTCTGTCTCCGCCCAGGGAGGGCGGGGAGTGCCCCAAAATGCAGGGTTGCCAAGACGGGGAGAGAAAAGGCCAGATACCCCCACCCCAGGCCTTCTCCATTCGGGGAGGGCTGTGCGTGGGAGGGGGCTTAAAGTCTAGGGAAGGGGCTCGCTCTCTTGCCGCCTTTGGTAGCGCGCACAGACCGTCCTCAGCTCCGGAAGTGACACTCGGATTGTGATCATGAATCGGAGTTTTTAAAGGGTGGAGCAGAAGCCGCGGAGCCCCTCCCCTCCAAACACCCCCGGACCTTTTCCCGTGGAGAGGCGAGCAGTCAACGGGGTGCGAAGCGCTTAGACTCGAGGCGCAGAATGAGCCGGGAGCGAGGATTAGCCGCGATCGTGAGAAGTCGAAGCAAGCAAGCAAGCGTGTTTCCTTTGAATGGCACAGCAGCGGCGGAGACCGGGCGGGGGGTTCTTGGGCTCATTGCCTGCCGAGAGCTTTGCCCAGGAAGTAACCATGTGCCCCTGGCTCCCCCTTGGTGAGAAAGGAAAGTGTGCCCGCCCAGGGGGCTCTGTCCGAAGACAGCCGAACCGCCCCTCCCGCCCCCGGTCAGCTCGTCAGGACCTTGGCTCTAGACTGCTTACTGCTACAGGTGTGACAGGCACAGTAACAGTCTACAGTCATGGCCACTGAAGTCTGGCAGCGTCAACGGGGCTTTCGCCAGCAGCCGGGTGGGGGTGGGGGTGGGGGGGGAAGCAAGGAACAACGCTCCCCGCCGCCGCAAGGAAGCTCCGAGGCTGTGGAAACCTCGGGCAAGTCACGCGACTGGGCCTCGGTATTCCTGGCTGAGAAATGGAACTTCATTGCTTTCCCAAGTCTAGTGCCTTCAACCCCGCAGTTTGTTTATTACATTTCCCCATCTCTCCCCCCAGCTAATCTCTACCTTGGTAGGGCTGGGTACAGACCTTGATTTATCAGCCTCGGTGTTCCTCGCCTTTAAACGGGATGATAAGCGGACCGTGGAGTTTCCTCTGCTATTTGCATCCGCAGCTTTAAACTCTCCTGTTTGCTAGCGCTGCGGAGCTGTGGCAGCCTGACAAAAGACTTCCCCTCCGGAAGTTGTGGGGGCTCCATCCCTGGAGGTTTTCAAGAACAGTTTGGACAGCCATATGTCTGAAACGGTATAGGGTTTCCTGCCTGAGCAGGGGGTTGGACTAGAAGACCTCCAAGGTCCCTTCCAACTCTGTGATTCTGTGAAAAAAGCCAAGCAGGGCCTCTCAGCTCCCTCATGGTGCTTCCTGCTCTGTTTGGCCAAGAGTGAAATGAGCCCATTTTAAATCAAGACACGGGGGGGGGGAGGGAGGCTGTTGGCAAAGGCAGGGGGTCAGGGTGGATCAAGATCTTTGCATAGGGGAGGACTTGCCGGTGGTCCTGGCAGGAAATTGCTGCTTTGTCTCTCTGGCTCCTTTCTCCTTTGGTGGGGGAGGGAGGCACCAGAGGGCCAGTTGTCCTCCAGGCAGGGCCCTGGGTGAGGAGGGGGCAGTGGAGGGACACGGAGGCGTTGGAGGTCTTCTCTTTTTGGAGGGCAGTCGCAGGGGGCCTTGGCGGTTATCAATCCGTGATCAAGATGGCAACCGATGACCCCAGAGGGCAGCACCAGAGGCTCTGTGGTCAACCCAGAAAGAAAACGGAGGCCAACAGGAGAACCCCCAAAGGGGCTGAGGGGTCCTGGAAGGAGGGAGATCCAGGGGAGAGGACCCCCAGGTGGCCCCAAACACCCCATAGCCCTGGGGCACGAACGCTCGGGAAGGAAAAAGGGGCTTCTTTTAGTCGTCTTGAAGAAAAAGAAAAAATCAGGAGGCCAGCGCCTCCTTCAGAAGGCAAAATCTAAAGGCAACGAAGGCAGAGGTACCCCATTTTTGTTATTTTGGGGACACAAGCAATATGTGTTCCTTCAGGAGACCCAAAAGGCAAGATGGAAGCCAGAGATTATAAGATTATAATAATAATCAGGGAGAATTATAAACATTTTTCAGTTTTTTAAATTGTTAAATGTTTTTTGAACATTTCTAATACAGGTAGTCCTTAACTTACAACGGTTCATTTAGTGACCATTCAAAGTTACAGTGGAACTGAAAAAAGTGACATGTGTGGTTTCCACACTTACAACCGTTGCGGCATCCCCGTAATCACGTGATCAAAATTCGGACACTTGCCACTCAGGGGTGGTTCTAACTTACCTCGACGCCAGTTCGCTTCCTCCTGCGCCGTGTGGCTCATGCGCATTGCGTGCCGCGTGGCCGTGCCGTGCGGGTGTGTGGGCGCTTTGCGCGTGCAGCCACGCATGTGCAGTGCAGAAAACTCGGCATCTGCACATGCGCAGAAGCAAAAACTAGCAAAAAATTCCAAAAATAATTTTTTTTTATTTTTTCCCAAAAAAAAGATGGCAGCGTCCACGGACTGGCCCCGACAGAACCAGCTCCGTGACATCACCACCGGTTTACTACCAGTTCTATAGAACCGGTGCGAACCGGGAGGAACCCACCTCTGTTGCCACTGGCTCATATTTATGACGGTTGCAGCGTCCCGGGGTCACGTGATTCCCTTTTGCGACCTCCTGACAAGCAGAGTCAATGGGGAAGCCGGATTCACTTAACAACCGGGTGACTGACTTAACAATTGCAGTGATTCACGTAACAATTGTGGAAAGAAAGGTCGTAAAATCGGGCAAAACTCACTTAACAACTGTCTTGCTTAGCAACAGAAATTTTGGGCTCAGTTGTGGTTGTAAGTTGAGGATTATCTGTATTGTACATCCCCCACAGTGACAATGGACACAATGGACGGTGTTGTGCGTCAACCAAAGGCCTTCAATTGTTTACAAGAATCTAAAAGGGTCCCAAGGCCAAAGTGTTGGAGTCCCAGGGAAATGGAAGAGCCAGCTCAGCCCTCCTGGGTTAAGCAGCTTTAAAGGAACACAGTGATTACTCGTGTTGATTTGACAAGGAGAAAGTTTGCCAGATTATCCTTCATCTGATATTTGTCTGCTTTCTCTGGTAATAACTAAGATTGCAATCCAAGAAACAGGTGTCTGAGATTTTAGCAGACTTATTAGGAATGTAATTAATTAGATTTATTAGGAAAATAGTAAGGTGGCAATACAGGAATTGTTATAAACATTTTCCTTTTCAAACTTCTACAGAGTGGGGAATCAAAGCATTTAAAGACTTGTTCTTTTTCTTGTACTGTTTGAGGCCTGGATCTTTGGAAGACGAACCAGACTGGATTTGTAGATAGCTTGGAAATGGTTCCTAACCAATTTATCAGCCAGCTCTCACAGTAGCTTTGATCAGCCAGTTTCCTCAGTAGACAGTGGGGATGCGGTAGGTGTAATATGTCTTCATTTCTGCAAAGCTTGGTTTCAAATTACAATGAGCAATCTAACAGAATCATAGAATAACAGAGTTGGAAGGGACCTTGGAGGTCTTCTAGTGCAACCTCCTGCTGAGGCAGGAAACCCAATATCATTTCAGACAAGTGGCTGTCCAATCTCTTCATAAAAGCCTCCAGTGTTGGAGCATCCACAACTTCTGGAGGCAGGCAGTTCCACTGATTGATTGTTCTGTCTAGTTAAGTGGGAAGTGGATTTCCTTATATTAAAGTGATTACATAGCTGATCTGAACAGTGACCAAAGGCCGGTCATGGTTCCTCAACAAACGAGAGAGAGGAGGGGGCTGTCATATATTCAGTCTTCTTCTCATCAGTATGTTTACTAATTATATGAAGGAGGACACGGAGGGAATGTTTATCTAATATGCAGGCATTAGCCACAGAGTGGAATGAGGTTTACTGACAGAAAGTCAGCATGGATTCTTCAAAGGGAAATCTTGCTACATCAACTTCTGGAAGCACAGGCAGATGGTAGAGGTATTTGGTTGAGGAATTATAGACTTGTCAGCTTAACTTTGATATTTGGGGAGATTCTAGTGCTGATAATGAAGGGATCAATCAGTTGGCACCTTGGGAATAACGCAACTATTAGAAATGGACTAAACCTATCAGACTAAACTTTATTTTTGTCAAGTAATTTAGTTAAAACAGACAGACTGCTGTGGACATCATATACAGTATTTTCATTTCAGCAAAGCAACTAACGAAGTACCCCCGTATTGTGTTCTTTAGGAAACTGTTTAATTGTTTGGATGGTTGAGAATTCAAGAGATCCGTACTGGATCTGCCTTGAAAAGACCTTCAGAATTGCTCGCCCATCATCCCTGCTCAAAACAGAGAGAGCTATCGCAAGGTTCAGTCATGCTGGGTTCTCCTCCTTCAGCGTTATTAATCGTGTGGATTAAAAGATGAGGGAATACTTTTCAGATTTTCAAATAACGTGGCATTATCTGGGATAAATAATATGCTAGAAGGAAGGATTAGGATTACAAACAATCTTGATACATTAAGGAAACAGCCTGAAATTTAATGCACAATTCTCTACTTAGGAAACAGAAATCAAACGAAGGTACCCAGATTGCTAATAAAGAGCAATAATAACACAGGATCCAGTGTGGGTCGGTCACCAGGACCAGAGGCTTTGCCTTCCGAGGTTTCTGACTCGTGCTAGAGCCCATCCTGAGGGAATTTCTGTGACACACTCCGCTGGAGAGAAGTTCCCTCAGGATGATGGGCTCCAGCAAGAGTCAGAAAGCTCAGAAGGCAAAACCTCTGGTTCTGGTGACGGATCCACATTGGATCCTGCAACATTATCCTGGGTAGACGTATATTTGCCTTCATTCGTGAGTAGTAAAAACAATTATAAATGAAAATAGATTGGGGCTTTAGCTAACTACAAATGAATTGTAAGCCAGCAGGCCAATATGGCTATAAAAAAGCTAAATTTAAGTTTAGCCTCCCTCTGCAGAAGTACAAATCACAGGTGAGGTGTTCCACTTTATTTGCTTTGGTCAGGCCTACCAAGTCCTGTATCTCGTGTTGGGCACCTCACTTTATGGTCACAGAGAATTCAGAACCGCTTCAGAGGAGAGGAATGAGATAATTAGAGGACTAGAAATGGAACAGATGGGAATGTTTAGTCTCTTGAGGCAAGTCAGCCGTGGATCAGAAGGCAAGGCATAGGGAATCACCGGTCTGAGTTATGGGACAGCAGATCAGTAGAAGAAAAAGTTCCTAAGTATTTTCCCCAGACTGACAATTGAGTCAAGCACCCAGAGAGTGGGGGTGGGCTTCCTTCGCTAGAGAGGTTCAAATGGAGGTTGGAATCCCCTTTGCTGGGATGCTTTTCATGCACTGAGAAGAGAGTTGGACTTGATGACCTCAAGGGAACCTCCCAACTCAAGGATTCCAGAGTAAAATTTCCCCTAAAAGGAGAAGGAAGATTAATCTCAAGCCCCTAACAGCAAAACAACGAAGCAAAATTCTCAGGAATGTCATTTGATGGATTTAAAGCCAGGAGAAAAGATGCAGAATCTCGGAAACCAAATACAGGCAGTCCTTGAGTTATAACAGCTCACTTAGTGACCATTCAAACTTACAACGCCCTGAAAAAAATGCCTTATGGTCATTTTTCACACTTATGACCATTGCAGCCTCCCCGTTCAGCCTCCCTGATCAAAATTCAGGCGCTTGGCAACTGGCCTCTCTTTATGACGCTCGCAATGTCCCAGGGTCGTGGGATCACCTTTTGCAACCTTCTGATAAGCAAACTCAGTGGGAAAGCCAGATTCACTTAACAGCCATGGTACTAACTTAACAACTTAACTAATCAACTGCAGTGATTCACTTAATAACTGTGGCAAGAAAGGTCGTAAAATGGGACAAAACTCACTTAACAAATGTCTTGCTTAGCCACAGAAATGTGTGGTGGTAAGTCAAAACTCTACCTGTAAGCAAAACTCCAGCCCTTGTTTGTTTGTGAATTCCTTAAGATGCTCCTCATTAAACCCTTTGAACCTGCTCCCCAACGGCTGAACTGAAGCTGCTTCACAAAATAAGATTGAAATGTCCATCTGCTTTTGGCTTGCCCCGTGCTTTTAAATACTCCCTTTTCTCTCTTGGTCTCTAAGGATTCTTGTGCGATGATGGTTCTACAATAGGATGTTGTGCATCTTAGGGTGAAGAAAGCGCTCATCATCCAGAATCAAAAAGGAAGACCTCTTCTCTTATCCAATTCTCTTTGGAACGGACAAAGACACTCAAAAGTTTTAGGCAGCCTGGATGTTCTTCCAAGGGACTTTGAGTCCTTCAGAGACTGAGAGATGTGGTCTGAAATGATATACGGTTTCCTGCTTCAGCAGGGGGTTGGACTAGAAGACCTCCAAGGTCCCTTCCAACTCTGCTGTTCTGTTAAGATCCACATTTCCCCTGGCCGGGTTGCAGGGAGGACACGAGGAACTGGCTGTGGACGCTGGTCCGTGGTGCTGAACTCCAGCCTTGAATGTTTGGGGTAGCTCAACATCCGGTCTCTTGCATTGCTGGACTTCCCTTAGAATAGGAGTGTCCAACCTTGGCTAACCTATGGACTTCAACTCCCAGAATCCCCCAGCCTGGGGGATTAAAGTTACCAAGGTTGGACAGCCCTGCCTTAGAGCTCCCTTCCTAAATACACCCCTGTAGAATCAGGCACTTCCTAGTGAAGCAGTCTGTTCCCAGAAGTCCAGCCAGGACCCATGTTGTGAAATCGTGATGGGTTGTGATGTTCTTTGCTCAGAAGACTTCCTGAGTTTGCTTTCTTGGTGGCAATGTGGTTGGGATTGATAGAAGCAGCCCAGTTATAAAATAAGGCAGGCAGGCAGCGGTAGCCAGGATGGGTATCCATGTCTAGGTTATTAGCATTATTAGCCAAGGGTGGGAAACATTTGTTGCGGGGGGGGGGGTGGAGGGGGGGAAGGCCCAGGAGGAAAGGCTCCCAATTACCATAATCTTCTTGGCAGGAAGGAGAAACTGGACTCATTCACCAGAGCACTTTTCCGTGACCTCTTCCTGGTTCCCACTTCAGCCAAGGGGCTGTGGCTGACCCACACAAGCGAGTGTCCTAAATGGGATGCCAATGAAAGAGGGGGAAGCAAAGCACAGTGAAAGAGGGAGATGCCACCCATCTCAACAATAAGAGGACTCTGACCCCATTTTCAGCTTTACCTGATTTGCTGGATCAGCCTGGAGGAAATGATTTGGTGGCTCTGGAAACAGAACAGGGAGGTTGCCAGGATCCTGTCCAAAGGACGGGACATTTCCCTTTCGGACCTCACACAATGTTTTTGGAGATGGGGGTTGGGGTTGGGGAGAGCCTTTGAGGGGGAGGGGGGAGACCAGAGAAAGGATCCGGGGTCCTTGGATTCCCAGCAGGACTGATCTCTCTGTTTTCAGGATGCCGTTCACCACCATGCCAGCTCATCCTGCGTCTCCAGGGCAACCGTGGCTTTAGATTGTTACTGTGTGGATGTGGGCTGGTAACAGTCTACAGCCATGGTTGCCCGGACTGGACGCCACAGCATCGGCAAAGGTGGAGAGCAGGAGAATGTGTGGGGCTGCCTGGAAAGGAGCCGAGGTGACTCCCACATACGTCCCGTTCCCCCCCCCAGCATTCCCCGGTGCTGGGCCTGTGAAGCACCTCAGGTGCACTGTTAGAAGGGAGGGGGCACTCGTCCCTCCCTCGCTTCCCTATGGGGAGATGGGGCCAAGGGTGGCTGGGGAGCTGTTCTGCTCGCATTGCTTCGCCCTCCGAGAGGACCTTCTACCTCCAAGTGCAGCTGAAGCGTTTGAGAAGCAGGCCTGCGGCTGCAACCCTCCTGGCTGAAGTCTTTATGGTTTATGGTCTTCGTGTTGTGCAGCATTCAGAAAATCTGATTTGCTCATTGGTCACCAAGCAGACCTGCGTGTTCATTGAACTATCTGGATGCACCGAGGGCCGGATGAATTGCTGAATACCAGGAAGCAAGAGGATGGGCACCACGCTTCCATTCCTAGCATGGGGCAGGTGGGGCACAGGAGGATTCATCATCCAGGCAAATGCCAAGCCAACCCTGTGCATGAATAAGGACCCAGGTTTGCCCCACAACTCCTCTGGTTAAAGAGGTCAGATGGAGGAAGGTCTCTCCCTGCCTGAGTAGAAAAGGGTGCATCTGTCTCTCTCTCTGTCTGTCTGTCTGTCTCTGTCTCTGTCTCTGTCTCTGTCTCTGTCTCTCTCTCTCTCTCTCTCACACACACACAGAGTAGGGGGGACCAGGACTGGGCAGGCTGAGAAGGGAAGCGAAAGAACAGCAGAGCTGTCTCCATCCAGTTTTAAGGCCTCCCTTCCTTCCAGTTGCAACAGGTAACAAAGGTGGGGTGGGGTGGGGTGTCCCAAGGCCACCAGGGCTCCAGAAGTGTCACTCCACACTTCTTGCTCACCCAGCCTGTGGCAATGGGAACTGGCACTCTGGCACATCACGGCTGAGCCAGAAGGCTCCCTTGAGGCCAGGGCAGGGAAAGGCTCGGATGCCAACAGACCAGACCCTGTTGGGAAAAGTGGGTCAGGGTGGGGGAGTGCAGGGTGCTCTTGGGACAAAACTCCCCCAGTCGTCCCCCCCCCAAATCACCACCTCACAAACATGGTTGTGCACACATGCCTCCACAACTGATTTCGCACTCCGAACTCTGCAATGGGGCACCCCGCGGGCCTGCCTGGAAGGAGGAGATGCCTTCCCCCTGCAGGAAGAGCCTGGGCAGTCAGAAGCCGCCCAGGTGAGCCTGCAGCTTCGGAGATCCGCCCTTCGCCTCCTGGCGCCCCGCCCTGAACAGCCAGAGCCGACCCCGCCTCTGCCTCGACCTGCGCGCTCCAAGGCTCCAGGTGCGGCTGGGGGGCCCTTCGTTGGCCACTCTGAGAGCCGTTGCAGTTCAGGGATGGGACGGGAACCGGACGCGGGCCTTCCAGCAGCAGCCCCCGGGGGCGGCCAAGCTGGGAGAAAGCTCCCGCTGGGGAAGGGACGTCCGGGCGCATCTCATCTCCCCCTCCTTGTCGGGGGGGGGGGGCGAAGTCGCAGGCTGCCGTCCTGTTAGGCCGCCTTTGGCTGGACTCGTTGGGGTCTTTTGCCTTCGGCCACGCGCTGAGAGAGGGGTCGCGGGGTTGCATCGCTCGGGAAGAAGCCCCGTCGCTTGGCTCCATCCTGGCAGCGCCTCGGCCGGAGGTTGGATTCGTTCGCTGTCCCATCCCCGCCGCTCTGCGGGTGCCCCGCCGCCCCCGCCCCGGTGTCTCCCCAGCCTTTCGGCCGCTTTGCCAGAGCAGCCCAGCCCGGGGATCCAGCCGCGGCCGCCGCGTTAGCCGGAAAGGAGCTCCGAAACAGAAGGAGTGCTGCGCTCAGAGGAGCCGAGCGCTCTGCCGGGAAGCTGCTCCTCCTCACCGGCCCCCAGGACCCCAAGCGCCCTTTCCACGTCGCAGGTCCAGCGATAGGCTCCAAACGACGCCCCGCTTAGCCCCGCGGCCCTCTTTGCTCAGAAGCGCCGAAGACTGGCTCTGGTCAGCTTTGCTTGCCAAGGGGACCTGGGCTCCTCGGGGGCAGCGGCGGGGTTGCGGGCAACTGACCAGGGAAGCCACTTTTCTCAGGCACCCTATAACGGGCAGGGAAGGGGCCTCCGATGCTATGGCAACTGCTCCAACACAGCAGGGCCCGGGGCTGATCCAGGGGTGAAATTCAAAATTTTTCCCTACCGGTTCTGGGGGCGTGGCTTGGTGGGCGTGGTGTTGTTTGGTGGGCGTGGCTTGGTGGGCGTGGCAGGGAAAGGATACTGCAAAATCTCCATTCCCTCCCCACTCCTGGGGCCAGCCAGAGGTGGTATTTGCCGGTTCTCCGAACTACTCAAAATTTCCGCTACCGGTTCTCCAGAACCTGCTGGATTTCACCCCTGGGCTGATGCGAGTGTGGGGCAGGGAGCTCACTAGGTGCCCAGGGTCAGATAAGAGCTGCAGGAGAGGTTGGAGCCCTGAGGAGCGCTGGCATTGCCGGGCAGGCTCCCAAGGCCTTGGTCTGGGCATTTTCTACGGAACAGCCCAGACTTGGGGGCCCTGAACATTCCCCTTCTTGGGTGCTTGAACAGAGCCCTTCTGGCAGGCCAAAGTCTTCTGGTTCTCCCCACCAACCCACAGGCTGCCCCACAGGCCTGGATGTTCTGGGGAACGGAGCCATACCCTGTGGGAATGCTCAAGAGGAGGGCTCTCCAACCTTGGCCACTTTCAGACATGTGGAGCTCAACTGCCAGAATTCCTCAGGCAGCCATGCTGCTAAGGGATTCCGGGAGGTGAATTGCTGCTGCTATTACTGAGCAGGCCCAGGAGGGAGGTGCCATCCAGCCTACCCACCTTGCCCCTCAGGGCGCATCTGAAGCCAAGGTCCTGGTTGTGCACGATCCCCCTCCACCTCTGAGGCTCCCCTACTTCAGAGAGAGGAGACAACCATCAAGAGGGTTAAAACCCCATTCAGCATTGCCCACTGAGGAGGCTGCAGGGTCTCCTCCTCCTCCTGGTGGGGCCGAGACTGAGGGCTGGAGGTGGAGGAAGCTGCGAACCTTTGTACACCAAGGCCTTGGTGCCCTGCTGAGGCCTCTCCCTTCAGCCTGGTTCCACATACCACCCCCAGCCTCTGCTGTCCAGATCTCTGGAGAACCCGGGACGCCCTTCCAAGGGATGGGGTGGAGGCTGCTCTGCTCCCCAGCTGGACGAAACAGAGCTCTGGGAGGAAGAACCGGGCAAGACTTGACCTACCCTGCAAGTGTGGGCTCAGCCCCACTGCAGGAAAGACACTCCGTCTTGCCAGTGGCCAAGCTCCTGTTGCCACCAGCTGGCCTACAATTCCCAGGGTCCTCAGCCAATGGCCCTACTGCTGAACACATCTGGAGGGCACCAGGTTGGGGAAAGCTAGTGGAGATGGCCAGGTAAGGAAACAGGCTTGTGTAGAAGAGTGGACACCCCCTCCTTCCAGTTCCTCTTCTGGTGAATACAAACAGGTTGATCCATTGGGTGGGGGGGCCCTACTTTCTCTGCAAATTTCAGCCAGGTCAATCAGGCAACAGCTGCAAGAGGTCAGACCCTGGTGGACCCCAGAAATGGGCTGCCACTGCCTGCCTACTTCCCGGTTTTCAACTTCCTGGTCCAGCCTGCAGCTCTGGGTTTCCTCACAGGGCCAAGGTTTCTCTAAGTTCCCTAAGTCTGGATGTCTGTCCTACAGGTGGAAAAATACAGAAACGGGTAGCAGCACTGCCCTCTTGTGGAAAAAGAAAGTTCACACACACTCACTTCCAGAAGGATTCTTTGCCTTTTGCTTCAAAATCTAGAGTTTTCACAACTGCACAAGCCCAGTCAGGGGTTGAGCCTGCAGACAGACAGATCAGGAGCCACCATCTCCACTCCAGGAATTCTTTGGATTTGTACCCTCTGGCCGGCCGGCCTTCAGTAACAGTAACAGAGTAACAGAGTTGGAAGGGACCTTTTAGGTCATCTAGTCCAACCCCCTGCTCAAGCAGGAGTCCCTACATCATTTCCGACAAATGGCAGTCCAATTTCCTTTTGAAAGTCTCAAGTGTTGGAGCTCTCACAACCTCCGAAGGCAACTTCTGTTCCACTGGTTGATCACTCTCACTGTCAGAAATTTTCTCCTTATTTCCAGGTTGAATCTCTCCTTGGTCCGTTTCCATCCATTATTCCTTGTCTGGCTTTCTGGTGCCTTGGAAAATAGCCTAACCCCCTCCTCTCTGTGGCAGCCCCTCAAGTATTGGAACACTGCTATCATGTCTCCCCTGGTCCTTCTCTTCGCTAGACTAGCCATGCCCAGTTCTTGT
>QLTV01003111.1:383572-399185 GCA_003457575.1 Thermophis baileyi | reverse complement strand
GAGACAGAGAAGCCGCAGCTCCCCTCCGCGCGGCGGCGGCGACGGCGCCGCCATCCCCTTCCGGGTCGCGCGACGGAAGCCCCGCGGCGACCTTCCGCCCGGCCAATCGGAAGGCGGGAGCGTCCCCCCGGCAACCGCGCAAGGAGACGCGCGGCCAATCCGAGCTTCTCTGGAGGGACGTCGGCGCCGAACGGTGCGCATGCGCAACTCGCTCGGCCGCATGTCGCTTCTGCAACGTGGCGCCCCCGGTCCCGCATTGCAGCCCTACTCCGGTTCCAGATAGGCCGGCCGGCTGAGGATGATGGGCGTGGTGATCGTCGCTTGGGAAGACCCTGCGCTGCTCGCGGATGCCTCCCTCCCGCTTTTCCTCTAGCAGGCGCGCGAGACACGGGGGGGGGGGGCGATGCCCGGGGGGGGGGGGCGATGCTCAGTGGGAGGCGGGCAGCTCCAGGGCGCACGGCCGATTCCCTCCCGCCTGGCTTTGCAAGGGCCGGCCCAGCGCCTCCCTCCGCACCCGCCCCGCGAAGCCAGCCAGCCAGCCCGAAGAACGGACGCGCCACTCGGGGGCAAAACAGGGGAAGAGCCGCCCCCTTCCGTTGCGAGGGGCTAGCAAAAAACAGCGCACCGCCGGTTGCCCTTCTTTGCAAGCCGCCTTAATGCAGCCGGGAGTCCTGAGTGGGGGGGTCTGGCCACGCGGTGATGCCCACTGGCACCGCACCAGGCCTCCCCAGCGTTTGGAGGCGGCAATGCAACCAGGGCCCCATGGAAGGAGTCCCAGTTCTCTAGGGGGAGGCCTCTCTTCTCCCCCCAGCAGGAGCAGGCAAGGTCTGCTGTCCCTGCACTGCACTGGGTGGGATGGAGCTGGCTTTGTGGTGGTGGTTCCTCTTTGGTGCCTCTGTTGGTCCCTGCGGTTTGCCTGGATTGGTCCCTGCAGTTTTCTTGGCAAGGTTTTTCAAAACTGGCTGCCATTGCCTCCTTCCTAGGGCTAGAGAAAGTGACTGGCCCAAGGTCACCCAGAGAGCTCCAGGCTGAGAAGCTCCATAAACATTCAGCTGCCTGGAGAGGAACTCCTTAACCCTAGCCTCAATAGCGAAATGGGAGCTGTTGGGATCAAAGTGGAGTGGACTC
Source organism: Thermophis baileyi (assembly GCA_003457575.1). Classification (NCBI taxonomy): domain Eukaryota; kingdom Metazoa; phylum Chordata; class Lepidosauria; order Squamata; family Dipsadidae; genus Thermophis; species Thermophis baileyi. Next base: position 398,057 of record QLTV01003111.1, on the reverse strand, counting down.
TTTTGTGGTCTTCCCACTGCCCCAAACCCCCTCCCCCCCCCAATCTAGTTAATGGGAAAGAGATAATGTGTGTCTGGACACAAAGAGGCACAAGGATGGGATAACAAAAATAGGTTAATATAACCAGGCACTCCTCCAGTCTGTCATGTCCAAAACGTTCCCTGGATTGCAAAAGGAGCTTCTCTCCAGGCTGAGGAAAGGGCCTGGGACACTGGATCAGTAGAGGGCAACCTCCCTCAGCTTTTGTACTTTAAAAAGTTATGTTTTTTGCTCCAGAAAGCACCCTTGGCAAATAGCATCTGCTACTGGCTCAGGAACTAAAACCGAGAAATTTCCAGGTTATCATTCTCTTTTAAGTCCCTAACAATGCATCACCAGTTTTGATTTGATAGCAATGATGACAAGTCTTATTTAGGCATGTCGACAACAGCAATAGCATTTTGGCTTCGGTACAACTTCAGTCGCACGTCTCTGAGCGGTTTACAATGTCAGCATTATTTGCATGTTGCACTCAACAATCTGGGTCCTCATTTTACCAACCTCGGAAGGATGGAAGGCTGAGTCAACCTCAAGTCCGTCAGGATCAAACTCCTGGCTGTGGGCATAGTCGGCCTGCAATGCTGCCTTCTAACTACTGCGCCATAAAAATGTAGAGCGGAAGGCAGAAATGTTTTGACCCAAGGATGCCTCTGATATCAACTGGCATGGATGGATACAAGGACTTCTTGCACTCCCAGATATCATCTGATTGTGGCCCCCCTTCTCTCCCACCCCCCAGACACACCTGCCCTCTTTCTGCTTATTGCTGCCAGGCCTTCCTTGCCACACAGCTTCAGGTGCCTGTGCTTAGTCAATAGTGTTATTAGCCGAAATATTCAGTTTCAGTGTCTCTGGCAAAGCCCTAGTTTTCTTCAATAATTACTCCAGCAAAGGCACTTCTGATTCTCCAGCTGCTGAACCCCAGAAGTCGGTGGTTGCAGGAAGGCCTGAAGGCAAAACCAGGCCTCCCAAAGAGCCGGCAGTGGAACGCAGCACCCTCCTATCCAGAGTTTGCAAACAGTGCTTTTTCCCACCGGAGCATGGGGATGGGATGGGGGAATCACCCCGAAGTGTCTATGCCCCAAAGCTTGGCCCCTACTGCTGCTGTTGCTCCTCCACACACTGCCTGGCACCAGTCTGAGTTCCCGACTCCACTCCGAGGTTTGATGGCGCCTCCTCCTCCGTCTCCTGCTGGCAGGAGCAGCTCTTCAGGGCTTCTTTCCCAGGTGGGAGCACGGATTTGGCCAGGTTCACCTGGAAAGCAGGAAACCGCAAGGCGAAGGTGGATTAATGCCGTCATTGGCACAATGCCCCATCATCACCAGAGGGGGACTTCCAAGAGCTATTGTGACTGATCGATCTGGGCCAGAGGTTTTGCAGCCCCTCTACGTATCGGGCCAGAGGGGCTCAGGCAAACAAGCTGCCACCAGTCACCCTTTGTCCAGGGGCTCAGCAAGATCTCCTGCCTGTTCTCCAGATAACCAGTGCCAAGGGGCCATGGGGGCACATCACAGAGCTCACTAGGGAAAGCCTCCTGCCCCCCCCATCCTCACTGGCCAAACCAACAACTCCAGACGGCGTGCTGCAATCTCTCTCTTCCTTCTTTCCTTCCGTTCTCAGCAGAACAGCTGTGGCCATAACCCGGGGCCGGATCAATGCAAGACCTTCTCTGCTGGGCATGCCAGCCCATGCTCCAGGCAAGGAGCCCCCTCTCCAAGGAAGCCTTAAGCAAGGTCCTTGGGCGGCGGGGGGGGGGTTGTGGCACAGGTAAACTGAGCAAATGAAGAGGCCTCCCCTGATTTGGGGCAGAATAACTCAGGCAGATTCTGAATCGGGAGAAAAATCTCGTGTGGTAAAAACTCAACTGCTCAAGGCTCACCTGCCCGGACAGCTGGCATGTGAGGCAATTCAACAGCAGTGCCAGGCAGATGCCCCAGCTGCGTTTCCTCTCCTGCCCAGCGTCAATGGAGAAAACAGCTGCCAGTCAATGCCATTAACAGACAGCATATTGCTGAAGCTCTTCCTAGACACGATCTGGGTCTCCTCTGAACAAACTCTTTCAAAACGGGCCTCTCAGTCTTCCGGAAGAGATGCTAAAAGTGCCCAACAGCACCCAGGGAGAAGCATACTAGACAGGCCTTGCCAAGCAGCCCTCCAGGGAGGCTGCAGGGTCAGCAGGGGGATTGCAAGAAGCTTAGCAACCCCCCCCCCTTGCCGTAGCCCACTCCCACACCATGGCTACAGTCCTCTGGCAGGCAAAGCTCAGTGGCCAGCAACACCCAATTGATCTGGGCCCTGAGCTGAAGCAGGCAGAATCTGCCAATCTTGCCCCAGCTCCCTATTGGCGAAATGGGGGGTGGGGGTGTCAGCCTTGGCAAATTTCTATCTGTGTCTCTGTCTCTCTTTTTGCTTCTATGATTTCTTTGGACTAGATCCCATTCATTCTTCTTTACCCGCTTACAGATAACATGGTCACATAGATAAATGGAGCACTTGCTTCACCATAAATCCTATGAAAGTTCTTTCATTCAATTAAAAATATTTCAGTGCCTTATTTCTCCTTAGCCTGCACATTTCTTCTTTGCAAAGCTAGATAGTTTTCCATACACTGTCAAAACAACACAATCAGCAGCAACAGCAGCAACATCCCAAACGGAGTATGATATGTTGTTTAAGGGGCATCACTTCACGTGCTTTTGCGTGTAGCATATATTTATATTTCAGTGGACCATTCAGTAATTTCACCCCAAAATTCCCCTGCTGGCTGGAGAATTCTTGGAGTTGAAGTCCATAGGTCTTAAAGTTGCCAAGGTTAGATATCCCTGGGCTAAATTCTGGAAAAACCTCAGCAAATGCCATGGCACAGCACGCAGAAGCAGCCGGTGGAATACAGAAAGTGATGTTATGGTAGGCTAAATGGGATCTGCCCCAAAGATTACAACCCAGAAAATACGGCCTGGTGAGACTCCATATTGTGATGCACACATCTGGGACAACCGAGTGGCAGAAGATGGTTCTCTCTCCTCTTCAGGTTACATCCACCGAAGAGCCAGTCTTCCTGGCATTGCCCCAGAAAGGCACCAAGCAGGGCGCATAGAGAGAGCCCATCCAAGGTTTACCACTGCAGATGCCCTCTGGAGCCAAAAGGGCAGTGCAGGGCCTGCCAGTGATGGAGGGAGCAGGGATGTGCCAAGGGGGTGGGTGTCTCAGGTAATTTGCATGGCAGGATTTGGGCTAGAAGAGAAGGCAGCTGTCGAACTGAGCAGCCCCACGGGGATTAAAGGCAACGTCATGAGGGCTGGGCCTCTACAACAGTGTTTCTCAATTCCAGCAACTTTTAAGATGTGTGGGCTTTAATTCCCAGGATTCCTCGGGCCACATGGCAGCTGAGGAATGCTGGGAGTTGAAGTCCACATGACTTAGAGCTGCTGGGGTTGAGACATATGGCTTTAGTGAGTCACTGAGGCATCACAGTAGTGAGGACTAGATTCAGCAGTCCATCTGCGTTTAAAAGACAAAGGCCGCTCTTTCGAAGGCAGCAAAGTCCACATTTTGGACAGAGAGGACTGCTGGTTTGAAAGAGGGGTCAAAGGGGCCATCTGTGTCCAAACTGAACAGCCCTCCCTCAACAGCGGGGGGGGGGGGGAAGGGAGGCAACATAATTTATCTCCAATCTACAACACGGTCCTTTCAGCAGTTCCAAGAAGGCTCCACCCCCATTGGCACCACTCAGGTGACCCTGAAGACACAGATGAACCTCCAAGTGGCCTCAACGACCCTCTAAAAAGGATGCAAATGACCAGCTGTCTGCAAGGAGTATAAATCCTTCCCTCCCCCCCCCCCGCCCCCACCCATCCAGTCAGAGCTGAAGAAGCTTCTCGGATGAGAAGTGAAATGTCTTCAAAAGAAAAACCAAGGAAGTCCAGTTGCCTCTTGAAACCCCCCCACCTTTGGGACAATCTCAGTAGTGAGATTAGCATGGGGGCTGGCCCTCAGTCTCCCACTGGGGAAGCCGGGGCCCATCAAAGGAGCCGCCATCTAGCTGCCATCTAGCTGCCATTGCATTAATTAATGCAATTAAGGTAGCTATAGCCCAGCCCACCTTGTGTGGTGGCTGTCTGGACTGATCAATTATTTTCTGAAATATTTTCCCTCTGTACAACATGAAATAAAGGCAGACCTGTCCAAAATATAACGCCTGGTTCAGACTGTGACTTCTCATACTCTGATCAAGAGATTTAAAAAATTACCCCTCTTGAGAGACGGCAAAATACTTAAGTGTTATTTTAAAAGTTTAGGAGCCAGCAGCTCTGGCTTCAAAATAACTGCATTATTATTGTTTTTCATTTCTTTTTTTCATGTACCCAAAAAGAATTGGGCAAAGGAAGGTGGGCATGCTATTAATTGTCATTAAATTATGGGACCAAATGTGCAGTGGAAGTTTAATCCGGCCCCCCCATCCCTGTAATGCACATTTTGGATGGTGGAAGCCTCTTCCCTTTGGAGCAGGAGGCGGCTGCCCTTACTGACCACAAGGTCATCTTGAGCCAGCAGTGTGACACACCTGCTAAAAAGGCCAATGCTATCACGGGGGCATAAATGGGACCATGTCCATAGGAGGTAACTGTCCCCCTGAACCAGATCCTATTTGGGGGGCGGTTCTGGGCCAGGGGTGAAATGCTCCCGGTTCGCTCGTACCTGTCGGTCGCCATAGAGTCGGTCGGCAACGTAGCGCGAGGCGCCGCCCACCTGCCCGGACGCCGCCATTTGGGTTCTTTTACCCTCTGCACATGCGCAAAGCGTTCTGTGCATTCGCAGAGGGTAAAAGAACCCAAATGGCAGCAGTCCGGGCGGGTGGGCGGCGCCTCGCGCTACCTTGCCGACCGGCTCTACGGCGACCGACAGGTACAAGCGAACCGGGAGCATTTCACCCCTGTTCTGGGCTCCCCAGTTCAGAATAGACAGTGACAAACGAGCAGACGGAGAGAAGGGCTACTAAGAGGGCAGAGGATCTGGGAACCAAGCCTTCCAAGAAAAAGATCTAGCTATCTGCAGAAGAGATTTGGGGGGGGGTGTCCTGACCCAGAAGAGGATTTATCTTGCCCCAGAGAGCAGGACCAGAGCGGCAAGGAAGGAGGCTCAGCTGAGGTTAGCCCCTGGAACAGCCTGCCACAAGAAGTGGGCACTTCTCCTTTGCAGAGGTGAGATGGTCCTCCCTCATTGAGCAGGGAGGCTCAAGGCCCCTCGGTCCCTTTGAACTCCAGGATGTGTCTGTGTGCCCAGGGTGGCCATGCCCCATTCACCGAATGGGTGCCAGACCAGAGCTTACCTCTTTGGTCCTGCCCCCCTTCTGGGGCCGGTGGCTGGGGTGGTTCACCGTCCACGGGCCCAGAGACTGACCGGCGTAGAAGTCCATGGGGTAGATCTCCTGCCATTTGATCTGCTGCAGAGCCACTGCAGCCTGGGGGGGGGGGGAGGATGGGTTGGAGCAATCAGGGTCCTGACATCAGCCTCCCCCACCTGGGGGCCAGAAGAGGCTGGATGTATGCCCCCCTCTCCCCCGTATAAATTGCATCTCACCACCAGTTCTGGGGGGAGGGGTCCCTGGCTACCGTGAACCCTTTCCAATTCCCCCCCCAGCCCTCTCCTTCCCTCAACCGCCATGCCTCCCCCTTTACCTCATAAGGTGTCAGCAGCGGCTTTTCAAAGGCCTCCCCCCAGTCGATGGAGAGGCGGGGGCACGCCACCTGCACCCAGCTGCGTGGAGAAAGAAAATGGGGAGTGGGTGGGATGCACAGCTCTTTCACCTGCGGGACAGACCTGGTCCAGTTCACGCCCCCAGTTCAGGAGGGCCAGGGCCAGGGAAAGACATACGAAACCAAAGCAATCTCACTGTATTTAAGAAAACAAAGACCCCCCCCCAAAAAGCCTGGGATTCTCCAGTCCCTCCCTGACAACCCACCCCCAGTGCAGCCAGAAGGCAAAAGATGTGGGGACGGTCCACAGACCAGCATGCTGGGGGAGGGTCTTCCAGTACTCACGCCTCAACATCTGGAAACAGCTGCAATTTGCTGGGGAAGATCTCAGAGAGGAGAAGCCGGAAGTAGGGACGCCCTGCTGCCTCCAGGCTCGACTCCAGGTGCTGCCAAAAAGGGGAGGGGGCTTACTCTGGGGACCCTCGCTGCCTCCTCCTTGGTCAAGGAGCTTCGGAGTAGGGGGGGGGTCCACTCGCCAGCTGATTGGTGAACATTTCCCAAACAGAAGGAAGGATTCCCATGAAGGCTTTCCCCAAAAGAAGTTGGGACAGCAGGAGGGGGCGGGGAGCTCCTTTCCCTCCATTTGGGGTGTGGACTCCCCCCCCCCGGCTCATCCTCCATGGAGCTACTAGCCAGGGTCTCCTCAAAGCCCAAATTGAATTTGCAGCCTCTCGGGGGTCTTCCTGGGCAGGAGTGTGAATCAGGGTGTCTCCCCACCCAGCCCCCCTCCAGCAGAGAACGCCAAAAGGGGCTTCTCTCCAACTCCAGTGGGCAACTGGCACAGGCAGCAGCCAAGCGGAGGGCCTGGTTTCCACCGGGCGCAGCCCTGCCTGGTCCACTGGCTCCTGGGCTGCAAGGTGTGGCAGAGGACTCACCTGCAGGATGGCCGGAGACCCCTGCCGCCCCAGGGTTCCCAGGACGAGGCCCCACTTGCGGGCACTGGCCGCCTGGCGGATGGCTGCCTTCCGCGACTCCTGCATGCGCTGGTGGGCGTAGCGCTCCCGGGAGAAGTCTTTGCTGTATGGATCATACCTGAGAGAGGAGCACAAGGAGGGGGCCCTGAGTGGGCAGCGGCCAAGCCCCGCTGGCCCTGCAGACCCTGCCTGGCCAACGGGGTCACGAGAGCCCCTTGGGCCACCTTCTGACGAGCAAAGTCAACGGGGAAACCAGATTCGCTAAACAACCGTGTTAATAACTTAACAACTGTGGTGATTCACTTAACAACTGTGGCAAGAAAGGTTGTAAAATGGGGCAAAATTCGCTAAACAACTGTCTTGCTTAGCAACAGAAATTTTGGGCTGAATTGTGGTCATGTCGAGGAATACCTGTAGCTCCCTGGGCCAAGGGAACTGAGCGGCAGGGTCACCCTTAAGGTCATCATGGCTAACCCTTCACTCAGGGCAGGAATCTACCTGAAGGCCTCGGCCACTGTTGGGCAGCCGACCCTGGCTGGGAGCTGCCTGAAGCAAAGGGGGCCCTCCAGGTGCTGGCTCTGCGGCCCAAGGGTTTGGAGAGGAACCCGCCTTCTGGTATGTTCAACTTCTATTTCAGTTCCTGCATTCACATTCACAATTTAATGAAAGGAGGGACTAGGGGTGACATGAGAGCAGTGTTCCGATATCTCAGGGGCTGCCCCAAAGGAGAGGGGGTCCACCTACTCTGCAAAGCCCCTGAAGACAGGGCAAGAAGCAACGGATGGAAGCTAATCAGGAGAGAAGCCATCTGGAACTAAGGAGAAACTTCCTGACAGTGAGGACAATTAACCAGTGGAACAACTTGCCACCAGAAGTTGTGAATGCTCCAACACTGGAAGTTTTTAAGAAGAGATTGGACAACCATTTGTCTGAAATGGTATAGTTTCCTGCCTGAGCAAGGGGTTGGACTAGAAGACCTCCAAGGTCCCTTCCAACTCTGTTATTCTATTCTATTCAATCAGTCTCCCAGGGCCCAGATCCAGGGGTCTGAAGGAGGCCCTCCAAGCCACTTCAGAGTGCTTCCTGCTCCTTGGATCACCCCCACGGGCCTTCATTGAACTGGTTCCTAACTGAACCCGTCTTTGATGATGGTGCCCAGGCTGGACACAGGACACGCTGGCCCAACCAAGGCAATCCACAACTCCATGCCCAGGCCATTCAAAACTCTCCGTGGCATCTTCCCTGAAGCCAGACAGGAAGGGCAGGCCTTCTCCCGGACGCTTTCTGACTTCCTAGGACTCCCCCATCCTAGGAGTAGCAAAACCAGACCCTGCTTAGCTTTAGAGCAGGGATGTCCAAGCTAGGCCACTTTTAAGACTTGTGGACAACTCCCAGGATTCCCCAGCCAGCTAGACCAGGGATGTCCAACATTGGCCACCTGAAGACCTGTGGACTCCAACTCCCAGCTATGCTGGCTGGGGAATTCTGGGAGTTGAAGTCCACAGGTCTTCAGGTGGCCAACGTTGAACATATTTTTTTTTGGAGCCACAGCCAGCCCCGAGCTGCAAAAGCTGGGAATGCGGAATAGAGTGTACATAACACCTGCCTATAATCATAAGAACTGGACGGTGGCATTTTGATCATCGGGGCAAGAGCCCAAATTAGAGCCTCTGCCAACTTCTGCTGGACAGAAACTATTTTTGCGCTAAAGCAGTTTAAAACCGCATTTTATTTTATTTTTTGCATTTTACATTACACTGGTAACCCACATTCAGCATGTAATTAACTATTTCAAAAATAATACAATAGCTCTCTCTCTCTCTCTCTCTCTCTCTCTCTCTCTCTCTCGGTTTTGCGTCAGCCTCAAGCCTGATAAGCAGTTCTTCCATTTTTTTTCCGCCCAAGTCACTAAAAAAGATGCTGAGGAAGCCGGACCTATCGAGCGCCTCTGGCTAGGAATGTCCCTCTGTACAAAGACAGCCTGCTCCCACCCAGCCCTAACTGGGTCACTCTCCTCCCTGGCTTTTAGGGGGGGGGGCGGTCCTCAGTGGCTCTTAGGATATGAGAACGACAGAACCGGATGGGGTCACTGTGTGATCCACTCCACTCTCAGCCACTTTCAGACGCATGGACCAAGTCCTACATTCCCCCCCACCCCAATGGCCTTGGGATTCTAATAGTAACAGAATAACAGAGTTGGAAGGGACCTTAGAGGTCTTCTAGCCCAACCCCCTGGTCAAGCAGGGGAACCCATACCATTGCAGACAAATGGCTGCACAATCTCTTCTTGAAAGCCTCCAGTGATGGAGCACCCACAACTTCTGGAGGGAAGTCGTTCCACTGGTTAATTGTTCTCGCAGTCAGGAAGTTTCTCCTTAATTCCAGGTTGCTTCTCTCTTTGATCAGTTTCCATCCGTTGCTTCTTGTCCTGCCTGCAGGTGCTTTGGAGAAGAGGTTGACCCCCTATTTTTTGGGGCAGCGCCGCAGATATTGGAAGACTGCTATCATGTCACCCCTCAGTCCTTCCTTTCATTAAGCTAGACATCCCCAATTCCTGCAACCGTTCTTCCTAAGTTTTAGCCTCCAATCATCCCCTAATCAACTTTGTTGCTCTTCGCTGCACTCTTTCCAGAGTCTCAATGTCTTTTTTTATAATATGGTGACCAAAACTGGATGCAGAAGCCCTTTTGAGAAGTCCTGTCCTAGAGCATCTCTGGCAGATGACCCTCCAGCCTCCATCGGAAGGAAGTCTTCTCGTGAAGGAAGTCTCCCCCTTCCGCCCAAACAGTTCCTGCTGGTGCTGAGCCTTTGGTCTGGACCTTCTGGTTCTGCTCCTCTGGGTCTCCTCTGGGGACAGAGAGATCATCCCCCCCCCGCTTCCTTTCTGAGCAATAACTCTTCTGAGGCTTGAAGACTATTAACTTGACCTGCCTCAGTCGTTTTTCTTCTGCAGGTGAAACCTAGTTGAGTCCTCTCATCCTTCTAGCATGTTCACCATCCTGACAACCCTCCTGAGTATCCCTGTCCTGTCTGGGCCATGGTCCCCAGAATTGGCCCCAGGACCCCAAATAAGGCTCCATGTTTTCACGAGAAGCCTCTTTTAGGGTCTTCCTGGGCTGCTGGTTTTCAAAGAGCAGGGTGCTCTTTGCCCCCAAGGACAGGAAAACATCCCAGTTCTGGTCAGAAAGATCGGGGGGGGGGGCTGTGTGTGCCCTTGTGGCTTGAGGCTGCTGCCCACCCTGTTGTGGGAGACCCAAGACACAGACCCTCATTCACTGTTTGAAATCCCTGGGTCACCCACCCCCTCTGGATCAGTGGGGCGCCTGGCCCACAGCAGAAGCCTCTGGGTCTCTTCCAGAGCGGCCCATCCAAGTGGGCGTCTCTCTGCCCAGAAATGCTGCTGCCCAGTGCTGCCCCGTGCCAGGAGCGTCCCCTGCCTGGTGCTCCCTCAACCGTGCCAGCCTCTTCGGGACCCCCTGGGGAGCCACTGAGGCCGGCCTTGCGAGGGAGGCACAGGAGGACCACGAGCCAAGCGGGTCTCCTCCTGCCTGCTTCCCTCTACTGCCACTCAGGAAATGGGCGGTTTCTTGCCCATCGCGAGGAAGGGAATGTAAACCACCATAAGGCTGGGCCGGCCGGCCTTCCAAGCCCATAAAACTGTCACCTCCTCCGCCTGTCAGGAACAGAGGGCCTGCTCGGAAATTCGGATTCCAGGAAGGGGCTCAGGGTCTCCTAGGTGACAGGTGTGGCGTGGCTTTCTGCAGCCCCATTTCAGGAGGGGGGAGGGGCTTTAACGGGCACCCTGCAAAAACTGCTCCCCGGGTCTTTGCCAAAATAATGCTGAGATGCCAGGGCAGGAAAGGGAAGCTGCTCTCCCAGCCCGGGGGGTCTTTGCAGTGGCATTTCCAGATTCTGCCGATTAGCCGAAAGCGAAGGCCAGCTGGCCAGGAAGACCCCCGCTTTGTCCCCATCAAGGGTCCTCTCTAACTGCTACGGGATCCACAGACACAACGTGACATTCTGGAACAGGCGGACTCTCCTGGCGTTCTCCTCATGACATCAGATTTGGGAAACTGTGAACCCCAGACAGGGGTGAGGGGAAAGGGACACCTCTCGGTCTAATTTCACATCAAGGCTAAGCGGTCAGGAACTACCGGAGGAAAAGATCTCAGAGACATAGCAGAGAACTAAGCGAAGGCGTCTCAAGGTTCCGGCAGCTGCGAAGAAGGTGGTTCCCATGCTAGGAATTGTTAGATGTTCCTTGCTCACCACGTGTGCAAAGTCTTGCAGAGCTGGGAACAGTACAGAAGAGGGCGACCAAGATTATTTCAATTTCCAACTCAGAATAGAGTTGGAAGGGGCCTCGGAGGTCTTCTAGTCCAATCTCCTGCTCAAGGTGGAGACCCTGCACCATTTCAGACAAGTGGCTGTCCAATCTCTCCTTAAAAAAACCTCCATTGATGGAGCATCCACAAACTTCTGGTGGCAAGCTGTTCCACTGGTTAATTGTTGTCAGGAAGTTTCTCCTTAGTTCTAGGTTGCTTCTCTCCTTGATTAGTTTCCATCCACTGCTTCTTGTCCTGCCCTCATCTTTGTGGCAGCCCCTCAGATACCGGAAGACTGCTACCATGTCACCCCTGGTCCTTCTTTTCATTAGATTAGCCATACCCAGGATGCTGGAAGGCCCTGCCTAGCAGAAGAGGAACCGATTCCTGGCAAGATCCCCGTCTATAGGCGAGCAACAATAAATTACTCTGAGTAACCCCTCGTGTCATTCTTGGCTCCTCAGGTTTGCCCTCAATCGTGGCAGAGGGTGGCCTTATGGACCGGCTCCGGCACATGGCAAGCAGCTCGGCCGTCCTGCGCTCGCTGCCGCTGCCCTCCCATCAACCCCTCCCAGGCCGGACTCCCCAGATGCTCCTGAAAACAACCCCTTGGCCCCCGTTCGCCAGGTGGGTTGGAAGGCTGCCTGGCGGCCAAACGTCGCCAGCCCTCCAGCCTGGCCGTCCCAGGGGGCAGCTTGGCTCAGATGGTTCCATGGCCGAGGTGCCCATTTTTATCCTCTCTTCGCCGAGGGGCTCCCTTTATTTGTTTTCCATACTATTTATTTCTTAATGTAGATTTATTTAGTTTTTGTATCAGTGGCTTTTCTATCTGTGGTTTTTATCCAGTTCCCATGTGCTGCCCAGAGTTGCTTTAGGGCAGCTATACAGATTTGATAAATAAGTTAATAAACACGGCACAAGTGGGCTTTGGGGGGAGGGCTGCCAGGGGGCCAACCTGAGAGTGCATCCGGGGCGGGGGGGGCGGAGGTCTGGCAAGAAGAGACATTTGCAAGGGAGGGAGGGGGAGAGGCCCTCAGAAAGGAGGACAATTCACTCCCTGAATTCTCTGCCCAGAAGGGCAACAACCGCAGGCTTAGGAAGTCCTAAATGGACCCTCCAGAGTCCAAGGCAGTGTATCTGTCACCGCCACCAGTTCTCAAGGAACAAGCAGGGGCAGGAAGGGCTCTGGGCTCCTGGGGGGAAGCCGCCGTCTGCTCGGGGAGAGACACGGCTGGGTCAGACATGGCTTCACTCTTCGCTTCCATCTTTACCCCACTGAAGAACCCCGAGTTACCTGGCCTTTCCCCCCACAGCTGGCCTCAGACTCCCTTTAGTCACAGCCCCCACCCCCGGCACCCCTTCCCCCTGTGGAGCGGGGGTGCACACAAAGAGCACAGCCCAGGCCCCCTCCTCTCCCGGCCGCGAGATACCTGTAGGCAGGAACGTCAGGGTTGGCGATCATGATGGACTCCAGGTGGAAACGGCCGTCTCCCAGGTAGCTGCAACGGAAAGGGGGGGGGTCAGCAAAATATGGGGGGAGGAGTGGAGTGGGAAGGCGTCCTTGTAGGGGCCAAGAACCATGGGAAGCCTTGCAAAGGGCAGGGAGCGGGGTTATGAACCGTCTGTCAACCTAGCAGTTCAAAAGCACATGCAAGTAGAAACAGTCCTTACAACAATTCGTTTAGCAACTGTTCAAAGTTACAACGGCACTGAAAAAAGTGACCTATGTTTTTCACACTGGTGACCGTTGCTGCATCCCCACGGTCACGGGGTCAAAACTCAGCCGCTTGGCAACTGACTCCTATTTACAACGCTTGCGGTGCCCCAGGGTCGTGAGATCCCCTTTTGCAACCTTCTGACCAGCAAAGTCAATGGGGAAGGCGGATTCGCTTAACGTCCGTGTGTCTACCTTAAGAACTGCTGTGATTCACTTCACCACTGTGGCAAGAAAGGTTGTAAAATGGGGCAAAACCCACTTAAGAACTGTCTTGCTTAGCAACAGAAATTTTGGGCTCAATTGGGGTCATAAGTCGAGGACTACCTGTAGATAAATAGGCACCCCTTCGGGGGGAAGGTATCAGCCTTCCAGGCGCCTTGGTTACAATCATGCCGGCCACATGACCACGGAGCCATCTTTGGACAACACTGGCTCCCTCCGCTAAGAAAGGGAGATCCGTAGCGCCCCCTAGAGTCGGGCATGGCCGGGCAGGGGGAAACCTTTTTTTTTTAAACGGACTGTTCGCACCCACAATCCTGAAATCTCCTGGGTCACCTTCTCCTTGGGAACCCAGGTTTTCTCCCAAATCAAGGCTCTGTGGTGCTGGCATCTGGCACCGAAGCCCCCTCCTCAAATTTGCCCTCTGCCTACATGCCAGGTCCCCCTCCCAAGGGCGCTCTGCACCTGACCCTGCTTAGCCTGGCCGAGACCACCCAGGTGGCGGCCATCCATCCACACCAGACCCTGCTGAACTCCCGCTTAACACGCAGGGCGCGAGATCCCTTTTCTAGATGGGGATCTGGCAAAGCTTTTGATTCGTTTGCTTTCACAGATCTCTAATTCACTCGGAACCCCCCCCTTGTGGGGGATGGGCAGGAGTACACAAACTCAACCCGCAGGCGGGTAAATGAAAATACGGGGCCTCCCTTTGCCTTGTTAATGGGGAGCTGCATTGAGCAAACACGCTGATTTAATTAAAAAAAAAAAGCAATCATAAACTGGATACAGCAGCTACTTATTTCTAGGGCAGCTGACAGAACCCCTGCTGCTGAAGAGGCTAATTCCAAGAGAGGCAGGGGGGAAAAAAAGCGGCTTTTTTCTTTCCACATCAGGGGTCTCCAACCTTGGCCCCTCCCTTTAAGACCTGTGGACTTCGACTCCCAGAATTCCCCAGCTCTGCTGTGCTGGCAGGTCTTGGGAGTGGCCAACCTTGGACCGCCCTGCTCTACATCAAACATCCAGTTTTTGAAGCAAAGGTGACCCTCCCAAGCCCCTCTCTGTGGGTGGGCCAAGGGGCAGCAAGGAAACTCTTGGCGCCTCCAAGGTCCTTGTGACTCCACGAAAAGCAGCCGGACCAAGCATGGGTGGGAGATGCTGGGATGCGGGGGGCGGGGGGGGAGACACACGTCTAATCGGGAGGCATCTCAGTGTCCGTTTTTAATCATATTTCAAGTCAGCAATTATCCTGCCAACTCCTCCTTTGGCTGCCCTGGTGGAGTGAGAAGTCGGAAAATGGATCCCGACAGAAAACCTGACTGGCTTCGGTCCTTAATTTGAGGGTGACAATTTGGAGGATCAAAGCTAATTTGGCCACTTAGAGGAAGTTGCCCCGAGACAGCTGAACTAAAAGCAGGTGACAGCACCCAGCCTGGCAGCGGAGGGTAAAGCAGCGCAGTGCCCACTCCTCCTGGGGGGGCTGCCCCCAGCTGCCTTGGCCTCCTTCCAGTGGGAAAC
>QLTV01003111.1:342190-352615 GCA_003457575.1 Thermophis baileyi | reverse complement strand
GGGGGGAGGGAGAGAAGGGAGGGCACCCTACTGGCCTAGGCTGGCCTCCCCCTGAGCAGCGCCTGAAGGGCTGGGCCTTTGAGGAGGACTCCACAGCCCCTTTGGTCCAGCGGGGGGGGGACGCAGAGGGGGGTCCCGGACGAGGAAGTTTCCCCCTCCCCTCTGAAACGCTCCGTCAAAAGGGGGTGATGGGCGCCGCGACACCCCCCTCGCGGCCCGCTGTGTGTTACTTTTGGACATGTGGCTTTTATCACGGGTTCGTTTGGCCCCCTTTGAACTGGATAGCAATCGCGCCCTTGTGCAACCATCGCTATTTGTCGGGTGCCGATTTCAACCCGGATCCAAGCAAGGTCCAGACGCCGGAGTCGCGAGGCAAAACGGCTCATCCCGTTCACCCAGATTAACTTCCCGGGGCAGCAGCGGGGCGCCCCTTCTGTGCGCGAGGGGCGGCTGTGCCGAGGCGCCGCTTGGGGGGCGCCGCTTCCGAGCGATCTCGCCGCGGGGAGAAGCGGGCAGGGAAGCGGCGGCGGCGGCGGCGCTCCCGGAGAGGGAAGGTGGTTCAAGGTCAAAGTTGCTCCGCTCCCGCCGGACCCGAGAAGAGCCTCTTCGCCGCCTGCCCGGCCTTCTCCGCGGGGCTGTTTTTCCCGGCGGCCTGGGCGGAGGGGCGCTTCTTGGGGTCGGAACCCGCCGGGGGGCTGCCCAGCTTGCCCCGGACTCGGGCCTCCCTCCGTGGAAACGCGGCCGAAAGCAGGGCCGGAGGCCGGGAGGGAGGGCGGGAGGGCGGGAGGCTTCAGCTCAGCTGCGGAAGCCCCGGCTCTGCTGCCTGGTGGCAAGCGGACGACGGGCGGGAGGCGCTCTGCGTGTGCCCCGGGGCACCTTTTATTCCGCCGGGCTGGTCGTGACTAGTTTCCCATGCTGAGGTCGGCGGTAGCGCGGATCCTGTGCTCAGAGGCGGAGCTGGGCTGAAGCGCCGGCGTCTCCCTGGGGCTGGAAGGGAGGAAGGGCGGGCTCTGTAGGGGGGGGGCGGACGCGCTCGAGACCCCCGGGCACCAACGCTCGGCAGCCCTCCTCTGAGGAGCCTTCGGGGGCGCGGGAGTCCTCCCGGGGAACGACCCCTGAGAGAAGCCGAAAGGGCCGGTTCGAGGCTGGATGGAAAGAGGCCTGGACGGCGGGGTGCAAAGAGGTTGGGGGGGAAGGAGCAGGGCGGGAAAGGCGCCGGACCGACCGGCTGGAGCTGCTGCAAATGCTGCTCCAAGGCAAAGGGCCTGGAAGCGGGGGCGGCCCAGTGGGAACCAGGTTGGCTAGAGGCGAAGAGGAAACAGCCCCGGTGGGGCCATGAGATGGAGCAGGGAAGAGAAGGCTCCCAGCTGGAGGGAGAGAAGGCTCCATGGTTAGATGGCCTAGAGACACTGTTACCCGAATGTAGTTCTTTATAGAGGGGAAACGTTACTCTATTTCAAGGCCATGTATGATATGCCATAGGCTAGTGGGCCACAAAGGCTGGTTTCCGATCCAAGCCTTGTGCTTGGGGGTCCCTTTGCAAAGGGGGGCAGAGAGCAGGAACCCCACAAGCTCTCGCTGCTTTCCTTCCCCGCCATGCGTCAGGGCTGGCGGCCACCCGCGGAGCCTCCGCCCTTGTTTTCTGTGCAGCTCTGCGGAGCAACAAGGCTGCCGGATTCCCCGAGAGAGACGAGGCTCTCGGGCCCAGAGCAGCCGGGGGCCCCTGGAGACTGCGAGAGCTGGAGGGTGTGTCTCACGCAGAGATGCCTCCTCCAACTCCCCCTTCCATGGTCAGGCAACGCCATCCTGCAGTGCTCCCCCCCCCAGGCCTTTTTCATCTCCTGCTTGCTGCCACTCAAACAGGGCTATTCCTACCCTTGCTGCCCTGCCTGGGCTTCCGGCTTTTCGGTTTGCACGGATGGACATCCCTGGGATGGGGGGGGGGCTTCTCCTTTGCAACCACAGCTGTGCCTGCCAGTCTCTGGCTCACTTCTGCAGTTCTTCCTGTGGACTTTAGCTGATTACAAAAAAGATGTTGAGACTTTGGAAAAAGTGCAAGGAAGAGCAACTAAGACGATTGAAGGCATGGAAACTAAAACATATGAAGAACGATTGGAGGAATTGGGTTTGGCCAGTCTAGAGCAAAGAAGGACTAGGAGTGACCTGATAGCGGCATTCCAGTATTTGAGGGGCTGCCCCAAAGAAGGGGGTCCACCTATTCTCCAAAGCCCCTAAAGGCAGGACAAGAAGCAATGGATGGAAACTAATCAAGGAGAGAAGCAACCTGGAATTAAGGAGAAACTTCCTAACAGTGAGGACAATTAACTAGTGGACCAACTTGCCACCAGAAGTGGGTGCTCCATCACTGGAGGTCTTTAAGAAGAGACTGGACAGTCATTTGTCTGAAATGGTATAGGGTCTCCTGCTTGAGCAGGGGGTTGGACTAGAAGACCTCCAAGGTCCCTTCCAGCTCTATTCTGATTGATTGACTGACTCCCTTGATGCAGGTCTTGGGAAAGCAGAACAGAACTGCCTGCCCCTCATCCCCATCCTCTCCAGCTCCTCAACCCCTCCCTCCCCTCCCTCTCGGGAAGGCTCAGACAACCTCTGCTCACCTTTGCAGCGGAGTAGCTGTTCAGTTCCAGCAGCGCATCTGGTTTACCTTCCCAAAAGGGGAATACCTTCCTGAACACAAGAAGCCAGTTTCCAAAGCTGTCTCTGGGGTACTTTGGGGGAATCTGGCACATTCACATACAATAAGCAGCCCCATTGGGGTGGTTGGCTTTCACCCATCTGAGACCAGGGTTGTATCAGAATGCAATGGGTGGTCTTGGACTTGGCCAGAATGTTTCAACCTCGGCAACATTAAGACATGTGGACTTCAACTCCCAGAATTCCCCAGTCAGCTGGCTGGGGAATTCTGGGAATTGAAGCCCACACTTCTTAAAAGTTGCTAAGGTTTTGAGAAATACTGTCCTAGGCCCATCCATTGCCTAGGACATCAATTTGGACATCAATCAGAATAGAACTGGAAGGGACATTAGAGGTCATCTAGTCCAATCCCCTGCTCAAGCAGGAGACTATATACCATTTCAGACAAGGGGCTGTCCAGTCTCTTCTTAAAAACTTCCAGTGATGAAGCACCCACAACTTTCGGAGGCAAGTTGTTCCACTGATTAATTGTTCTCACTGTCAGGAAATTTCTCCTTAATTCTAGATTATTTTCCATGTGTTGCTTCTTGTCCTGCCTTCAGGTGCTTTGGAAAATAAGTGTAACCCCTCTTCTTTGTGGCAACCCGTCAACGACTGGAACACCACTATCAAGTCACCCCTAGTCCTTTATCAAGTCACCCCTAGTCCTTCTTTGCTCTAGACTGGCTAAACCCAAATCCTGCAATCGTTCTTCATATGTTTTAGTTTCCATGCCTTCAATCATCTTAGGTGCTCTTCTTTGCACCTTTTTTTCCAAAGTCTCAACATCTTTTTTGTAATTAACAGAAGTCCGCAGGAAGAACTGCCGCTATCATATCACACCCCCCCCTCCTTCTTTTCTCTAAACTAGCCAAACCCAATTCCTGCAACCGTTCTTCATAGTTTTTTTTGTCTCCAGGCCCTTAACCATCTTAATTGCTCTTCTTTGCACTTTTTCCCAAGTCTCAACG
Source organism: Thermophis baileyi (assembly GCA_003457575.1). NCBI lineage: Eukaryota > Metazoa > Chordata > Lepidosauria > Squamata > Dipsadidae > Thermophis > Thermophis baileyi. Next base: position 348,953 of record QLTV01003111.1, on the reverse strand, counting down.
TTTTTTCTGTAATGTGGTGACCAAAATGGGATGCCGTATTTCAGGTGTGCAGGATATGCATTGGAATAGCAATTATAGAACAATTGACTTCCACGGTGGGAGTGATGGCTTGGTCATTTCTGACTGGGGTTGTTCTTAAGCAGTGGTTCTCAACCTTTCTAATGCCGCGACCCCCCCGCGACCCCCCCCCACTACCACCGCGACCCCCTCCCTACCCTCTCCCCACGCAGGATGAGGTGATAAAGGGGGCGTGGCACCAGGGGTGAAATGCTCCCGGTTTGGGCTTGCCTGCGGGTCGCCAGACAGCTGGTAACGACAGAAGCGGGAGACTTCGCCCACCCGCCCGGATGCCGCCNCACGACCCCCTCCCCGCCCCCTCCCCGCACGGGATGAGGTGACAAAGGGGGCGTGGCACCAGGGGCGAAATGCTCCGGGTTCAGGCTTGCCTGCGGGTCGCCGGACAGCTGATAGCGTGGAAGCAGGAGACTTCACCCAGACGCCGCCATTTGGGTTCTTTTACCCTCTGCGCATGCGCAAAGCATTCTGCGCATGCGCAGAGGGTAGAAGAACTCGAATGGCGGCGTCCAGGCTACCAGCTGTCCGGCGACCTGCAGCACGGCCGAACCGGGACCTTTTCACCCCTGCAGTGACGGTGGCACCAAAATGGTGGGCTAACGCACGTGGCGACCCCTGTGAAATGGTCGTTCGACCCCCAAAGGGGTCGCGACCCACAGGTTGAGAACCGCTGTTCTTAAGTGTTGGGAAGGGAGTTGATGACTGACCGGTCCATTATCTGCCCCCTCTCAACCTTTCCCCAATGATTGGAAGAGAAGTAAGAGTGGAGAGAAGTAAGCAGTGGGGTACCACAAGGTTCCGTCTTAGGCCCAGTACTCTTTAATATTTTCATAAATGACCTAGATGAGAGAATAGAAGGGGAACTAACCAAATTTGCAGATGATACTAAGCTGACAGGAATAGCTAACACCCTAGAGGTCAGGCTCAAGATCCAGATGGATCTTGACAGACTTGAACACTGGGCCCTATCTAACAAAATGAAATTCAATGTAGAGAAAAGTAAAGTCCTACACATAGGTAAAAAAACCCAAAAGTATACATATAAACTGGGTGAAACCAGGCTTAATAGCAGTGACTGTGAGAGGTATCTTGGAGTCCTAGTGGACAACCAGCTAAGCATGAGCCAGCAGTGTGCAGTTGCAGCCAAAAAAGCCAATACAATCCTAAGCGGCATTAATAGAGGGATACAATCTAGGTCTAGGGATGTACTAATACCACTCTATAAAGCCTTAGTTAGACCACACCTAGAGTACTGCATCCAGTTTTGGTCACCACACTACAAAAAAGACGTTGAGACTCTAGAGAAAGTGCAGAGGAGAGCAACTAGGATGATTAGGGGGGTGGAAACTAAAACATACTGTACGAAGAGCAGTTGCAAGAACTGGGCATGGCCAGTCTCGCGAAGAGAAGGACCAGGGGAGACATGATAGCAGTGTTCCAATACTTGAGGGGCTGCCACAGAGAGGAGGGGGTTAGGCTATTTTCCAAGGCACCAGAAAGCCAGACAAGGAATAATGGATGGAAACTGACCAAGGAGAGATTCAACCTGGAAATCAGGAGAAAATTTCTGACAGTGAGAGCGATCAACCAGTGGAACAGAAGTTGCCTTCGGAGGTTGTGAGAGCTCCAACACTTGAGACTTTCAAGAGGAAATTGGACTGCCATTTGTTGGGAATGATGTAGGGACTCCTGCTTGAGCAGGGGGTTGGACTAGATGACCTACAAGGTCCCTTCCAACTCTGTGACTCTGTTACTCTGTTTGGTGTTTGGGCAGGATGGGCTGCTCCAGGTGCCATCGCCACAGCAATTCCATTGCAGAGGGCCCCACCCTGCAGGGAGGGCCTTCTCTCTGCCTTCCCATCCCCCAAAGTCCACTGACCCCGCTTTGTGACCCCGCAATAAACTGAGGTGGTGGCCGGTGCAATTTGGGAATGCTTTCCCCAGTGTGAATTCTTAGCTAGTTTTTCTGTCTTTGTAATTGTTCTCAACCATATTCATCATAGGACTATTTGTCATCAGGCCATGAAGAGCTTATAAATGGATTAAACCGTCAGCCATCGTCTGCCTTGCCCAGAGACAGGCTCAGGCAGGGCAAGGGCACCTGTCTTCCTTTGGGCCAGGTGAGAGGAGCCTTGCATGACTCGGTCTGGCCTTCTGCTCCAGAGGTCTAGGCATACCTGACGAAACCTGGGAGGTGGTCTTGGCCCACTTTGGTCAGTCTTGGCCAGCTGGCCTCAGGCTTCAGCTGGGGAGGGGTTTTCGCTCCCCTGCTCCTGAATCTTCCCAAATAGGTCCTGGCCACCATGGGGCAGTCCTGAAGGGGGCCTTCTCCCTCTCGCCCCTCCAGGTCCCAGCTCAGAGAGGTTGGAGGGCTGAGCCTCTGCACTGAGCTGGCTTCCCATCCCCTGGACTGAGCAGGGCCTGCAGTGGCAGGCCTGGCCTGGAAGAAGGCGGTGGATCCAAAGACAGCCGTGATGGGTAGTCTGTTCTGGAGCAAGGCCAGGCACCACAGGGGCGGCCTCTTGCTGGCCACAAACGGGCATGGCACGCCTCTTCCTTCTGCTCAAGCAGCCGAGAGACAGCAAGGGCAGGGGGCAAAGGCAGGTCTAGCCCATTGGCAGCCTCCAGGCAGATGAAGGCGACCCAGAGGGACGGTTGCAGCCTCCCCAGCAGCCTGCCAGCCACAGGAGGAAAGAGGAATCATCCTTCTGGCCTGAGGCACTAAAGTGGCCACGGAGAGGAGCTCCATGGGGCACAGGGGAGGCTTCTGGGGGGGGGCTGAGATTTATCTGTCATGAGGCCACCTTCAACTTGGCTCCTGGGCCTCTCCGGGTGCCAAGAACTGACAACCCTCCCACTGACCCTCCTCTCCCCATGGCCAGCAAGGGGGAATTGGGGTGGCAGGTATTCCCAGGCTGGCACAGCCGGGCTCTCGGCCCTGGTGGCTGATCAGGCACAAGGTTCCTGGGAGGGGGTTGGGGTTTGTCTACTTAGTTCCTCGCAGAGAAAGGCTGGCGTGCCAAGCACTTAAAGCAACTGCTTTCTCGACGGTGATTTGAAGTTTTCCCCAGCAAGAGCCGATGCCATTAGATGCCACAGCCAGCAAACTGGGATTTATTTGTTAATTTGGGGAGTGTTTAATTTCATCAGGATATAGCAATGGTTGTGTTATTATTTTTGAGATTTAGCTTGGTTTAGCGTAATTTCAGGGTAGAATCTATCTTTGAATAAAGATGAGGGGAGGAAAACCATGTATGCAAAGAGCCAGCATATTATTTTGCTGTGTGAGGCTCATTGTAGAAAACAGAAGCATTATTTTAGGAAAAATTACAGTCAGCGGGGGGTGGGGGTGGGCTGCGGGAAGCAGCAAGGCTGTCCCGAAGAGAAGCCCCTTTTTGGCTTCAGGCAAAGCTCCGGGTTTGGGGTCCTAAGAAGGACGTGGCTTCCTCCCCCTGGCCCTTTGGGGTGCTGCTGTCACAGCCCACTTGGGAGGGAGGGAGCCTTGCGTTGGGGGTCCTGACCCATAACCCTCGCGTGGAGCAGCACAGCTCTTAGCTGCCCTTTGGCTCAAGAAGAGGCCAGGGTGGGATTGGGCCAACCCCGGGGCATGGCAGCCCTGCTTGGCCGACCCCGGGGTGTGTGTGTGATCAGGATTCCTCCTCATCTTCCCCCTCCCGGATGGGCAGAAAAGTGCCTGCCTGCCTGTGGTGTCCTTGAGGGACTGGAACGGCCGGCCATGTGGCCCCTCCTTCCTCCTGCTAAGCAGCTCAGCCCATCCTAGGGTCCACATGACCCCCATGGCTGGTTGCACCAACCCAAGCCACCCAAGAGAGAGAGAGCAGAGAGGCCAGAACCCCAGCGGGCACACACACCCCCCCCCCGCACGCACACAGGCACGCAACATCAACAGAAATTGAGGAGAAATGTCCGGGCTGCCCAGGGAGTCTCCCCCAGGAACGGGCTTGCCTGCTCCCCCTTTCCGAGACCTGGGAGGGTGAGGAATCTGTCTCCCCTTTCCCCTCTCCTTCCCCCCTCGGCAGCCTGTCATCCTGCTGCGGTTCTCCTCTGATCACACAGGGCCTCTTCCCCTCCGACTCCGAGTGGGGAAAAATCCTCTAAGCACCAGGATTAAACCTGAAAGTAGGTCTCTCGCAAAGACGCCAGTTCCTTCCTTCCTGCGGGAAGCCGCCTTCGATGGGCGGAGGGGGCTAGCCCAGCCAGGAACAGAGCCCCCCCGTCCCCCTTGTGGCAGAGCCCCCCTTCCAGGCCAGCCCCCTCCCGCTCTTGGGCCTGCTGGGTCAGGGCTGGCCCCGGGGTTGGGGTGGGGGCACAGACTGCTGCCCCTCCCTCAGCACGGTCCCTGCACAGGCTGGTGAAGAAAGCGGGCGGGGGGGGAGAAGGAAAATGGCTGCGGAGAGCAGAGGAGACTGGCTTGGCGTGCCAGCGGTTGCCGAAGAGCCTCGCGGGGGTCTCAGGGGTCAGAGCGCATCCTGCAAAGCTGCTCTTAAACCAGGATTGATTGAGCCAAGGCTTTCTTGGCGGGGGGGGGTGGCGTTCTGTGGAAGAACCCCACCCTCTTCCCGCTCTGCTAATGGCTGCCCCTGGACAGGCAGCCCCTCTGGAGATGCCGGACCACCATTCCGTCATGCCTGGGGGGCTGGGGGCACAGGTCCTGGGGGGCTGGCGTGCAAGAGATTCAGGCCATCCCCACCACCCGGTGGCTGTTTGGATCCATTTGCCTGGCTTGGTTTCCTTTTAGGCTTAAATGTTTGATGAAGGCGCCTCCTCCGAAGCACTGAGCTCGTGGGGCCATTTGGCCCAGGACTGGCTTATAAATAACATGGCCGAGTGCAGGGGGGGCGCGGGGGGGCTTCTGCCTTTGGCGAGGGGCAGGTGGGCCAAGCAACCGAGCCCGGCTGGGGTCCAGGCCAAGGTGGAGGTCCGGCTCCTGCAGGCTGTTCTCCAGCCCTGGGCTGCCTCTCCCTGCCGCTGCCCAGATCCTTGGCCTGGCTTGCCCACGTCCAGCCTGCAGCCCAGCGTGCTCGCCTGTGTCCTGGCCAGATCTTTAGGGGTCACCGGGTGACCCAGATAGTCCCGAACCTCTTCCTTTTGAGCAGCAAAATGACACGTACGACATGCTGATGTTTGTCAAGTAGCATGTTTATCACCAGCTGCGCTGCCCCCTTTCCCCGGTCTGCCCCACCTGATGCTGGGTGAGCGCCTGCAGATGTCCGGGGATGGAGTGGGGGTGGGGGGTGGGGAGAGTTTTCTGCCCAGGCTGCCTCCCTGGCGAGCAGATGCTCCCACAGGGGCCTCAGGACCTCGGCAGCCGCTGGCCTTCCTTCCCTGGGAAGGAGACCTTGCTTAAAGGGGCCTCTGATGAGTTTGCAAGATGAAGCCGCCTGCCCTCCCGTCCTCGGCTGCATTTGGACCCCTGTCTCCAGTGTCACTTCGGTGGCCTCCTCAGACAGATGGCGAGCCTTTCATCTCGCCCTTGAGAGAAACGCCCCATTGATTCTTTCTGTGGGCAGAGCGCCTGCCGTGCCAACTGCAGAACGGGCCCCTGCCTGTCAGTGCAGTGCCCACCCGCTCTCCTCAGGGGCCGGGGTCTCCCAGGAGAGCCAGGGGTAGCTGAGCCTGGTTGCGGAGGGGGGGGCTGGGGTGAGGGGAGCTGGTGCACTTTCCCTCCTGCCCTTCCAAGTTGCGCTCCAGACTCAGGAAGGGAGCCCACTGGGCCCGTCCAGAGCCTGTCCTGCCAGGCCCTCCATGCCCACAAGGGTGGTCTCACCTGAGGGACCCTCCATGCTGCTCGTGCGAAAACAGGCAGAGGCTCCTCCTGCTGCCATGCCTGTGGGCATCTCAGATCTCGCAAGGACCAAGACCCTTTGCGGGGCGATGCCTCGCCAGCTGGGCATCTAGGACCCCCATGGCTGTGCCTGATTGGCTGCCCCTTTTGGCAAAGTGGGGCTGAAGGCAAGTGGGCCCTGCATGCACCCACCAAGCCACGTTCTCCCCCCCCCCAATTCATCATTTGGTATGAAATGTTTGCACATCGCAGGCTGCCAGGTCTGAGGGGCTGTCAGAATGCAGTTGACTTGACCAAGATGGGGCTTGTGCTGGCATGCTGGGAGGCCATTATTAAGCCACTGGAGACTGCAAGGGAGTCCTGATTTTCCTGGGTGCCCTTGGACTCTGCTGGTGCCCCAGTCGGCAAAACTAGGTCTCCAATAGGAGAGAATTTCTGCCACTCACGGTTGAACAGCAAGGTCCTTGATCGTCTCTGAGTTTGGTGGTTTTCTTGCAGACGTTTCATGACCCAAACAAGGGAACATCATCATTGCTAGAAGGGAGTGGGGTTTGTGGAGAGGAGGAGGAGGAGGAGGAGGACTGTGGGGTCCCTGGTGCTCTCTGAGTTTGGTGGTTTTCTTGCAGACGTTTCATGACCCAGCTAGGGAACAGCATCATTGCTAGAAGGGAGTGGGGTTTGTGGAGAGGAGGAGGAGGGGGAGGAGGAGGGGGAGGGGGAGGAGGACTGTGGGGTCGCGGGTGCTCTCTGAGCTTGGAGGTTTTCTTACAGACGTTTCGTGACCCAACTAGGTAACATCATCAGTGTTAGAAGGGAGGAGGATTTGCAGAGTGGAAGAGGAGGAGGAGGAAGAAGAAGACTGTGGGTTCCTTGATGCTCTCT
>QLTV01003111.1:314757-325063 GCA_003457575.1 Thermophis baileyi | reverse complement strand
GGCTCCCCGCGGTGCCGCTGCCCTGCCCACCTGAGCCGGTGCTCGGCTAAAAGGCGGAGGTGCCGCGGGGCGGACCGTCCCTTGCTGGCCTCAGTGCCGGGAGGCCGCGAGGCAGTGCAGGGAAGAGGCAGCGCAGGGAGCCCCCCTCCCGGCCCCCCAGGCAGCCTGTCAAGGGACGGGGAGGGAGACCCGCCGGGGGTTTGCAAGGACCGGGAGCCCCGCCCGGCGGTGCGGAATCTGCAGGGTTAAGAAAAGCGGAGGGGGGGGGGATTCGCGTGAAACGCAACCCAAAGCAAGCATACATTTCCCCCCCCCCAAAAAAAAATATTTGAACAATTTTGCTCTGCACTGTGTTGGGACCAAGCAGCCAGAGTGCCTGGCATTCTGGGCATTGTAGTCCCAACCTTGGGGTCAAGAGAAGGAGACACCTGGGGACTTCCTGATCGGTTCTCCACACTTGCCTTCCCACCCCAGATAGTCTTAGGGAGCTGCGGAGGAGGTCGAGGGTATCCCGCCCGCCCCCCAGCTCACTTGTGCTCCCAACATAAGTGAATATTTAATGGGGAGATTAAAAACCAAATGGCAATTAAAGGTCTTTTGCAGTCGGATGCTATAGCAACCTTGGTGCCACTTGGCAAAGGGCAGGGCATTAATATTTCAGAGAATAAATAATAGATTATGGGGGTGGGGGGGCTGGCTGGCCTTGATCCTGCTCTTCTTCCGCAGAATTTGGGAATAGGATGGCTGGGAGGCAGTCTGGCAGGGCGGCAGCTGGTGCGGGACCGAGGGAGGACTGGAGGTCTCCCTGGGGGGGGGGCACCATGGCTGGCTAATGGGGGAGTGATGACCTCGCTGCTGGTCTCAGTAATGAATGCCCAGGAGACCAAAAGAGCAGGGGGCGGGGCTAGTACAAGTTCACACACACATACACACACACACATACTGGAAGTGACACCCCCCCCTGTGAGGGTTACCAGGATCAGGCCTTGATCCACCCTGGGATTGGGAGGTGATCTGGCTGGCTTTAGGGCACAGGAGAGGCCAGTGGCCCTGGGCAAGGGACAGCCCAGGCCGCCCCTTGCAGGACAGGGAGGGGGCCAGCAGGGCTGGGGGGAGTGTGTGTGTGTGTGTGTGTGTGTGTGTGTGTGTGTGTGTGTCCATCCGTCCGTCCCTCCGTCCCTGGGCTCCGCTCACTCTCTGGCCCTTCTCTCCTCCTTGCAGGGCGATGCCTGGAGCTCTGCCTGTTCCTGCTCGGCTTGGCGATCCCGGCCTTTGAGGGCTGCCCCAGCGACTGCGTCTGCTACCCATCGCCCATGACGGTCAGCTGCCAGTCGCACAACTTCCTGACCATCCCGGAGGGGATCCCGGTGGACAGCGAGCGCATCTTCCTGCAGAACAACCAGATCTCGCTGCTGCTGCGTGGCCACTTCAGCCCCTCCGTCGTCACCCTCTGGATCTACTCCAACAACCTGACCTTCATCGACCCCGAGGCCTTCCGCGGCTTCGGCCGCCTGGAGGAGCTGGACCTGGGCGACAACGGGCACCTGCGGGAGCTGGCGGCCGAGACCTTCCAGGGGCTGGTCCACCTCCACGCGCTGCACCTGTACAAGTGCGGCCTGAGCGCCCTGCCCAGCGGGCTCTTCCGGGGCCTGCACAACCTGCAGTACCTCTACCTGCAGGACAACCACCTGGGCTACCTGCAGGAGGACCTCTTTGTGGACCTGGTCAACCTGAGCCACCTGTTCCTGCATGGCAACCGGCTCCGGAGCCTCCAGCCCAACTCCTTCCGGGGCCTGGTCAGCCTGGACCGGCTGCTGCTGCACCAGAACCGGCTGCAGAGCGTCCACCGGCTGGCCTTCCACGACCTGCGCCAGCTGACCCTGCTCTTCCTCTTCAACAACAGCCTCTCCGAGCTGCAGGGGGAGGCCCTGGCGCCCCTGGCCGCCCTGGAGTACCTGCGCCTGAATGGGAACCCCTGGAGCTGCGACTGCCGGGCCCGCTCGCTCTGGGACTGGCTGCACCGCTTCCGGGGCTCCAGCTCCTCCGTCCCCTGCCAGGCCCCCCAGCACTTCCACAGCCAGGACCTGAAGGAGCTGCCGGCCGACACCTTCCGGGGCTGCTCGGCCTCGGAGTCCCTGCACCAGACCCACGGGCCCCGGCTGCCCCCCAGGGACCACCCGCCCCTCCTCTCTTCCACGGAAAAGGGGGAGGGCGCAGCGGGGGGCCACGGCATCCAGTCTGGGCAGCGCCCCGGATCCCGGAAGACCCTCAAGAACTGCACCAAGAGCCGCAACCGGAGCAGCCGGCCGGCCTCCCTGGGCCCCTGGAAGAGTGCCGAGGAGGCGCAGGACCTGAAGCACCAGCCCAACCTGGGCCTGCTGCCCAAGCCGAAGGGCAAGTGCCACCGGGCCCCCGTGCTGCCCCCCAGCGGAGTCCAGCAGGCTGCGGGAGGGGGCCGGAGCTCGGGGGGCCGGGCCACGCTGACCCTCCGTGCTGCCGTTCTCATCTGGACCCTGGCCTGGGTGGTGATCTTCCGCTGACCGGTCCCGCCTGGAGCCATGCTGACCCTCCGCTCTTGAGCACCAGGTGTACTCTCTTTCCCTCCAGGGAGGGCTTGGCCGTGTGGGGCAGCCCCTGCCACCGGCCTCCCCCCAGCCCAGTCGGCTGCTGTCCATGGCTAATCAGGCGTGGGATTGCTCGGTTGGGACTGCCCTGCGCCCTGGATGCGAGTGGCGTGGGGGGTTAGGAGCCCTGCCAGCCCCCACCCGATGCCCCAGCTGAGCTCCCACAGAAAGGCAAGGACGTCCCTGCCCCTCCCCAGCCGGCCTGGAGGGGCTCATCCTGAGCAGGGCGGCAGGCTCTGCCCCTCCCTGTCCTGTCCATTCTCGGCCTGAGGAGACCAAGCGAGGCCCCGGAGACCCCAGAGGAGACCCCACCCGCAGCTGCTCAGCCTCCCCCCTGGACCAGCCGGAAGGACGCCAGCTTCTCTTTCGGCTCCAGTAGGCCGGGGCTCCCGATGGGCGGGAGGACCCCCATCTCCCCCTTGCTCAGGATGCATCTTCAGCCCTGGCAGGAAAGACCAGCCACCGGCCGGACCCTCCCGGCCCACGGAAAGCCAGGCGGGCTGGCTGGGCAGAGGGGGAACCTCAAAAAACTCTTGAGCGAAAGGTGTGTCCGTTCTTTTGTAACCTCTGTGTTCACGCATAAAGTAAAACTGGTGCACAGGTTCCCGTCCTCCTTGGCCAAACGTGTCTTGCGTGATGCGCCGGGATGGCAGGGATGAAGCCAGGAGCTCAGGACAGGCAGGAGGCAGAAGTGGGGGGGGGAGGGGAGACCTGCTTAGTGCCTGGCTCTTCCTCTGGCTAAGTAGGGTGGGGGAGGAGAGGTGGGAACCCTCCCGACTGGGGCTTGGAGCCCCCCAGCACAAAATGGTCCCTCTGCTTCTGCCTCCCTGTGCAAGGAGTGTTTGACCATCTCTTGGGGACAAAAGTCAGGGTGGGGGGGAGGAAGGGACTCCTTGGGGAGTTCTGGAATTATTCACAACCTGCATTCTGGGAGGAGGAAGAGGAGGCTCGTGAGCTCCTGCAGGGGTGGGGGTGGGGGGGCAGTGAGGGCTGGGCCTGCCTGAGAGTCGCTGGAGGCCATTAGAAATGCTGGTCTGGGGACCATTCTTGGATGGTGAATAAAGGGGGGTGGGCGGCAGGAGGAGGCCTTTGATTGCAGGCAGCTGGGCAGGAGCACAGAGCAACAGGCAGGCCAAGCCAAGCCAGGTCCAATTTTTATAACATACGAAGAGCGGTTGCAAGAACTGGGCTTGGCTAGTCTAGGGAAGAGAAGGACCAGGGGAGACATGATAGCAGTCTTCCAATACTTGAGGGGCTGCCGCAGAGAGGAAGGGGTCAGGCTGTTTTCCAAGGCACCCGAAGGCCAGACAAGGAACAATGGATGGAAACTGACCAAGGAGAGGTTCAACCTGGAGATGAGGAGAAAATTTCTGACAGTGAGAGCGATCAACCAGTGGAACAGAAGTTGCCTTCGGAGGTTGTGAGAGCTCCAACACTTGAGACTTTCAAGAGGAGATTGGACTGCCATTTGTCTGAAATGGTGTAGGGACTCCTGCTTGAGCAGGGGGTTGGACTAGATGACCTACAAGGTCCCTTCCAACTCTATTAATCTATCTAATCTATCTATCTTTCGGGAACTGGTTGGGAGGCCACCCAGAAATCCATCTCAGGGTTATTAGGGTTGAGCAGCTTTCCCCAAATCTGATCCAAATCTCTTGCGTGAGGAAGGGGCTGGACGAAGACCTCCAAGGTCCCTTCCAGCTCCACTATGATTGATTGATTGATTGATTGGTCAGGCCTGCCTTGCACACCTCCTCTGAGACCCTCCCATCCTTTCTCTTAGCACTGAATGCTTCCCAAGCCCCCCCCCCCGGCAAACGGGACCCTCGCCATGAGAGAGAATAAAGCATCTGCCTGAAACAGCCGTGGCTGTTGCCTCAGGGGAGGGGGGCTCCCCATCCTGCACTCCTGAGAAGCCGGGGAGACGGGGGGGGGGCTCTCCCCCTTCCAGCAGCTTCAGCCCACCTGTTTCCACACAGGGTGGGGACAAAGAGGGAGGGAGGGAGGGAGGGAGGGGGCAACATCATACAGGGGGCCGGCCAGCCACATAACTGAAACTCCAAAAATGCAGCAGGAAGTGAGCAGAGGAAGCTGCAGAGAAAAAAGCTTGGAGGTTCCCAGACTGGAAGCCCATCTCCCACCCATCACCAGGGGCAGAGTGAGTGAGTGGGGGGCGACCCACTGGGCTTGGGGGGCCCTGCAGCCGCGGCTGGCTCTTTCACAGACCAGTCTGAAATTGGGGCAGGCAGGGAGGGTGAGCTCTGGCTGGGGGTCAGTTTGTGGGACTTCAGCTTCAAGGAAGCATGTAATGGAGTGGGAGTCCCTGGGCGGGTGGGTTCAGATGCCAGGGGGACATCAAAGGAGGAGGAGGAGGAGGAGGCGTTGGATGGGGGCTCTCCCTTCCCCTTCAGGTGGTCTGCAGCAGGGAGTGGCCCCCTTGGGCCTCCCCCCTTAGCTTGATGATCCTCTGGGCCCTTGCTCCCCCCCCTCTCTGGGGCCCACCTTGGTATGCAAGCTGGAGGGCTGCTTTCCCCAGCCCCACACCTTGTCCACTGGGCCCTGTGATGAGCCCAGCAGCAACAGAGACTGACCGGCCTTGTCCCCAGGACCGGCCCAGCAGCTGAGCCGCTGGCAGGAGCCGAGCCCTGAGCAGGGGGCCGTGATCAGCAGAGGGGCCCCTGCCGGGCCTTCCCCGCGGGTGGATCACCCGTTTCGGGAACATGAGAACCAATTTATGCCGTCGGCTGGGTCAAGAGGGATCTTCCCCGACCCTGGCCGGAAAGCGAGAACTGCGTCATCAATGTGACCCCAGGGATTCTGTCACTAAAAGATGTTCCTCTCCATGAAGGAAAACAAGCCTCTAGTCCTCATCCATCCAAACAGATATTGTGTTTATTATGAACTTGGAAAATGCTGACCAGCATCACATTAAGCTAGAATATACTTTGGTTTTGATCTGTGATAGATTATATCTGAGCCCCACTAGCTGGCTCTGTCAATAAACCGTGGCTTAATGTAGCTGTTAATGGGGACCAACTGCGCCTCTTGCCAGGTGTGCATTTTCCCTTGAGGCACAAGCGGGGGGGGGGGGCAAGGCCTGCACATCTGCATGGGGAAGGTGAGAGGCAGGCCCTGCTGCTACCATCGTCCTGCAAGGCCCCCACAACAGCTGGAAGCAGTTTTTGGGCAGGGGGGCTTAGCCCAATGAGTAGCCAGCCCAGCCTGGCACAGCCAGCAGCAGGTGAGCCAGTCATCCTCACCGGCTCAAGTGGCATTCAGAAGCCCACCTGGACCCCAGGGTGCCTTGCCCAGGAGGCGTGCCAAGTGGTCCTGCCTGGACCAGCCAGAATGGGAGACGTGGCTCGGCAGGGAGTGCCCAGCTCGACTGGCGACAAGAGCCGGGGGTGTGGATGAGGGTGCCCAGGAGGGAGGGGGGCTAAAGAGTAAAAACCTGGCTTCAGGTGGAGGTGAAGGAAGGTCCCGAGACCTGCAGAGAAGGAATAATAAAACACAGGTGGGAATGTCAGAATTGGTCTCACCTCGGTTGTTCGTTTAGAAGGGGCCATCCAGAGGTTGGAACTAGTTGCGTTTTATGTTTCCAGAAACGGCAATAATGGAAAACCAGGGAACAGTTTGGAGAAAAATTGTGCAACACTCAGAATAAACAAGGTCTGGGGGAAAAGAGTGCAAGGACAACGGAGTGAACGGTGGCTAGAAGTGCGACTGGCGTGGGCTGAGCCTGCCTTTGGTTGCAGTGGGGTGAACACGGAGGCATAAAAGAGATCAGCCTTCCCCACAGGCGGTAAAACAGGCCGAGAAATGTTTTGTAAAAACCTTCTAATGGTTAGGAAGAAACACTGCTTAGGGGGGAGGAACCCTGTTTATCACAATGATCCTGGGGTGCCTGCCTTACAAGAAAGGAGCCCCCCCCCAAAATGGGAAAGATTTTTGTAGAATTTGGGGGCCACACGGCAGGAAATCTTCTGGATCCACATGGCTGGCCAGTTCTGAGGAAGCTGGGCTGGTCCTTGTCCTCTCCCTTACTTGGCATTATTTCCGTTTTTTATCCTTAGACAACATGGGTCTTTCAGGGGGGCAGTAAAGCCAGTGGTGGAATTCAGCCAGTTTGGGCCGGTTCGGGTGAACCGGTAGTGGTGGGATTAAGCCCCGCCCCTCGCCTTCCAGCCACTCTTTGCGTGGCTGGCTTTTCCCGCCACCCTCATCGTCTCTCCTCCAGCCTTCGGCCTTATGTTTGCAGAAGATTTTGCCGCACTTCTGCGTACTTCTGCTCATCGCTGCTCGCAAAGGTAAGGCCGAAGGATGCAGGCCAGAGGGTGGGTGGGGGAGGGCAAGCTGGTGGAGGGGTGATACTAGCGGCGGGTGGACTGATCTGTGCGGGGAGGTAGGGGAGCGCATGGGAGATCGCGGCATCGGAGCCCTCCCCGGGTGTTTCCCAAAGCCGGCCTGGCCTGCGAGGGGAGTGCACAGTAGATCGTGGCATCGGAGCCCTCCCTGGGTGTTTCCCGAAGCCGGCCTGGCCTGCGAGGGAAGCATACGGGAGACCGCTGACCGGACCAGAAGCGGTGTGTCACCCGGTCGCGGGCTGGATGCGGGGCCCGAGGTTGGAGGGGAGGGCAGGCAGGCGGCCCTCGGGAGACTGCTGTGGTGGGGTGCTGTGTGCTCTCGGGCCTCCTGCCCATCTCTGCTTCTGCAAGGCAGAAAGCCGTAAAAGACACTGCCTGCGCCTTTCAGGCCTGCCTCTTGGCTTCCGCAGAGCCTCCGGGCACCTGCCGCACACTTGCCCTCCTCTCTGCCTCGGGCCCCGCATCGAGCCCGCGACTGGAGAACGCGTCACCCAGTGCAGCACTCTTCTCTGAGGGCCGTCTGCTCACCCACCCGCTGGCTGGACTGGCCCGGAAGCAGCGTGTCACCTTGCCAGCCCTTAGCCTCCTCCCGCCCGGCCGCCAGCTTTCTGACGCGAGCAGAGGCTGCTGGTTGGAGCGAGGGGAACCGCAGTGCTGGGCTCCCGCGGCTACAAGTGCCAAAGTGTATCTAGAATTGGAAGAAAAGGCTGCGCGGCTGTGGCGGAAAGAACCGGAGCAACACCCGGCAGCTTGCATGAGAAGGCGCGAGCGAGGCTGCCATGCAGCCTTTTCTTCCAATTCTAGCTATGCCTTGGCACTCGCCGCCACGGGAGCCCAGCCCTGAGGTTCCCTCGCTCCAACAAGCAACCTCTGCTCACGTCAAGAAGCCAGTGGCCGGGCAGGAGGAGGCCAAGGACAGGTGCAAGGTGACACGCTGCTTCCAGGCCAGTTTGGCAAGGGACAAGAGAGCTGCGCGGGGACAGCTCACCCGAAAGAACTACGGCAGAGCCTTGCAGCTTTTATCTGCCAGCTGTCCTCCGGGTAAGACTCCTCCTCATCCTCCTCTCCCCTTCCCCTTCCCGCAGTGTCCTGTTTTTCCAAACACCCGGGCCAGGCCAGGCAGCAATTCCCAGGGAGGCACCCCTACCAAGGAGACTCAGGCTGTATCCCGGGGCTTGCATAAACCGCTCCCGCCCCTTTCGAAATGCCCACCCGGTGCTTCCCTCGGGCGCCCAGGGCCGGCAAGCGGCTCTTCCGAGAACCAGGGGAGGGGAGGCTGGCGTGCCGGCGGAGATGGGCTTTGGTTGCTCGTTCTGCTGCAGCCCCGAACACCTTGCTGCGGCTCACGGACGCTCTGTCCGCCAGGGGAACCGAAGTGGCGAAACACCGCCTTTCGCTGGCCCTGCGTCCCCGGGAGGAGCTCCAGGCGGAAGGGCTTGCTTTGGCCCAAGGCTGGGGCAGCGAGGAGGCAACGGTGATGGCATGAAGGGAAACCGCATGACCAGAGGCCTGGCTGCCGCAGCCTGCAAGATCTTTGGCACCACCGGCATAATGGGTCTGCCCACCCTGGCGCAAGCCCTGGAGACGGGTGAGGCAGGGGAGGGGATGTCAGCCTGGGGGGCAGAACAAGCGGGGGACCCATGAAGGGGCTGCAAAAGGACACACTCGGGACGCGGCTTGCTTCCCCGGAGAAAGTGGCGCAGCTGCTGACAATTGGGGGGGGACGAGTACCGAAGGAGCAGCTCCTCGCATTGTGGCTGCTGCAACGAATATGAGAAGCCCAGCCAATGTTTTGAGCATGGTTAACATCTCCAGCCCAATGAGCTTAGGCCACCCTGTTACCATAACCAGCCCTTGCTTTGTCCATGACTTCTCTGTTCACTCACCACACCTGTCAATTTACCAACTCGAGTTACTGCACCAGTGAACATCGCACATCCAGTCACTATCACCTCACCAATGAATCTCCCAACACCAGTGACATTAGCTGGCCCTTTAAATATAGCCATGAGACCTGTGGAAAGCATGCCTTTCCTTTCCCAGACATTGCCAACCTCTCCCCCCCCATAAAAAACCCCACCCCTAGAGCAAAAACTTCATTCATAAAAAGAAGAATAGAAAAGGGGGCTGCTGTGTATTGTTTAATGGACTGCTAAATTGGTCACGCCCACCCAGTCACATGACCATCCAGCCACACCTACCCAGTCATATGACCACCAAGCCACATCCACCCAGTCACATGTCCACCAAGCCACACCTACCCAGTCATATGACCACCAAGCCACACCCACCAAGCCACTCCCACAGAACCAGTAGTAAAAAAATTTGAATCCCACCACTGAGTAAAGCTCTGACATCACTGGGGGATGAGAAGAAGAGGGTGGGAAGTGGGGCTTCTCTAGACTGGGACTGTCAGGCTGCCCATGGGGTGGGCTGCTCTTCCTTGGACTAGAGGGTCGATTGGGGTCTGATGGGGGTTAGGCAAAAATAATAATAATATCCTTTATTGTCACTGCACAACATATGTACAATGAGATTGGTGGAGCTCCCTCAGTGCACCCCCCCAACACAATACAACTCACAGTGAAAACAGAAAATCCCTAACCCAATAAATCATATTAACAAACAGCCAGTCCTATTGCACCAGTGTGAACATGTTACACGTTGCGCCGGCCCTGCAAGTCCATTGTACTATGTAGTTATGATGTTATTTCTCATTCAGGAGTCTGACAGCCCAAACTGATAAAAACCGTTCTTCAGCCTGTTTGTGCGGCTGCCTATGCTTCTGTATCTCCTTCCCGATGGCAGGAGGGTAAAGAACTGCTGACCAGGGTGTGAGTCGTCCCTGAGGATTTTCCTCACTCTTCTAAGGCAGCGAGCCCTTGCGATCTCATCTAGCGGTATCAGGGGACAGACCACAATGTTTTGTGCTGTGTGTGTGTGTGTGTGTCTGTGTGTCTGTGTCTGTGTGAGTTGTGGGGCTTGCAGTTTGTTTATTTAGGTTTATTTTTTCCACTACAAATATCTGGTCTGCTGTCAGGAATTAATCTTTGTCAATGAGTGAAAAAGGCTGCGTTGAGGAGGGTGCTTATTATACCCACTCTTTCCATGGGAGAGGGAGTGGGATTCATCAAAAAACCCTCTGCTGACCTGAGAGGTATTCCATGCAGGCCACCCACTGCTGGATTCTGGAGTCTCACCTGAACTCAGCATTTTGAGCATTTGGTCTGCAGAGACAAGGACTGTCCTGGGGATCTTTGGTTGTGGAAAAGGGCCCAGAGCCAGGATATTTGTGGACCTGGGGAGGGAGGGGGAAGG